>OX393572.1:15787356-15902356 GCA_947652115.1 Blastomussa wellsi | reverse complement strand
AAAAAACTTACTACTGAAAATATGCACAGCAACATGGAATCTGTCTGTTTTACATAATAAAGAAACAAAATATAAACATCATTCGGTATGTCATCAGTGTGTGTTCATAATTGTTTTATAATCACACTTTCAAACCTCACCATACGACCACCTTGTTATAAACATCACTTTTTAGGGCCCGAACAAGAGCTCCTGCCATCAGTCAGTTTTCTCTTTTAAAACAACCTCTTTAAAATGACCACCATTTAGCCTGATTTTTGTGGCCTATGGGTGACCTGATTTGTGAGGTTCAACTGTATAACAAGGTTCTGCATTATTTTATATACTAATAGTAAAAAAAGTCAAAAGTACAATGATGCTAATACTACATTTGTATTATTTAACAAATAAAGAAGCCTAAGCCATGTGTTATATTTGAGAACACAAGGGAAATGTATGAAGACACGAGCTGCAGGTGAGTGTTTTCTACATTTCTTGAGTGTTCTCAAATGTCTGGAGTGTTTTATGAAAGTATAATTTATGGCTTAGGCTTCTTCATTTGCTTTATGATATAGATTTTATACGCCGCAAGTAAAAGCACCAAAACACGCATGATCGATAAACTGAAGCAATTTAATTTTGCTTCTTCTACTTTCATCTCGAACTTAGAAGCTTCTTTGACAATCTCTGCAGCTTGACTCAGAAGTTTGTCCGGAATTTCTTTATAGAAAATGTTCGCCACCATCCCTTGCAAATTTTAACTAGAGTAAACCTGACGAAAAACAATAAAACATGCTTTTTCTATGTTTTATACTCTGATAAAACATGGGTTTTTGATCAATCAGAGTGCGTGCAGAGTCCTATCTATATTATAATAAAATATATGTTGCATAGTTTTCAACTTTTATCTATAAATTCAGGATGGAACACCAACAACAAAAACATTTGAACACATTGCCAGTGAGATAGGCGCGGAAGAAGCAGAGGAGGTTGGAGTCGAACATTTACTCAGGTAATAAGGCTTCAAACTCGCAACAAGGTTGTGACTGGAATGATACCTTAAAATAAGGTGGGACACCTTGTGATGCTTAAACAGTAGCCAGGGACCCCGTTAATCCAGTCACCAGGTGGCCATATTAAAGAGGTTTTTACAAATATGACTGACTCACTTAAGCATCACAAGGTGTCCCACGTTAAGTATCCATTCCAGACACTCTCTCCACAAGCCCAAGTGGCCATTACTAAAACAGGTAAGGTAAGTCTGCAGTCGGGCCTAGTGGCCCATCAGGCCGGAGCTTATCCCGGTTTCTAAGCATGAAGCGACAGAGAGTATTTGTACTCCCCCTGGATGGGATGCTAGTCCATCGCAGGGTTACCCCCCAGCAGTAAATTCTTGCATCTGTTATTTTTTTTTTTTGGGGGGGGGGTGACTTATATAGGATTTTCAATACAATATTACTAAACAAAGAGCTGATTTTGAGTACTGATCTTGAAATTATCCATCTTATGACAATAATATACGCTTGATGTGTATCTTTTTTGGTTTGTTTCCTTCAGAGATATAAAAAATCTAACTGCTGGCACACTTTCACAACGCATCACCAATCAGCTGCTGTCACTCAAGGGCCTTAACTCTCGTCTTCAAGACATCAGGGATTATCTGGATAAAGTCGCGACTGGTAAACTACCTGTCAACCACACAATTATCTACCAGTTACAAGACGTGTTCAACTTGCTACCAAACTTAAGTCTGGAGGAATTTGTTAAGTCATTGTCGGTAAAAACGAATGATCAAATGTTAGTCGTGTATGTGGCTTCCCTCGTCCGTGCTGTGATCGCTCTTCACAACCTGATCAACAACAAAGTGGCCAATAGGGATGCAGAAAGAGATGAGGCCAGCAAAAAAGAAGAGAAAAGCAAAGAAAGCAAGGATAAAGATACTAAAGACAAGAATGCTCAGGAGAAGGACAAAACAGAGAAAACAAAACCAGAAGACACCAAGAAACCTTGAGTGATGCATATATCTCGAACAGTGCCTTGACAAAACTCTTCCACATTTCATACAAACCTTCTGTGTTAAATTGTAACAAGTCGCCAGCTGGTGACTAAAATTGAGAAGAATGATTGAGCTCTTGAGCTAACTTTAGCAACTAAAATTTTTCACTGGCGACCAAACTTAAACAGTCAGTGGCAGAATAGCTGCTAAAGTAAAAAATAACCTTGGAGGGTTGAATTAGTTACAGTTGGTTTTTCCAAGATGACTGTGTCATATAGATTACCGGTAGCTAAATTCTGTTTCTGAAAAGAAAATACTGCTTTACTCTTGATGACATGTACCAGCAGCATGTATTCAAAATACATCGGTATACTCCATGTTGGATTCTTTGGCACAGGAGACTTATTATTTTGTTACTATTAAACTCATCACCCATAGATGAGCTTGGGGGTAAGGTGCCTTTAAAAGGGGGTGGTGGTGCCAGACGAAATATGAGCCTAAAGCAGGGCGTGCAGGTATCCATGGCAACCCTGAGCTCATCAACCACCATTATGCACCGCCACACTGAAAGAATCACTCAACAATCCTTATACTTACCAAATCCACCAATGAGGTTCGGATGATGCAATGTGTTCCCTGTTTCCCATGTTAACGGAACTACGTCACGATACTTTGAGTAATTTTTGTGTTGAGCCAAATTACTCTTAATGCGTAGGAAACCTAAAACTAATAGTTTACTGAGGAAGAGAAACACCAAAGAAGTGAGACTAAACCAAAAAGCAACAAAGATGGTTAGATTGAGACAGATTACAAATGATAATTTTCATTTTGAAACATTTAGGCTAATTTTTTAAAACTGTGCACACGATCCGTGACATAGCTCCTTTAACGATCGTTAAGCATATGGGGATGAGACAGCCGTGGGCTTATAAACATCAAATCCTCCTTTTAACTCCTGACTTCTGAAAACTGAAAAAGGAAGTGGTGCAATTGAAGCACGATGGTTAATTCAAAAACTCCCCTCCCTCCACCCAAGGAAAATTTATGATCGCATATCATGTACGTGATGGCACTTTATTGATCCCTCACAAAAATATAACTGTTTAGCAATCTCAGCTTTCTGTTTCTACAAGAGGCTTGGAGAGTGAAACAGGAAAAACTTTCCGTCACGCCATATATATAACTTATGATCATAACGTCACGTTGACGTGACAATAGCCTGATCTCGTTCGCGCACGCTCCACTTTTAGAGTAAATATAAAGGTGCAGTGAATCGTAGAAAATAATTGTCATCATATCGAACGAGAGCAGGATGTGAATTTCTCAACTGGATTACAGAGGTTGTAAACGGGTTACAAAGAACCGGAATCATCTTACAGCAGTTTCGAACGGCAATGTTCGAGGGAATTGTTTGCCGGGCACACAGACCTTTCTTGGAAATTTAGGATCAGGTGAAATACATGCATTAAGCAGCGTCGTCGTTTATCTTCATTGAAAGAATGAGTTTTGAGTCGGAACAAGACACTTACGACGGACAAAGGTTTGTTTAGACAGAAATTTAATACATATCCAACATATGCAACAGCATTCAGGTTACTTGCAGGAATTCGATAACAATTACATATACCGCGTTTTAAATATTTAACCCCCATTGACTGGGGGACATTTTCAAAGCTAAACTCACCGTCTCGCTTCAGTAGCTTTCAGTCATGTTTGCAACGTTTTGTCTCGTTGGTTTGTCGAAAACAACCGATGGAATGTGTGCTAAAGAACTAGAGGATTTGTTATGAAAATTTTCGCTCAGGTGATCCAGTGTTGGAACTCGTGCGACAAGATTCGAGATTCGGATACGAAATCAACAATTCGTCAACACTATGCGGAATCGCGAAGCTGCCGCAGATCCGATTTGTACAGTGACAGTCACATAGAAGCTCATCGCGATTGCTACTGTAGGTCGGATAGCGTGTTAATTCACCTTTTTTAATCTTTAGCAAGTAATACTGAATCAAAAGATTACATACTGAGACATTAAACTTTGGATTGCATCCCATCCTTGTTTCGATCGACCTAAGTATCTTGCTTTCAAATGTTGAATGTCGTTCTTGTAATCGTAATATTTGATCATTTTAGTCATAAATAATTATATGGCCAAGAAGTGAACGGTGAAATAGATTTTACAAAGATGATCTTCGCAATAAGTTATTCAGTCTGTCATAGCAAATAATATGCAAATTTTCTACATGTTCAGTTGTGCGTGAAATTTACACGTAGTTGAAAGCGATTGTCTTGGTCACGCGATCAACATCTTGGTTGAGAGCAAAAGATGGCCGAGCATTTTTTTTATAAAAAGACATTCCAGTAAAAGAAATTCCCCTTACACATTTCATAGCTGTAAAACAGTCTCCACGTTGCTCTCAAGATATCGACGGGAAATTCGTGTGTGAGTGAAGCGCAGCGCGAAATTCGCGTGCGAGTGAGGCGCAACGCGCAGCGCGAAACTCGCACGCGTATGCACTCGAACGTTTTTCACGCTTGTTCAAGTTTCTGCCCTCCCATGCAGCCTTTTTAGGGATGACTTTTCCTTGCAAACGCTGCCTGAGAGAGGGGGGTGAATAAGGGTACGCGAATCCGCCAATCCGTGCTATTTTTTTGGACAAATCCGTCAATCCGCCACTATTTTCGTTCAAATCCGCATCCACATTCCTTGAAAACTTTCTGTGTAGCAGTTTCACCGAAAGGACGGTAGATGTTGTTTTTGATGGCAATTTTTCAAGAGGCTTCGTCTCTTTGCTTCTTTTGCGGCAGTTCTAATGTAAAGCGGTGGTTTGGTTCTCGTCCAAACAGAAAATGGACCAAACGATAACACTGAGATAAAGACTAAAGATACGCCAAGGCCACGATCCGAACTTCATGGCATGCAGAGTCCGGAATCCGAGCTAAAATTATCAGCTAATCCGTGATCCACTGCATTTTTGAAATCCGCGAATCCGCTTAATTTTTCTATGAAATCCGCAATCCGTGTACTTTTCAAGGGTACTTCCGTTGATCTGCCAACCTATCCCCCACCACCCTGGGAGGTTACGAATCTTAGAAGCATGACGCACGCGCCGCCAATGAGACGAGACCGCAAAGTAATATTTTAAACCAGGAGAGCTATAAATCTCCAGTCGGACCAATTATCATTATCCCCGGGCTTATCCTGACCGCCCCTATCAAGGGTGGTTTCGATATCACAGTGGTCAATTGCATTATTCTGCCATTTTTATACAATATCTTGACAGGAGAAATGGTCAATATCTATTTACTAATTTCTTGAAAAAAATGTTGCAGTGATTCTTCAACCATAGAAAGTGATGACGATAGTGGCAATCTGCCGGATCCTCAGGAATCGTTCATAGTCAATCAAATTACGGAGAAGTTTGAAAAGTTACGTCAGCTGCGAGAGGACCTGAACAACGCATTTATCCAATGGATTCCAAAGAGAAGACGCACCAAGAAACAACTGGAAGAGCTGGCATCAAACCTACATGAACACCACAGGAACGTAAATATAACCACCATTACAGGCGCGTCCATGGGTACTGTGGGTGGGGTCCTGTCCATAGCGGGCCTGATTGCTGCACCCTTCACGTTTGGTGCCGGGATTGTCGTGTCTCTTGTTGGAGCTGGCATTGGTGGCGCGGGAGGTCTGGTAATGTCTGGTTCCAAGGTAGCTGAGATTATCCTTACAAAGTTAGGATTAAAAGATGTACAGCAAGCAATTGATGAAGATAGAGTTGCTTGCACAGATCTTCAACAGAAGTTAGACGCTCTTGAGAGTTTCATTAATGACCTGGCAGGCTTTCTGAAACCCCTTCACGACGATGCGGTGTTAATGCGAGAATTAGAAGGAAGTGGTTTTGAGTTTCTTCACGGTCTATTCCCCAACGACTACACCACTTCCGCTGAAGAGAAAGTAGAATTCGGCGCCAGGTTCTTTCGGACTATAACCTCCGCCGCTACAGTGTCAGCATCAGCGGTCGCTACCGCGGGCGCCCTGGCTCGGAGCGCGGCTATGGCTGGGACCCGAGCAGCACATATCGCTGGCTCAATAATAAGCGCTGCTCTGTTGCCATTGGACATAACGCTTCTCGTGAAATCGTCTTTAGAGCTGCATCGAGGCTCGACGTCAAAGGCTGTAGAAGATATTAGAAAGATTCTAGACGAGCTGGAATGTCCAGACGAGAAGGAAATTGAAATGTTGGTCGAGAACTTCATCGATGAAAAGTTCACCGAGGCCTACAATAAGATTGATGGAGAGAAAGACCTAACAGGAAACGATGAAGTCCATGAGCAAAATGACAATGAACAGGATGTTAGAACGGAGTTAGAGGACGTACATGTTGAGCTGTGCAGTCATGATAATAATCACCGAGATCTTCACCCTCTTGTAATAAATAATTAGGCTTTAACAAAAAAATAGATTAAAATGATATAAATTAAAATATAATTACGGAAAAATGACATAAATTAAAATAATTGTCGAAAACATTGCCCAAGATAAGTTAGGAGCTACGTCATAGACTGCGCATCTTAAAAAATTTAGCCTAAATTTTTTAAACTATTATTTTGACGGGTAATAAATAATTGTGCCGTAGCACCTTAAGTATACGTTCTACTTTTATTTAAGGCCAACAATTAGCGCTCGGAATATGTACAAACAGGGGCCAACGAAGGTATTTGGAAGTCATAGTTAGAATTGCTATTGTTGTAAATGTTACTTATAGCAATCAGTAAATTATAAATCAAACCAACATTAATTTAGTGTTTCTCTATCATCCAAGTTTTGCCGCTCCTAAGGATTTTCATCTTCTTTGCAACAAGAAACTGTTAGCGGTAATTACCGAAACTATCAATGCAATGTCCTTGAGAGGTCTTGAGACATAGCACAAGGCATTTCTGGAAGACTTTCAGCGCCTCCCAAAACAGCTTTTCAGCTTCGACGCATTCTTCGCGGCTCTTTTTCAATATTGCTGCACGCTTCAGAGTTACTGCTTTTTGCGGGTGATTTCCCAACTTTTCATGACAGACTTTCAATACAGCTTCAGTTACCCTTCGTGTTCTGTCGTCCGCACAAGGATTCCGTTATCCGAAAGAAAGCGAACATAACTATTGCAAAAGTAAACTTCTAACAGCGGATTTGTTTCAAATTCAACAGAATTCTTCGAAGGAATGTTGTCGGCCTCCTCCATAAGCTCTTCGTACTTTTGTTGGCCTCCTTTTTACCTTCCTTGTGTGTCTGTTCCTCCCCCCAATCAACATCCCCCGGGACCCCCGGGTCCATTCCTCCCCCCAATCAACACCCCCGGCGGGGTCAGTTCTTCCCCCAATCAACACCCCAGGGATTCATTCACTAGTTACGAGAATTGGATAATAGATATAACAACGCCGTTTATGTTAAGATACCATATTCTCACGACCAGCATGTTGATTTTTAAATTGATAGTTTCAGGAGAAATTACACTTTGATCCCTATGACCCTGATAGAGTAAAAAAGCTCTGATGCCCCTTGTTATTTCACGCTATAAAGTATTCTCTCTGTCCGACAATACATTCAACTATTGACAGAATAGAGTAAAAAATATTTAAGGTTACCGTACTCCTTCAAATGGCAGCAACTCAAGGCATGATCACTTTCTTCGCTAAAAAGAAGCATTGAAAACAAGGTAAAGTTTTATATAAGGAACGCTACGAAAATAGAGTGAATACTGACGGAGAAAATCAAATTAAAGATTTACTGAAAGGGACGTTTCGACGTCCAGGTAAATCCGGGATGCTGGAGAATATTGTTTAAGATGTGCTTAGAAGGTGTATTCTGGGCAAATCAGACTTTTTGGGCAGAATGAGAAAATTTGGGCAAGGCAATAGACCAATTTCGAGATTTTAAAATTCAGCCTAAAACAATAGACCTCAGCACGAGGCTCCGGGGTATAAATTGGAGAGTTTGTGGGATTTATTCCCCGGAGCCTCGTAGTGAAGTCTATTGTTTTAGTCCGAATATTAAAATATCGAAATTGGTCTATTTGGGAGAATTTTTTGGGCAAATGGTTCACCGACCTCCCCCCCTCCCCGGCAAAAAATTGCCCGTACGCCTATGGGTGTATTTAGGAATACGGCAACGAGGAGCGTCTTGCCTTGTAGACCTTAAACATTGTATTTAAATTTGCAATGCTTCTCACAAAAATTCTTATATTGCGGTAAAAAATTGAATGGTATGTCTAAGAAATGTAACCTACACTAAAACAAGAAAAGCTGCCCTTAAATGCCTCTAAATTCGTCCTACTAAAAGTATTTCTGATGTGCTTCTAATACTTACAATAGAAAAACATTTTGGCATTTAAAATTAAGATAATGTAAAACGAGCTCAAATCTAAGCTAATCTACAATGTTACGATACAATGTAAAATTTGCCACAATTTATTCCCACGATCTTGCTGAACGTCTGTGTACCACATTAAAACCAAAACTAACAATTTATTTAGATTATATGCATTGTTCGGTAACATTATTATGTACTGTTAGATGACTAACAGCTTGTATGTGCCAAGCTGAAAAATTAAAAATGTCTTGTTCATCACAAATTGCTAGATTTTCTTTCCAAGGTCAACAATACATTGTAGTCTCCATGCCTTGCAAGTCACGCAATCCCAGTCACGTATTGCCAGTCACGCAATATGAGTCACGCAAATAGAGGGTCCCAGTAAAATCAGGTGCGTTGCAGAATTAATCGTAATCACTGTCCTCGCCTTCGGATTCTGAGTTATCAAGCTGTCAAACCAAACATGAATAGCATCAATCAGTAAACCACTAGAGTGCCATAAAACCAAGATTAATTAAGTTACCGCTCTAGACGATCACAGACAATCCAACGATCCAATAAAAATTCGAAGCAAATGCAAGTAGCTGACACAAAGCGTGGGAAACGTGCGCGTGCGACACACGATTAGTTTTGGAGAAGTGGCGCGAGTTTTTTTAGACCAATCACCGCAGAGCACGCCAATTTTGTTTTATAAATTATTGTCGCAAATCAGTGTACCTCTCGGCCAATCAGAATACTCTATTCAATATATTATTATCGACGCACCTCCTCCATTTCATGCTCGTCGTAGAACTTTGTCAACAGCTTGCGCAGAGGAATCAAGCAAATGATGAAGAATGGAAACGATGGAGCAAGCGAAGATAACTTGATTCCAACAAGGAAAGCCAGTGCTAGCACTTGAATGATAGTGTAGCAATGAATCTTTCTGGTTCTCACCTGAAAAAATAAAAACATTGATTTTGGCGTTGTTTTGGTAGTTTGGACTTTCTATTATTTATCAGAAGGATATTTATACAGATTTACGACGTAATATCGTGCACCTTGGAGCTACCGACTCCAAGTCTTTACTTATGTGCATTTAAAGGATCTACGTCCAATCCGTTTCAATCTTCTCCATCCTCAGCCATCCTTGTTCATTTTTGGTTTAGTATCACTCCTTTAGTGTTTTCCTTCCTTAGCAAACTATTATTTTTAGTTTTCCTAAATTTTAAGGGTAATATAGGTTGTCGAAGAAATAACTCACAATAGAGTGACGTAGCTCCTAAACATATGGACACATGCTAATCTCACTGTAACAACACTTTGCAGACATAACGTACCTTTCTGACATAAGGAACATCGGGATGATGTTTAGGTGGCATGAACAACATCACGAACCTGTCGACCATCTGCAGACCATACATAGACACGATACCAAGATACAAGAGAACACCAAAAAAGATTGGGATGGGAATGAGATGAAGGCCTGGAGCAAGCAAGATGGATAACCCTGCAACAGCAAGCAGTTGATTAACATAGTCAAGATTGAGTCCACTCAGAAACTAGCACAATGGCTTGCAAATACACCTAAAGTAATCTCGTGAAAAACAAATTGGAATTAATTGGGATTAAAGCGTTTTTTGACCAATGCCATTTTCATGCCTTCCTGTCCAGATCGGCAACACAGTTGTATGACAGCGTTTTCTAGTTCTCTACGTGAAACCCTACACGAGACCACGAGACCTCGACTGCTAAAAATATTGGCCTATTGATGTGAATGCCCCGAGTGAGACCAAAATTCGTAGTTTATAACCCTAGGCGAGATGACGACGGACCATTCCCGACTCTGTCGCATGCCGGTCTCTTCCCCGCTAACAGCATCTTAGAAGAAGCGCGTTAAGAAACAGGTGCAAGTGGAATTCAGTGAGCGATTTCTCACCTGTCAGCAGATGAATGATAATGTTTGAGATCCTCTGCTCCTTGACTTCAATAATATGCGGTTTCTCACCAGGCGCATGGGAAGTGCTGTAGATGGACAGAGCGTTCACATGCGATGCTGAACGCACTGTGTCCGCGCACATCCAGGGCAGTCCAAGGAGAGAACACCCAAAAGCCAAGATACCCACTACAACCATGTCTAAATTGAACCCCGGACCTTTGGCAAGTTTATGTTCCTTCTTGCTCAAAAGCACCCCAGTCATTTCGGTTTCCATGAACAGCAGAATTCCGACGAAAATTGCCGGAATGATGGCTGCGAAAATCCAGCCCATAGACATGCTTCTGTTCATGCCGCCAGGATTAATGAACCATCCTCGCTTGGGATACTGAGTTGGGTTGAAGCCGTCTGTCAAGGGATTGTTTATTGACACGTGTGGTGTCACGACTTTGTCTTCAAGAAAGTAATCCAGTATTGCCATGATTAACATGGCTGTGACAATACCAGAATCACTGACAAGTCTTCTGGTCTACAATGAGATAAAAACTAGACATTAAAGCGGCTCTGTGACGGGAATGGAAGGAATATAGCGAGTTTCGTCGATAACAAGTTTCGCCCAGAACGAGAATGGTTTCGCCCAGAAGTAGAAGTAACTAAAAGGAAAGAAGCGTCTTGCAAAAAAAATCTCACTCTTTCACATGTCAATAGAATTTGAAAATAAAATCGTGAAGTTTACTCTGAAAGGTGCATGTCCAGAACGAACGTTGTGTAATGCCGTGAATAACTTGACTTGTCCCGAGACCATAAAAATGTTGAAACGAACAAGTTGTCACTTCCACTGAGAATCGAGCTGGGATTGGTGAGGAAACCAAGAGAAGTTTACAGCTGTGGGCGAAACCCGCGACTACAGGTGACGGAAGACATATCTTAAAAAGTTAAGGTATCGGCCTACTGAAATGACCACCTTGCATTTTAGCGGCTTTACCGCTTCGCAAAGTATATCTTTCCTGAAAGCTTAAGAGTTGGACATTATGAATGTATATTCATTTGAAGTAAAAAGGTAAATGTTTTCAAAATAGAGTGTTCAATTTTTAAAAGTACTCACAAATCAAGTTCGTTTCTGGTCGGATTTAAACGGGAGAAAGCGATCAAAATCGCTGTGTGTTGTCATTTATTTAAAAACATTACAATGAAATATCTTTTCGGAGGCCTATAAGCCCCTCAGATTTTCTTTAGTGAACTGTTACCTTAAACTATCGTGATATGAAAAATGCAGTGCCTGTTGTTTCAAAGAGAAAATCAATTTCTTTTTCATTGTCAAGGATCTGGCAAAGTTCAAGGTTTTTACTAGGCCTGTATGAACCATGTCGCAGTTTTGTGATACCAATTGTCAATTTATCACTGCAGTTTAGATAAAACTAGTTGATAGCATGAAAGCTGAACTGGAGAGATCAACCTGCAGCGGAGGTGGACATTTCGGAGGCGACAGAAACAAATACAAACACAGTACAAACCCGCTTTCCCAAAAAGTGACTTGTCCTGATCTTGCGCATGTAGAACGCTATGAAGAAAGTACCCAAAACCAAGATGGTGGACAGCAGAGCGGTGTTTGGTTCTCCTTTCACCTCATCACTTCCATACTTTCCTGACCCAGCTCTGTTGAGAGGATTCTTCTTGAATAACTGCAAATAATCAATGGGAAATGATAAATGTATTTCTTGTTCCTACTTTGCGAGAGTTCGTGGCCAAATGGTATGTTATCCAGCAGCCGCATACAAATAAAAGTCATAAAACCAACAGGAACTCCAACTGCGTTCCCAGTAAATAGTACGCTATACTTCGGATTGAAAGGTTGAGGTTAGAGTCTTGGCCGGGTAGCCTGTGTGCACCGTCTCCTATTTCTTGAAGAAAATACATATTAATAATCTGTCCAACACAGTTTTGCAGACGTTCCTTTCAGCGTGGCTGCACGCAGGCGATTATTGTCTTTTAATATTATTGTCTCTGTTGTGTTCTTGGGCAAGGCACTTTCCTCTTTTCGTGGCTCTTTTCACCCTGGTGAGGCTATTTGAGACTCTTGAAAGCTCTATATGCACAATCCATAAATGTGCAAAATCCATAAATAAGTCACAATGATTTTAAAGGGGCAATGTCACGGTGATTTTGGAGTGTTCAGCTAAATTCTGTGCTAAAGTCATTACTTAATACCTTTACTTGTGCAAAAAATGCTCCAGCAGAATTGTGAAGAACATATGAAATGAAAATTGAGCAGGGAGAGTTGGTAAAATTTTGCCAAGCAGGCTGTTGTAACCTTTTGTTGGAATTAACCCATCTTTAAACCTGGGTGAAGATAGAGAGGCTCTGTGAAAAAAGCCTCTTGCCCAAGAACAATAACACAGCGATGACTCCAGCTGGTCTAAAATTCCATTCGAACAAAACCAACTGGTGTATCCACAGCTCAAAGGTCCTACCTTGATCAGTAATGCAAATGGCTCATAGATGAAGATTGCAGAAATTAGAAGCTCAAAGATGTCCTCGGTGAAGCGTGTAAAGTATTTGATCAAGAAGCAGCCTTCCAAAGCCACCACGCCAAACAGGATTATCATGACCCAGAAACCGATCCAGCAGCGCCAAGTAAGGAATTCAACATCATATGCTTTACAAAACTGAAAACAAAAAATAATAATACAAATTATTACATGGCAAGGTAGTGTTGAGGAAAATCTGAGCGTTCTGATTGGTCCTTTCATGGTCGGGATTTTGCCATAGAAACAGCCATAAGCCGCATTTTTTAAGTTGATAAATTTAAAACTTGAAACTAGAACTGAGTGAGGAAAACGTATAAATACTCTAATTAAAAAAATGTTTTCAAACTCGTGATAACTTGTTCTTTCTGAGTTGCTTGCATCATCAAAACACGTTATGCGGAATCCCTTTAAATCCAGGTCACCAAAGGTGTGTTTTAAACAAGCATGCATGACTAGAGTTCAATGTAATAACAGTGCAGTACCATGGGGAGGGGCCAGGGGGCACAGGGAACCCAAAAATTGCTGCAAACTACCCCCGGGAGGGTGGTAATAATGCTATTTTAGAGACCCTAGATTTGAAAATCTCCTGAGCCCCCCCCCCCCCCAATAACTGTTTCGTCCAATCAAAATGGTGATTTAGTCGGCACATGACCTTTCAAGGGAAAAAAGTATTTGCAGCCCTGCAGTGTACAGTATACTGTGTTTAAAATTAATACCAACATTGGACTTAAGATGACTCGATGTTTACCTCATATATGCTCTGTTCAAATACCAATATTGGGCCAGTAGCTCCTATAATCATTATTGGCTGTCCAGCAAAGAGTGCAAACAGTATGCTACATGCAGAAGCTGCGAAAATCACTTCAGTGACGCCAAGTTGGCCTTCTGTCTTGTCTTCCAAGAGGCCACCAAATGCAATATTTGTGGCAAATAAGGCAAAATAAAGAAAAAGAGAGGCAAACAGAGCATGCAGGTTGAAGCCGTCTCTGAAATCACTGACGTAGAATTTGCCGCGCCGCTTGATGTCCTGGAAGAGCCCACCAAAAAAGGTCCCTGTGCGAGCTAGGGAAGATTCTCCTTCAGAATGCGAGGATGACACTAAAACAATAAGCAAAAGCAAAATTATTAACTTTTAAAAACAATCATAAAGTAACAATTTTGTGCACGAAAAAAGCTCTTTCCTGTCTCCTGGACAATTGTGTTTGAAACAATCTCTCCCTGCAGGGTCCAAAGTTGCACCTTCCTTGTCGCAAATGCGACTACAAGAATTGCATCAAGGAGACTACACTGACATAAAATTAGATCCACGTGCCAACAACTTATATCTTGCCCCTTAATTCTGAAATAGAATTGAAAGCGATTTTCCTGTAGTGGGTTCAACCGCCAGACTGTGGAAACTTTTGGCAACCAAAACTTTTTATCAAGTCGCTAGCTGGCACTAAGGTCAGAAACTGCCCTCATGTTTAATATACAGTGGATTTATCAACACTATTTTTTTTCCAAACTTAAAGCAACATATATTCCCCTTCCCTCTGTGGAACACTAACAAAGGCAACAGAAATTGGTTCAAGAAATATTGTGGATAAAATTGCAGTGTTTGGCTGAGGGAAGGAATTCAAAGTAACTTTCGGCTTGAGTTATCCAGAGTTTTAACAACTCATGGCTTCTAGAACTTGGGATTCAACTTTTTTTTACAAGAGATTGTAACAAATGAAGTTCATTGACTGCACAGTTTTCGTACCAGCTTTGGCCATTTTTCTCCTGAGAGCAATAGCTCTGCTTTGAGCAATGAGGATTGGTAACAGAACGTTACGATCCCAGTTGCCTGGTGGCAATACCACAGTGTCCACGAGAAACTCATTAATAGCTTGCAGGAGTTCTTCACGCGAGTCTGCACAGTAGGCAACATCATGAAAGGCCTGGAATAAAAAATTAATAAACATTTTCAATTGAAACTAAATTGATTTTTAAACTATAATCAATCCAAAGATCAGCAAAAGAAAGTACAGTCAAATCCCGATATTTCAAACCCTCGCTAACTCGAACGTCGCGCTAACTCGAACCGACATAGATTTCCCACGGATTTCGTTCGTTAATTTACTGTAATTTTACCCTCGCTAACTCGAACCCTTGATAACTCGAACCTCCCACTAACTTGAACCAATTTTCATTTTCCTTCAGGTCATTTTCTATAATAATTTTATCCTCAATAACTCGAACCACGTTTTTAAAGACGTGACAAGAAAAAAATATACAGTACAGTAGATCAAAAAATTAAATTTATTTAAAAGCAACCAATCGCCAGTATTCTTCCAGTTAGTCCAGTTGAGGATGGTTTACATTTCATCCCCATTTCTTCAAGCTTTGCCGCTTAACTCTTTCTTTAAATTGCCATGACATACCTTCCCCATTGAAGCACATATGATCATCATTTTTCCTTATTTCTGGTCATTTGTTCTCAACTCCCGGTAACTCGAACTCCCAATAACTCAAACCTTTCTCTATTTCCCCTGAAAGTTCAAGTTATCGGGATTCCACTGAAATCGCAAAGAATGACTTGCCTGGTCCGACATTAAGGTGGCAATAGATCGACCAATCTGATGATAACTTTCTCCATTTTTGCTAGGACCCAATAGGACAAACAGAAATCTAACTGGTATTGACACCTCTGTCATTTGCCCAAGGTGACACCCCTTGGCAAGGCGGACAAATGCTAGCACAGAGTCTTCCAGTTCATCCAGTGTCCCAACAAGAACATTTGTAGCCTCAGCTCCCTTGGGAATTCTTGCTTTCACGTCTGATTCTTGTTTGTTTTCATTTTCCTCCATAGCAGACTCAAGGGCAAGTGGATCCTGATTGTCAAATTAGATTCACAAGGTTAGCCTGATACAAATAAAAAATACGGTAGATGTGCAACCGACCAATTTCTATACATTAAAGAGACTTAGGGGAATAAAACAATGAAAATAAATTTAATATTCATCCCTTAGCCTTGATATTCTGATGTTCCTGCATGCCTGTCAGAATTTTGAATTCCAGAATATCACATGACATTACGAGTACAGTAATTCAGGGTAACCATGTGACATTACAACAATGTAAATTTTTTCCAATATATATACTAAATTGAAGTATTTTCCCTTTGTTTTCAATACCTACACAAACATTTCCAAAATATTAATAAAATTGGGTTCAAACTTTTAAAATAATTACTCATATTTGACCTGCATGATGTGATGTCAGCCTGCAATGTTTATAAACTACAGTATCACACATGCAAAAGAATGTTAACAAGCCAAAATAGAAGTTCTGGGTTAAATTTATTTTTGTGTTCATTATGAATGACAGATATCCTTGCAAAACAATAATTCACAAACAGAACTTTTAGAAGAACCTTGTTATTCCAGACCGACCTTTCAACTCAACAATAATTCCTTGACATAAATTCAAAATGAAAACACACCTCACCCCTCACCCAACCACAGGGTTGTCAGTAGGTTTTTGAGAAGCAGGTTCCATCAAAAAGTAGGCAGCTATTTCCATTTTATTTCTCCAATATCACGCTCAGAACCGACCTACTAACATTCAGAGTAGCCGGCAGAGTATTTGGAATAGCCAGTGAAATGCGCCGGTTGCCGGCTTATTTTGACAACCCTGCAATCCCCCACTTCCACCCATCCAGTCCCCTTCCGGTGACTGCACTTTACAAATTGGATATCATCTTAAAATATTTCTAATTTATTATCAACTAACAAACCTGTCGTTTCTGCTCATTAATTTTCAACCCCACAACACCGTTTCCTGTTTCCGACTGTCCATCATATCCTAGATTATCTGTTCCCACTCCAAACTTTTTCGATTTCTTGGATGACGTGCGGCGGTTCAGGGGTCCCTGTTGATGCTGATGTCTGTGACGCAGAAGTAAGGCTGCTAGAACTTTATTGCTGTCTTTCTGTTTCAGCTGGTCTGTGATCACCATGTTTTCAACAACTGCTTCAGCAATACTTGGTAAATCAAATTTCTCCAAATCTAACAACACAGTACCTACATGGATGAAGTTTGTAAAGAAAAGATCATATGACTGTACAGTAGAGTGAAACTGGATATAACTTAACCTGTTAGTCAACAGTTAGACTATGAGCCCGAGTTTTCTATGAGCGAATAGTCAACAAGGCGCAGCCAAGTTGACTATCGCTCATAGAAAACGAGGGTGAGTAGTCTAATTGTTTTAGTAGAAACTCTAAAGGATTGCATTCCAAAAGCTACCATTTTATGCATTTTAAAGCAAAAAATCAAGAAAAATCTTGCCTTCAGAGAGCAACGTGCGCGACCGTTTTCTATCGGCAAATACAAAACAGTCGGAGAGCCAATCAGATTCAAGCATTGTCAATAGAACACAGCTGAGTTTCTACTAATGAGCAATATAGAACAAGTATTTTGGAGAATTACCTGAGTTGTCTGATTACAAGGATGGAAGTAGATTACAGTTTATCAAATTTAATTTGGTGACAGGATGTTAAGAAATCAAACGCTCCATTCTGGTGAAATTTTGATTATTTAGGTGTACATTTTAATTTCCTTTTAGTTGATATCTCTGCTTCCACTAGCAATGCTAATGTTTGTGTCGTTCAGTTTCAATATAATAATTAAAAGCAGGTTATACTAATTTATGAGAACTGAAATAGGAGCTCGGACACTGTTCCTGTAAGAGTATTAGCGGGGCTCCGGCGGCCCGAAGGTCTACCAAGCAGAGCCCATACTCATATGGGAAAGAAAACGAAACCCATGAGTTGATTTTCTCATGGCTATTGCTCGTGAGCGCATACGCATGACAACGACGACGGAGTTGCGCAACATGGCCGCCATAAATAGCCATGCCTTGTCAACACCTTGTCAACCTTATCAGCTTATATCGTTGTTATAGGGCATCCATGTTATGGTCAATTGACAGCTGTCAAATCGAGGTATCCGCTGAACAGTATCACATGACTAGATCGCGGGCTCAGGTTAGAACTCATCAAGGTAAGGTGTATTTTAAGTTGACTGCTGACCAGGCATTGGTTTTCTCATTGATCGCGGGCTCAGGGCCGATTCTTTTTCTTCTGGCAGCATAACTTTTTATGGTCATTCTTAGCGGAAATTCTGCAATTCGAGTTGACGTTTTTAATTATTCTTTATTTCAGATAAATTATTAAGAACCAGCAAAAATAAAGAGCTCTGCTTTTAGGCTTGGCTAAATCTATATATTTTATAGTATAATATTACTGTACATTTTGGACAAGATTCACTGATACCTTTTTCCAAGCCTTTCCTTAGCTCTAGCAAACTGTGAAAAGTGAGCGACGCCACATGTGGCTTTCCCCATCTGTTAGAATCCTCCACATTTTCTTCAAACTTAATCCAACGTGCTGTCTCCTTCCATTCCATCTCTTCACCATGTTTTGTCAATTCCTCTAACTCAACAAATGCCTGAAATAAAAACAAAAAAATGTAACATCAGCTTGTAATTAAGTAATTAAAAGGCCCAAGACTGGACAATGCTTGCACATGGCTTCTTTGCAAGCCTGTCTTCAAAAACTAGACATTAAGTAATTAAGTTGCAAGCGCCGCCATATGATAGAGAGTTATGGAAACTTCTGGCTTCAAAAAGAAACACAAAGGCTTTGATTCTCATACCACTGGACTCAGTGCCAATAAAAATTGACTTTTTTTAGAAGATAATTTTTTCTTCTATAGCCTTCAGTGACCTGAGTCAATGACCACATAAAATCATCATCTATCATATCAGTGCCTCAGTGGCAAACATTGATTCAATGATTCTTCAATGCCACTCACTCTTGCAGACAGCCACTTGGTGAGCTGCCTTCCAATTGTTTCACCCCAGCATCTCTCCTCTTTCCTTTTCAGCCATTCTACACCAAATTATTCTAAGTCATTCAATACTTCTCCTACCCACTGGAAGCTAGGGCCACACATAACGATTGAAAATTTTTTGCCTTGCCAGAAAGTTCAAGAATTAAAAATGAAACTTTTTTTGGCAACAAATGGTGATACAACTTTGAAGCCCTACCTCACACGGATTGCGATCATATACTACAGGGAACTTTTCCAAGCTAGCACTGATGTCGGTTGCGCTAAAGAGAGTTTGCATGCCTGATAAATTCCGCTGAGATTTCCGAAGGCCTGCAAGAAATATAATTACACTAAAATTTATAGCAACCAAATTTCGTGTAAATTTTAATAATTATAAAGACGGAATCCATCAGGAAGTCGAGTAATATTCATTTAAGTTGGACAAAAAAAGAATAATTTAAATCATATTGCATTATTTTCTACCCTTAATAAAAGATAGCGATGCAAGTAATTATCTGTGATAACATTGACAATAATTTCTTATCAGAGCCCGAGAAAATGAATTTTGAAGATCGCAAGCTATAGGCAAAATCTTATGTGTAGCCATTTTGTAAAATCGTCTTTAAGCGATTCAGTGGAATTTATAGTGGAAATTTGTTTTCGATGTTTGGTGTTCTGAGAAAAGATTTCTTTTGATAAGATATTTGAAAGAGTAACAAACAAAGTTTGCAATAAGGTGTAAATAATTTTGGTACAACATTTTTTTATCAGAGCCTGAGAAAATGAATTTCAAAGTTCGCAAGCTAAAGGCAAAATCTCACATCTTTTAAGAGATTCAGTGGAATTCAGTTGAACCTCAAAATTTGTTTTAGATGTTTGGTGTTGTTAGAAAAGATTTCTCTTGATAAGATATTTGAACACAAAAGCTTGCAATAAGGTGTAAATAATTTGGTACATAATTTTGTCCAATAAATACTCGTAGTCCTGTCGGATTCCGTCTTAACAGCACTTGACACAGTGACACATCAAAGTTGATTCTACACCTTATCAGAACACATACTGCAGTTCAATTTTCACTTTGTCACAATTCGTCTTTTAACTTGCGTAAGGAGACAAGACCCAAGGATAGATCATGAGTGTCACGCCTTCCTATAACAATGTTTCTAATTAATATTTTCTGCCTTATTGCCTGTCTGCTTACAAACGTATCAATTGACATAAGAGGCACAGGGAAAAATAAGACTTAAGACCTTTTCAGTTTGTACGTACCTGACATTGCTAAAGAATCGGACATTCCTGCCAAGACATTTCTATCCTCATTTTTCTCCATGGCGAGTCGTTCTTGTAGAGTTTCTATGTCCTTCATGGAAACCGAGCCTTTTTTCACCCTTGATTCAAACTGTTCCCTTTCTGAGATGGTCCGGTAATGAGGATGATGATGAAGTTTCTCCACATCTATGTGTTGCCCCTGATCATCAAGATACCGACATTCTTCTAAAGATGGCATGTCAACATGAGTTCCGTGAACCTGAACATTGTCATGATGACCCTCAGTTCCTTGCGGAATTTGCTGAAGAGTACCACCAATGCTTTTTCTCCTGTCATCAGGAGCTTTGTTCTCGCCTTTGACCATTTTCAAGTAAGAAAGACCAGGTCAATTACTCGTTGAAGTCTACAGATACCACCTGAAAATAATCATTCATGAAAACAAGGATTAATAACCTCTTACTAACCGAGCGCGAGGGCCGTACTGGGGAATATTGGTCTGAGGTCGTGGAAGTACGGACCGAGCGCAGCAAGGTCCATACAAAAATGACTGAGGGCCAATATTCCCCAGTATGGCTAGAGCAAGCTAGGTTAGTAAGTAGTTTATTGTATGGCATTCGGGTCGTTCATGCTTGTTAAAAACTGACACACTTTCAGCGACTTGAATTCAGAGGTTTTCGACCGTAATGTGTTTTGATACTACGAACAACTCCGAAAGAATAAGCTACCATGATTTTTAAAACATTTTTTTTAAATACACAGCTAAGGGCAAAATCCCAACCAAGAAAGAACCAATAAGAACGCTTGGATTTTCCTTGCCATATAATAAAGTTGCATAACACTTAAAAATAAATGACTTAATTGCACTTTTACAAGAACTCTTATTTGATCATTTTCTAAAAGTTATTTTTTTAAGCATTAACCTTGCTCCCAATGTGTGGCTTCATAG
This sequence comes from Blastomussa wellsi, assembly GCA_947652115.1. Taxonomy (NCBI): domain Eukaryota; kingdom Metazoa; phylum Cnidaria; class Anthozoa; order Scleractinia; family Plerogyridae; genus Blastomussa; species Blastomussa wellsi. The sequence goes on along the minus strand of OX393572.1, from coordinate 15,881,512 downwards.
CTCAGTTGGTAGAGCATTGAGCACTGGTATTCGCGGAGGTCACGGGTTCAAATTAATCCAGTTGAAGCCCTGAACTTTTTAAGGCTTCTTTATTCCGGTTGCTAATTAAATTGGAAAATAATCCACTGCAATGATCACTTCTCACTTTTAAAGTTTTTTTGTCAACAAATTTTCAAACAAAGCTATTAGCTATAGACTAGTACGGTGATACTGTACAACAACTACTGGAATAAACAGCTACAGTAAAATTTACTGTCTTGTAGCAACATATTTACATTAATTTTTGACAATTTGAAAAGCAGTCATAAGTTAGCAAACAGAAAATTATGATACAGCTTAATTAATTAAAATAAATATTAAAAATTTATACCAATTGAGCATTTTCAAAATTAATATTATAACTCTAACTATGCAATAGGCCATTTCTGAGATGCTGTTTTCCTCTGTTTCATGACGAGTCTTGGTGCCCATCGAAATGCGTTTTACTCGCATGTCTTTTGTCTTGGAAATCAAACTCATTTCCATATGAAAGGTTGCGCACCAAAACTCGTTTTAAAACCGAGGTAGAAGGCAACTCTTAAATGGCTTATTAAAATTATTTCCCCGAGCTAATATTAATTTTGAGTTTTACTACATCTGGATGTGGCATATTGCAGGAAACAATGTTATTATTTTATACAAGGTCATGATCAACTTCTAGTCTCATAAACTGCAGATCGCTAGATTAGGACTTCACTTACAATATTGGATTTACTGCTTTTAACAAGACATCACAAAAGTTAAACTATAACTGACACAACTAGTACATTCAGTATAATCGTAAATTATGTTCATCAAGGCAGAAAGAGCCAGACGGTAAAGCAAGAATCTAGTTAAGTTGTAATACTTTATGCAACTTACAGCTAATGTAAATCTTGTAAATTATAGCAGTTAAAATAAAGCACAGGGATTCATCAGTGCTAAACATAAATAGTAACTACAGTAAAATGTTCCTCTGCATGTAAACCAAATAATGAACCAAATTGTTCTTAAATACATAAATTATAAGAAATTGCATCTTGCAAAATATAAAACTTGGACAAATTCCAGTTGAGATCCATATGCATTCACTAATGACATGACTGTATACATTCAGTCAAAAAAGAAAACCTGCAAGTAAATCTGAAAACAGATCTGTGGTGTGTTTACCTTATAGTTTGTATAAATATCCACAAACTGTCATACATGAAACTTGTCAAATAGAGTGAAATTTTGTTAGCAGCCTTGCCAGATGCCGATAATCTCCACACACAAAATATGTTAACTCAGAGCATTGGCTGATGTCAACAGCCAACTAATAATAGGCAACTGATGTCAGCTAAAAGTACCTACTTGTATTAAAGATGCGCATAAATTCTTTTACTTACAAGATGGCTAGTTTTTCCTGTATATACAAGTGGTCTATATGCCTATATTTCAGTTAATCAACCTACTGGTGTGCCTAGTTTTTAAGAATAATTTATCTTAGCCTTACACATATATTAACAATTCTGTTACCAGTTTGTAAAAGCATAACTTAGCAAGTATTCCGTCGTGCCAATCACTCACTCACTATATATTTTGCTTATGGAGTCTGTATTGGACTAATGAGGTCATATCTTCTTAATTCACAAGTAATGACAGGTTCAAATATAGTTATAATGAATTCAATTCTTTCCATTTCTTCTATTTTGCAGACCACTAACATTTTCGTTCTTCATGTTTTGCTAATGTATTTTACGCCAAATCTGTAACTGAAATCTCAATTAATAATAAAAAGGGGTTTTGCAGTCACTAACAAGTTTCTGATCTTATCATGACACATAAATATTACATCAATGATATTTTCTTGGCTTTGCTAAAATTGTGGCTTAAATATTTCAATGAGACTACTGTGAAAAGGCAATACAAGTACCAGGCCGAGCATGAACAGGAGTAATTTGTAAATCACGGCATCGCACCTCATCATATTACATGGCCACGATTTTAAAGAGCAAATATTATACTGCAACCACTAAATTACGTAATTGTAAACCAATAAAATTACTGAGCCTTGCTTCTATTGAACAAAATACTGATTATAGTCTAGACATGCACAATACCTTTACTTGTAGACATTAATTTTGCTGCAGTTTATTCAAAGCAACAAAAAACTATTTTCACATTTCAAATCTAGTACTCTGAAATTTTTAGTGAGCGTGACTTAACCCATTGACTCCAATACCGGACGTAACTGACCATGATGGACATTGACCTTTGTTCCACTTCTGATGTCATCAGCTCTGACCAAAATAGGAAATTATCCCTTTTAATGCAATTCTGTAGGAGCTAGGAGAAGAGCTTTCCAAAGATACCCAAACAATATTGACTGGGTTAATGGAGCTCGAAATAAACACGAAAACTCTTAGAAATTTCTGAAAAACTCGGAGCAAAATTTCCCTAACTTACCCAAGGCTAAGTACTCCATGTTAAAGTGCACCTAACCCCAAAATATTTTTTTTGCTAAACAAACCTTTGCACCAGTTCGAAACGTATTGCACCTTTTGTTTCTCCTTTTGACCAAATTCAGACTATTTATAGCATTCAAAAGTTACGAAAAACTGTGCATCATTTGTTCCACGACCGAGTCATAAGGGGCGCGGGTCTATTCCTGATATGACGTCACAAACTGATTTGCATTGCATCAAGTCTTTGTAAAAATGCATGCAAATCAGTTTGTGACGTGATATCAGGAATAGACCCAAGCCTCTTATGACTCGGTCATGGAACAAATGATGCACAAGTTTTCATAACTTTTGAATGCTATAAATAGTCAGAATTTGGTAAAAAGGAAAAACGAAAGGTGCAATGCGTTTCAAAAAAAGTGCAAAGGTTTATTTCAGTGAAAAAATATTTTGGGGTTAGGTGCACTTTAAGTATTTCTTGACTCTTTGATGCTTTCTTGGCAATTCTTGAGTCAAAAGCAAGCCCAGTTGAGGGCCAACCGATGCATCAAAAAGGTGAGAAGATAAAAATACACAAGCAAAAAATATAGAAAACGAAAAGCCTAAAGAAGTGGGTTGAACTTTCTTGTCCACAAACTATCTCAAAATTTTGATTTCTTCACATGCCCGAGCTAAAATGCAGTTTAAATGCGATGCTAGTAGAAAACATGGCATGCCTTTACTTTGAAAATGCAGTTTAAAGAGAAGCAGATTTAGCCTATAACTAACTAGAAAATGTTTAAAATGTCTAAACAATGTGCGCGTCTCGGAAACTGCAGTCGCCATCTTTTACGTAATTTGAAAAGTGCCTATCAGATAATGGTGCCTCGATCCAGCGTTCGTCAAAACAATAACAAACGTGCACAATTCATAACAGTGGTCGGTTATGGGTCTTTAATACTAATAAAAGTCTGCCAGGAGTTAAGAAAATATAATAATTATTTGGTTTTATCAACTGGGTTGATAATGTGAATTGGCCACCGTAAAGAGATTCAAGAGCTGACATTTTGAGCGTTAGCCCTTCATTGGAGCGAATCAAGGAATTGTGGGTGGTGTGTTTTTTATATATAGAAAGATGGAGCTTCGCTATTGGCTGGTGCCTGGTAAATTAGTTGAATGAAAAGCGTTCGTTAATACCGTGGTGATTAAGAGTGCCGATTTGAAAAATAAATTTTTGATCCAGAGTTTTGCGGCTTTCCGTGTTTCCTTGGTGAAGGGATGGAGTAGACTAGACTCAAAACAACTGAACTGGACTGAATTAAATCGAATGGGATGCATTGGACAGAACTAAACTGGATTAATAATAAAACATGGAACAATCCTCACTCCAATCCGATCATGATCAATGTTTCAATATAAATTATTCAGTTTAAAAATTTGATGAGCTTTTCAAAATGGCAATGATTTCTATTATTAAGGTCAATTCCACAGAAATACAACCTACACTGTGATTTTTACCAATTTTTACCAGTTTATTGTTGTCATTGGAACTTAAATTTTGAAATAAAAGTCGGAAGTTCCTGTGCTTGTTAAGGAGGGGGGAGGGGGAACAACACCTTGTTTAAAACAGGTTACAAAGTCTGCATATGAACTTATTTTGGTTTCATAACCATGAAGCGACTAGGAGTATTTCAACTCGCCCTGGCTGTGATGCTAGTCCATCACATGATTCCCCCCCCCCACCACCCTCCACAGTATGGTACCCATCTGTACACCTGGGTGGAGAGAGGCATAATGAGAGTCAAGTGACTTGCCCAAAAACACATCACAGTACCCCGGCCAGGGCTCAAATTTGGACCGTCCGATCTGGAGACCAGCACGCTAACTATTGGGCTACTGCGCCTCCCACAACTCATTTATACACAGCAATTACTTACAGTATGATATTGCAATGGTTTTATTACTTGCAAAATTATATTTCTGATGGCTGTTTCTTTTTCAACACTGAGAACTGGTCTATATTTATTTTATAGGAAAATCGTTACAATGCTCAATTCAAAACAACACTCATGTGAAGAAAACTTTACCATTTACCAGAAAATATCCATACCCCCACCACGGAGGGAATTGGAAATTCCAGAGGGGTGGGAGGGTCAAAGGCCCAGGAAATTCCTGAGGGGACGGGGGGTTGTCGGTGAAGTTACATTTCCAGATGGCCAAGATCGATACAGTGCAACCTCAATTCAAAATCGCTTCTTACCTACTCTGCAGAGATTTCAAATGGTCAAAATAGTGACCTAGGTTTTTGATAATACATTAAGGGTTAGGGTTAGGGTTGTCCTGAAAGCGAATGACCGTAGGTGCAACACTTGTTACCAGTCTACCGAATGTCACATGTTTTTGACCAAAATGCACCGGTGACTAGCCTTGCTTGTTTGTCACGTTCGATTGAAAGAAATTCATTCTTGTAAGCGAAAAGGTTCATCTTTGATAGTGGTGAAAGTGTTGTTATGATTTCAGGAACCCATGGATATCTCGTTCTTGTTAATTTTAGCTATTCGTCTGTAATTTTCCTGTTAAATTCAGCTTTCTTAGTGATCGTGTTTGTGATTTTGTGATCATGTTTGCGGTAACTGTTATCGATCAACATATTTTGAAGTCCATGTTCATGGACAAAAGGGATCGATGATTATACATCAAGGTAATTAAACAAGTGGTTACCAAATATTTTGTCTGATTTAGTTGAGGAAATCTCTGTATTGTCTGTAACAATTTATTTCGTTTTCAAACCTGTTCCGATCGATCGTTTATCCACAACAGGCATGTTTACAAGAGAAAGTGGCTTAACATTGAGAACATTTGCACAATTTCTGTTCAAAAGGTTATTTTCCAGAGGGTGTAGGGGGTATGCAAAATACTTTTGGAAATTCCGGAGAAATGGGGGGTTTATTTTCCTTTGCAAAAATGGAAATTCCGGAGAGGTGGGGGGGGGGGGGGGGTCTTACCTGAAATTCCCTCCGTGGTGGGGGCATGGATATTTTCTGGAACCACACATGCCATAAATATCCAACTTTGAGCCATATTACTTAGGAGATGCTTATTTCAGTTATTCCAAAGTCAGCTTCTTTTGTTTGATGTATTACTCTGATTAGTCATAAGGCCAATGAAAAATGGACAACTCATTAAATATATTTGCAATGTTACCTCACAGTTAACCTATATATTGTGCAGCACTCAAATTATAGTTTTACTCCCCCACACTATACATAACGTAATATTTTCTAACTTTAAAACTGGTTTTCTGCTGGCTTATGATGCAAAATATAGCATAACGTTAAGTTAAAAAATGTTATGGGAGGAAATAAACGGCTTAAACAGTGAAATATTATTCAAACATATTGCAATCTCAAAATCACAGCACACGCAATATACTCCATGACTCAACAGGCAATTGGTTCCAATATATATAACAACAACAAAAGCGAAATAGCCTTTCATAAAATAACAACAATTGCAGCAATTAAATGCCACCAGATAATTTCAGAACCCTTAAACCTAACATTCAACTACTGTGCCATTAAATATTCTGACTTATGATTCATGGGTGCATGTTTTCATTGCAACTGAACAATGACAATTGTTGCTAATTTATTCACAATATTTAAGCGAGGTGATGACTGTAGCTCGCATCACATGCACGCCAGAATGTCTGAGATTTTTAGCAATTTGGAAGCAAAATATTAAGAAATATTCATAGCACGAGCCTCATAAACAATAAGATATATTGATTGTACAATATGCAGAGATGACTACCGATTTTTTAAAAAGAAGGTACATGTAAAAGTTGTTTAATTATATCACCTAATGGTCAGTTTAATACAGTATGTATCCAGTGTACATGTTATAACTAAAAGGTGTTGTAACTAAAAAGTGCTTTTCAAGGCTAGAGCAAACAAGGATTATAGTTAGTACTAATCGACTATAAACGTAGAAAAAAGTTTCCCGGACAAAGTTCTGTATAGCAACAATTATCCTGTTTCACAAGTTTAAATTCAGGGGTTCAATTACTAAATAGACCAAAAATTTACAAACTTTGCATATGTTGGGGTTTTAAAATTTTTGCCTTGAAGCAGTTTAGAATTGTGACTGTTATTTCCTTTTATATCAGATTATGACAATCAAAAATTATAAGATAATGAAACATAAAAATAAAACAGGTTAGAAAAGTTTGAAAGAAAAATGATATATACTGCATATATTCACTGCCGTGAACAAACAAACCCAAGTGCTTACATTAAAGACCTTACATTGTTTGTACAAACTTCGAAATCCTGAATGTAGAGCACTTGAATTGACTTTCACAATACGTAAATGTAATGTCTGTTATGAATTTTAAAACAAGGTTTACCTAGCTTTTTATACCTCAGTTTTGGAACAAAAGGTGACAGGTCTGACTATTTTTGTTATATTTTTTTTTTCTGTTTATTTCTAAATGTATTTAACTAGTATTTAATTAAATTTAAGTATTGGTCTTGTAACATTTTAGTGATGCCAAAACTGATAAGCAGCACGCAAGTCTTAAGACCTCAACAGAGACAAAATTTTATGATTTGGGTTGGGGTGCACCTCTCACAAAATTGCACAAATTCAAATAGCCTGCAAGAGAACAATAGATCAAATGACATGAAAAATGCCTCTAGCTCCCAAAACAATAGCAACTGCTACACTGGAGGGTCAGTACCATTACAAGCTTGTAACAGGGGATCGACCCTACTGGATAATTCACATACCAATTTTTACTTGCGTGGTGCACAGATTCTATAAATAAAAGCTACAAATAAACAATTGATGGACTGCTAAACCAACACACCCACTACAGAAGAAACATTGTGATTTATGTGACATTTGAGTCACAAAATGGGTGATTACATGGAAAACAAAAGGACTAGCTTCTAATAAACAGTTGATGGACTTAATCAAATTTCCAACTACAAAAGTAATGATTTGTGTGTACAAGCATTTAAGCCACAAAAAAGATGATTACGTGGAAAACAAAAGGACTGGCTACTAAATAATATTGCTACTCTAATAACAAGAAAACTATGTTCCTTTCAAAAACAGCTTCATTATGATAATCATAAATCTCTAACGGATTAGGGAATGAATATGTTAAATCTAATGAGAATTCTACCCAGACAGTTCACTGAAGCAGTAAAGTCTTCCAGACTTTTTCTGGTTATTAAGTCGTGACAAGAAAAATCCTGAACATAAACAAGTCTCGTAATGAATGAACTGATCTTCACAAGATAAAAAAATTAAGGGAAATGTATATCCCAATGGAAACAACAGACTTACGGCACAGTAATTGAAAAAACTTTCCCAAAACAACACAACTAACCTCCGAATAAACTCTTCACAAAGGAACGTGCTGCAAAAAAGTTCAAATCCTGCTGCAGTGTGACAATATTGTGAATCTTGCACATTGGCTAATAAAAACTCTACAACCCAGAGTTTCAATATACTTTATGGCATGGACCGTTTGTGGCGAGACTGCTTTTTTATAGTCGGGGGAGGTGGTAGCAAGAGAGGTTATACGTTACCATTTTGATATGCAATGCATCCTTCTCAGCAAAACCCTAATTTCAGTAGCAACAGGCAAGGTGAAATGATCAAGGGCTATAACAAATACTTATATCTTCAAGCCTAAAAAACCTATAAAATATTATAAAACTCAACGTTTTAACATTGTTATCATCATCGCCATCATGTAGTCCTCATAAGGGTGAATTAGCGACAGGTTGAAAATTTTTGGTTTTGTCTAGTAATGCATAGGTTTCTTAGCCTTTCATGCAATTATATCATTTTTACCTTTTTATTATTCCCAACGTACATCGTCAGTTTCCATGCAGTGTCAAACCCTCTCTTTATATGGACACTCTCAAGGCTGGCTAAAACAGATGGCACACGACTCTAGAAATCCATGACATCTAAACACAGAGCAAGATCTTTAGTTATACACAGTACTGTTAATGCGAGTACTCCTTTTCCACCTTTAACATAAATTCTGATATTCACAATCCAGTGCCAGTTCTTGTGAGTCAATACAGTATGCAATATTCTAACACAACCTATTGATTGTAAAAAATTTGGATTTCAAGTGTCTGTCTAGAAAGGAATTTCAACTAAAATTTTTCTAAGTAATTATCTGTAAACTGCCTTGGGTAGTACTGGAGATTGCTACTAGTTAAGTTATTTAGCTACACACAGAGAAACAGCAGAAATTTAGACCTGGACCAACCAACCCACCATGCCCAATTAGAGAGGTGTACGTATTTGCCTAAGAGAGGGGTCCGCTTTGAGACTCAATACTTCATTCAAAACTTTCAATATGCATGAAAATTTCAAGACAGTATATTTGCTAGTTTTCTATGTTCTGTGAGCAGACTTATAAAATGCCAAAAAAATAAAACAGGTTAGAAAAGAAAATAAAATGCCACTAAAATAATAATGAAAGAACGACCCATAAGATTAGCAGCTATAATTTGAAATTTGAATTTTTCAAAACTTCATCTTACAGCCTTGCACTAAGGGCAACATGAACACCCCTACCACCCCTCCCAGCTCTTTACCACAGTTTATTACTTTTTCTATTTTATTTTAATATTTTATGCTGTAAGGGAAATATTTTGATAAAATGTAATACGGGCATGCATTTAATGACGGCGGCGGGGTAAGTAGAGCTATTCTGGTAAGAGTTTCAAGAAAGCAATACAGCTGATGACGTCATAAGTATTGATCAAGACTATTTTCAATCTGTGTGTTCCAGCTTTTATATTTACGGAGATTTTTAATGAGAAATAAAAAGAAATTCTAAAGCACTTAATACATGATAAACTAAACTCTTCTCAGGGAACAGTAATGGAGTCCACAGAAGCCGTCAGATCAAAATTTTGACCTTTATTCTCTCGAGCTTGCAATATAACGAAAGCTTCGCAAATGCATGGCAGACAGCTGTGGCTCTTCTTTGGTCCAAAGAACACCTTGCAAATTCCAGTAAGCAACATGCTGAACAAATACAGCGCTCTTCAGCCAAGACTCCGCTGAGAAAGATCCCAAACATATTTCACTTTTGCATATTTAAGTCTCCAACGTAACTTCTTCTCTGCATAAGAGTTAGCTATTTCATCCATTTTCCATCTCTGTCAATTCATGAATACCACGCCACACGCATTGAAGCAAGAAATCAACTTTTACAACACAGCGTTGAGAAAACGAAAATGCCGCCATGTTGTTGAGCCAATCTCCCAGCACTACCCAACTTAGTCAAGAACGCGATGTTCCTGAGGGGGACGCACAGGGGCAGGTTGACATCTCTCTGTCTGGCTCCCAGAGCCGTGTTGTTCTAACTTGACCTTTAATTTTTCGGGACCGTCATCAAGATTTGACACTTAACGGCACTTCCGTTTTTTGAAAATCCATCAGTGATTTAGTACAAGTGTTTTGAAATAAAGCTAAGTACGTATTAGTGATTCACTGTTGTTTACATCTCAAACTTCGAGAAAAAGCTTAAAAGGATAAGACAAATTCATTTCCGTTGACGATGACAGCTTCAATTACAAATTCTTCATCGGAGGGGCTTTATTAGGAACGCTCGCGTGACTCACGTCAGTTGCGTGACTGAGAGACGGGTTCACCGCACTTGCCGTCACGTCACGTGAGCTCAGTTGGAAGACAAATAAAATTCCAAGAACCTTGATACAATATCACCACCGAAAAGTGTGAAACACTTTTGCATTTTTTCTTTCTGCATTGGAAAATCTGCGAAGTTTTGCGGTCGGTTTGGGAGAAGCTATTTGTTTTTGGAATCGAGGAAGAGGAGTTTTTATTTATACTATAATTATTTGAATTGTACCGTTTAGTAAGTCGTGCTTTGAACCAGGTTTAACATACCCCTATAACGTCCTACAACGAACACCAAGAAGTCATTTTCAAAATCAGTAAAATCATATATAAATAACGGTTCCTTTAAACCGCAATCAGCGGGTTGCTTTTAATTTAGAAAATACAGCTTCACAGACGAAGTAAAAATAGCAGATGTTTTCACACAAAAAGCCGTGTGACGTCAATTCTGTTTAAAAAGCGATATTGCACGAGAGGAAACAGCATTTTATGTGGAATCTTGCATTTTTAGTTTGCGAACCTTGGAAAAATCGCAAAAAGACATAATCGTGTCTTGAGATATCCTGTCGTTCAAAAGAACGCTAAATATCTCATATATTAATTTTAGAAAGCAGTTCAGTTCTATCAATTTCTAGAGAAATTGATGGAATTGAAATATGTATTGATTTACATCGCTTCATTGCTTGTTTTACCTTCATAATTCATTTATTAATTTGATTACAAAAATTTGGAAAATTTTCTTGATCGAGACGTTGACGTCATTGGTGTACCCACGGGATATTATATATTTCATTTTGTTGGAAAGATTCACGTTTGTCGGGAGACGGGGGAGAACAGAATGGAGTGTTTACCCGTTTCTATTAGCCTTCAGAGTGTCACGTACAGTCGCATTTTTCTCGCGTGTCAAAAGTACAGGAAACCGATTCGCAAACACTCCCTCCAGAAAGGCAGAAAAAATCTTTCTGCAACCTTTGACCTGCGATCTCTGTCTCGCCAAAACTTTCCTGCTTCCTTTAGGCACCTATCAATGTAAATCAAGTTGAGGGGGGTGGAGGGGGGAAGGGGAGTGCGGGCATAGGTGGGGGGATTTGAACTGAGCGGAGGTTTTCTGTTAATTTGCCCTGCCCCAGGGCAATTGTAGATGGTCAAAAGAGTCACTTAAAGTCAGTAAAATGTTGCTAGAAAGGCCAATAAAACGGTCAAAAGTCCCCACTACGGGACCATAACTACTGTCAAATCCCAAACCTATGCCCGCACTCCCCCCCCCGCCTCCAGCGGGATTTACATTGATAGGTGCATTAATAAAGCTGTAAATAGTGCAATTACAACCATAGCAAGATTTACTCTTAAGTGAACGCAGAACATACGTACGCACATACATGGACAGTCAGTCTGCGCACTTGAGAAAAGTCACCAAACAAAATTTATATATCAATGAATATATCTGCTTTGCTGCGCTCCAAAACGAGCTAATCATAATGACTCGCTTAAAAAAATTACAAAACAAAGGACTCAGACGCTTAAATTGGTCTATTGGGATGTTTTTTCCAAGTTTTATACGATTTATGGGTGCTGACTGACTTGTAACTCTTTCAGCTAATATTTGCTACCGAATTTATGCACGTTGCGTGCATCACTGCGTCATTATGTAGTATCGGCTCAAGTATCTATAACCCAAACATTCAAGAGTGTCATTAAATATACTCGAAAAGAGTGCCCACTCACTTTAAAAATATCGTTTGAGTTCTAATACCGTCAAAGTTTCGAGAGGTCCGCGTGGACACCACGTGTAGGATGCGTGCCCTGCGTTGTCGATCAGCATTGAACATATAATGTTCATAATAGGTGGCTTTCGATCAAACTACTGCTGGAAACTGAAGGTAAATGTTGACAGAAAATTCCGGCGCTTAAGCTGAAGATGAACTGTTTTAAAAGTGAATCCAGCTGTAAATAGTAACTATTAATACGTACCTACGAATAAGGTTCACATAATTTATTAGAGATTAAGTTTGATGCCAGATGCCTAACCAAGATCTTGCATAACCAAGAACTTGCATAACCAAGATCTTGCATAAAAAAGATCTTCCATAACCAAGATCTTGCCTAACCAAGATCTTCCATAACCAAGATCTTCCCTAACCAAGATCTTGCATAACCAAGATCTTCCATAACCAAGATCTTGCATAACCAAGATCTTCCCTAACCAAGATCTTGCATAGCCAAGATCATGCATAACCAAGATCTTGCATAACCAAGATCTTGCATAACCAAGATTTTCGTTAAGAAGATCTTGCCTAACCAAGATATTGCATAAGCAAGATCTTGACAAACCAAGTTCTTGCATAACCAAGATGTTCCCTAACCAAGATCTTCCCGAACCAAGATCTTCCATAACTGTTAGTTACAAAACGTTACTATTTTTGTTTGATTTTCCGAGCGCCGGTCCTGAGGACTGGGACACAGTGTGTTATGGTATGCGGACATAGACTATTATGGTATGAGCCATGTGCTCGCAAGTTGTTTTGACAAGACATCAACACGAAAGTGTTCTTCGATCAAATGAATCTTCTGTGATTTCCCTTTAGCCTACAATCTTGTAAGTACCAGTTCGTTTCCGTGTTTTTCTATTTCTGTTCGGTTGTTTATTTTTCTTTCCTAGTTTAACCAAATCGATGAATGTCAGATCAAATCGGCGATGATATCAAGAACAACAGTAATAAAATCGAGTTAAATCCTACATTGCGTTAAAAAGATTGGCTATCGTCTTGGATTTCGACTGTTTCCGACTGGAAATCAATGGAATAAATCTGTTCTTTGCCTGAAGTGTATGTTTGGATTGTGTCTTCGCTTCTAAAGCAGAATTATGGATCTACGTGACTCAAGACAACCAAACAGAACCCTCGATCGAAATGGAGTCGAGCATGAAAGAATTCTTCAATTACAGCGCTCCAGGTCTAGTGCAAAGGGAGTCGTTACGAAAAGACAAAACGAGTTACTGAAATCGATGAAGGACTCGGACGATGTTGATCAGGTGAGATCAAAAGTTTTACAGCTAGAGTCAGCTTTAAGAAATTTTTATGAAGCACATGACAAGTATCATGCTGTGTTAGTTGATGACAATGACATTCAGGACTCAATTGAGTACTTTGAATCAGTAAAACATGCAGGAACTGCAGTGATTCAAACATTCGATTTGTGGTTAAAGTCAGTTGAATTGAAGCTCCAAGAGGAATTAGAACAAGCCATCAGTCTTCACCCTGAAGATTCTGTCAGTAATATTGGTTCTGTTAAAACAAATGTTTCTGTGGCTTCTGGAAGGTCTAAGTCTAAATCTGTCAGTAGTTCTATAGTATCACGGTCGAGCACAGCCTCTAGTGCAAGACTGAAAGCCTCAGCAAAGAAAGCTGCATTGTCAGTGGAAGCTGCTGCATTAAAGAAACTTCAAGATATGCAAATGGAAGCACTGTTGCTGAGGCAAAGAGAAGAAAGTTTGAAAATTGAAGTAGAGTTGGCGAAAGCAGAGGCGGAAGAGCAAGTGTATTCTCGTCGTGAGGAACAAATTCCACCTAAAACGCCAAGTCAACCACCAGTCTCTAGTCCTCGTAAAACCGATGAAAGAAATGTGGAAGCTTCTGAGTGTGAAGAACAACTTACACTTACTCCAGCAAACCATTTGCCAACTTCCACCCCATGTCAAATTAAAGAAGAGAGAAATGTGGAAGCTCCTGAGACCCATGAGCAAGTGCCAAATGCTACCCCATGTTTGGTTAAAGAAGAAAACCCCACAGAAGTGTCAGAGAATCAGAATCCTCCAAGTCATTTGAAGAAGGAAGAAAACTCTGTGGAGATTCCAAAGCAACACACAGAGGAGAATCAAGATGTGAACTGCACTCCACTCAATCCACATGCTCCTGTGTGGACAGATGATAAACATTTCGTCTCTATGAACCAAAAAGAAAGCAGTGAAGAAGGGTTGTTTGAACGGCATCTAGATTTAAGTCAGAAGAATGTCAGTCACATGGTTGAAGTCCAGAAATTACAGCAACAACAGAATCAGCAGCTTCAGGAATTACTGCAACAGCAGCAGTGGCAAACACTAGCCATGACATTACCAGAACCAGAAATCTCTGTGTTCTCTGGTGATCCTGTTGATTATTCTGACTTTGTAAGAGCATTTGAGAATTTAATAGAGACAAAAACAAGTAGTCCAAACTCCAGGTTGTACTATCTTGTTCAGTACACATCAGGAGAAGTGAAAGAGTTGATGCAAAGTTGTTTATCCATGAAACCTGAAGAAGGCTACAAGACTGCAAGAGCACTACTCAAGAACAGATATGGCCAAAGCTATAAGATAGCAACTGCACTTGTTGATCGAGTAACAAAAGCTCCTCAGATTAAGGCAGATGATGGTCCTGCTTTACAAAGATACTCTGTTCTTCTGACTAGTTGTAAAAATTCACTCAAGGAAATTGGATATCTAAGTAAGATTGAAAACCCTGACACTTTGCAGAAGATCATTGGAAGGCTACCGATCGGGCTAAGGCAGAGGTGGCGAGAAAAGGCCGACATCATTACTGAGGATCAGAAAAGAGAAGTCACTATTGGAGACATTGCAGAATTTGTCGAGACGAAGGCTAGAATTGCCAATCACCCGGTGTTTGGGGACATTCACATGAACGACACAAAGAACAATGTCGCCGACACTGGCTTTAGAAAGAGACGCAAGCCACCACCAAAGGATTACAAAGGCTCTGCATTCATGGTACAAGGAAGTACACCAGGGAGTCAAACAAAGCCACCTGAGAGTAACACCAACCCAGTTCAAAGGTCAAATGTCAAGTGCCCATTGTGTAATGCAAACCACTGGTTGCCGCGCTGTGGAGTATTCAGAGGGAACTCAGTGGACGAACGAATCAAATTCGTGCGTAGTAAAGGACTTTGTGATAACTGTCTTATGCCAGGACACATGGCAATGTCTTGCCCTATAGAAAGTTACTGTCAGATCGTTGGCTGCAAGATTGCCCATTGAAAACATTCCACCTTTCTGCATCCAAAGAATGACCAACCAGTCAAAACAGAACCTCCATCAACGCCTGAAACCTCTTCAAACAATGCAGAAGGTGACCAAGCTCGAAGTTGTTTCGCCGAAGTGACCGTGAGTGGAGGACTGTGTTCCGCCACTGGGGCCGGAGCGCCAGCTACAGGACTTGCCATAGTCCCAGTTCGTGTCAGAGCTCGAGGAAAAGAGAAAACGGTCACAACTTATGCGTTCTTAGACCCTGGATCAAACACGACCTTCTGTACCGACAAATTGATAGAGCGGCTTGGTGCGACTGGCACAAATGCAACGCTGTCCTTGACCACTATGGACCAGGACAATGTTAAGAGCGAGAGTCTAGTAGTTAATTTAGAAGTCTCGGATCTACAGGGACTCAATACTATTGAACTGTCTAATGTCTTCTCCAGAGCTAAACTCCCAGTCACACTGGACGACATACCGCTGCAAAGTGATGTAGACAGATGGCCCTACCTGAAGGATATTAACTTACCTTACATCGAAGCCGAAGTCGACGTGTTAATCGGCGGTGACATTCCTAAGGCTCTTGAGCCTCAGGAAATTAAGAAGAGTGAGTGCGGTGGTCCATACGCCATACGAACACTGCTAGGGTGGACACTCAATGGCCCACTTGGCAGACCTGTTAGATCAAAGCATACTGCAAATCGTATCCAGTCTCGTGTTGATTTAGACTTGCAATTTGAACGGTTCTGTGGAATGGAGTTCAATGACTCACAGTTCAGCCTAGAGAAAGGAATGTCGCAGGAAGATAAAAGAGCTCTCGCTGTTATGGAGGAATCTGCTGAGCTTCGCGATGGTCACTATGAAATCGCGCTCCCATGGAAGGTCTTCCCTCCAGATCTGCCGAACAACAAGATAGTCGCTGAACACCGCCTCAGTTTGTTGAAGAAGAGGCTGACAAAGGATCCAGGGCTACACCAGAAGTATACTTCATTCATGGAAGACTTGTTTGAGAGAGGTCATGCACAGAAGGTTCCTGATGACCAGCTTGAGGGTTCGTCCGCATGGTTCTTACCGCACCATTCCGTGATCCATCCACAAAAACCTGACAAGGTCAGGGTTGTCTTTGACTGTGCATCGAAGTTCCAGAACATCTCGCTGAACCAACAGATTATGCAAGGACCCGATCTAACAAACTCACTCACTGGAGTCTTAACGAGATTTAGAGAGGAGTCAACAGCAATCATGGCTGATATTGAGAAGATGTTTTATCAAGTGCGTGTGCCCACAGAGGATAGCAAGTATCTCCGTTTCTTGTGGTGGCCTGAAGGCGATATGGAAAAGGCGCCAGAAGAATTCCAGATGCTGGTTCACCTTTTCGGAGGTGTTTCGTCACCTAGTTGTGCAAGTTATGCGCTCCGAAGAACGGCTGATGACAATGTGGAACATTTTGACAAAGCTACCATTCAGACGGTGAGAAGAAATTTCTACGTGGATGATTGTTTAAAGTCTGTGAAGGATGATCAATGCGCAAGTCGATTGGTCGACCAGCTGTGCCAGTTGCTAGCTAAAGGAGGATTTCGTTTAACGAAATGGATATCAAATTCCTGTGATGTCATTCAGTCAGTGCCTGCGTCAGAGAGAGCAGGATCTGTGAGAGAGCTCGATCTGGAAAACCTACCCATTGAACGTGCCCTTGGTATTCAGTGGGACGTACAGTCAGATACCTTTCAATTCAAGATTGTTGTGAAGGACCGACCCCCAACGAGGAGGGGTATCCTTTCAGTCATTAGTTCAATTTATGACCCACTGGGATTTGTTGCCCCATTGATTCTGCCTGCCAAAGTAATTCTTCGTGAGCTGTGTCGAAAGGGATTGGAATGGGACGACAAAATTCCACCTGAAGATTTAACGCGATGGGAAGATTGGTTGCAAGAACTTCCCAAACTGGAACAGTTCATTGTTCAACGTTGTTTGAAGCCCAAGAACTTTGGCCGCATTGCATCTAGCCAACTACACAGCTTCGCAGATGCATCGCGAGAGGGATATGGTGCTGTCACATACCTTCGAATTGTTAACGAAAATGAGGATGCCCACTGTGCGTTCTTGATGGGGAAATCCAGGCAGACACCTCAGAAGTCGATCAAAATCCCTCGGCTTGAGTTGTCGGCGGCTGTGGTTGCTACAAGATTGAACAAGATGATGCGATGTGAGTTGGACATTGTGATTGATGATGAATTATTTTGGTCTGACAGCACATGTGTGTTGAGTTACATTGCAAATCAAGATAAGAGGTTTCAGACCTTCGTCGCGAACAGAATCACAACAATTCACGAAGGATCGCGACCGACCCAGTGGAGGTATGTTGAAACAAGTTCTAATCCAGCGGATGATGCATCGAGAGGACTGTCCGCGGAAGAGTTAATTCAAAGCAAGCGTTGGATAAATGGCCCTGCCTTTCTGTGGGAGAAAGAGGACCAGTGGCCTAAGCAACCTGACGTTTCTAAAGAAGTAAAGGAAGATTGTCCAGAGGTGAAGAAAGAAAAGAAAACCTTCTCAGCAGTATCCACCGAAGAAACTGACCCTTTGGATCGTGTGATACATTTGTGCTCCTCGTGGTACAAGCTCAAGAAGTTGATAGCGTGGATGTTGCGCTACCGTTCCCATCTGCTGCGCGAGTCTCGTAGACGTAAGAAAGACAAAGACAAAGAACTTGTCACTTAGAAACCTTGTCCTATCAGCGTGGAAGAAATGCGCTGTGCGGAGAAAGAAATTTTGAAGCGTGTACAAAGGCAAGGCTTTAAAGAAGAGTTATCGTGCTTGCAGAATGAAGAAGCAGATGTTAAACGTGCAAAATCAGTCCCAATGGGCAGAAGAAAGTCAGTAAAGAAATCAAGCTCAATCGTCAAACTTGATCCGGAGCTTCATGGTGGTCTGTTGTGTGTTGGAGGAAGATTGAGGCATGCGCCCATTGAAGAGGATCAGAGACACCCTGTGATACTGCCGAAGAAACACCATGTTGTAGATCTCATTATCAGGCACTACCATTTGCTTTCGGGACATTCTGGTCAAGAATATGTGCTCTCGTTGATCAGAAAGAGTTTCTGGATTATAAAGGGTAGAGTGGCAGTTAGAAGAGTCGTGAACCGTTGTTTCAGTTGTAGAAGAAGACAGGCACCAGTCGGTGCACAGAAGATGGCGGACCTACCTGCCGACAGAGTTACTCCTGACAAACCCCCATTCAGTTTTGTGGGCGTCGATTGCTTTGGTCCTTTCTTGGTCAAGAGAGCTAGGAGTCAAGTTAAACGTTACGGTGTGTTGTTTACATGCTTAGTTAGCAGGGCAATACACATGGAAGTCGCTCAGACTATGGACACTGATTCATTTGTGAATTCCATGCGTCGCTTCATTGCAAGACGAGGTGTTCCCGAAGTCATGAGGTCAGACAATGGTTCAAATTTTGTCAGTGGAAACAAGGAACTCCGTGAAGCGATTTCAGAGTGGAATGAAAGTCAGATCCATGAGTTCCTGCTGCAAAGAAACATCAAGTGGCTGTTTAACCCACCATCGGGATCCCATTTCGGAGGTGTTTGGGAGCGATGTATTAGAACTGTGAGAAAGATCCTGGTCGCGCTTATCAAAGAGCAACCGCTAGATGATGAGGGACTGACTACGCTTATGTGCGAGGTTGAAGCTATCGTAAACGGGCGACCAATTACGAAATCATCAGATGACCCATCGGATGCTGAAGCCCTCACCCCAAACCATTTACTGTTGCTGCGTCCAGGTCCAAAGCTTCCACCAGGTGTGTTCGTGAAAGAAGACAACTACTCACGCAGAAGATGGCGCCAGGTACAATATTTGGCAAACACCTTCTGGAGAAGATGGATTCGAGAGTATTTGCCACAGTTACAAGAGAGACAGAAGTGGGCTCATCCATAAAGGAACTTTGCTGTCAATGACGTTGTGCTCGTTGTCGACGATAGAGTACCAAGATCGTCCTGGCCTCTCGGCCGTGTTACCAGTGTGCACAAGAACAGCAAAGATGGCCATGTCAGAAGTGTGACCGTCAAGACAAAAACCTCACTGTATGATCGTCCAGTTGACAAGATTGTTCTTTTGGAATCCGTGGAGATTTCAGAGGACACTGAACTATGAACTGAACCTTGTAACTATTCTAGTGAACTCTTAAGCATAAAGTTTTGGCTCGTGTTAAATTTTGTTAAAATCTTCCGCTGTTGCCTCTGATTTTAGGGGCCGGAATGTTAGTTACAAAACGTTACTATTTTTGTTTGATTTTCCGAGCGCCGGTCCTGAGGACTGGGACACAGTGTGTTATGGTATGCGGACATAGACTATTATGGTATGAGCCATGTGCTCGCAAGTTGTTTTGACAAGACATCAACACGAAAGTGTTCTTCGATCAAATGAATCTTCTGTGATTTCCCTTTAGCCTACAATCTTGTAAGTACCAGTTCGTTTCCGTGTTTTTCTATTTCTGTTCGGTTGTTTATTTTATTTTTCTTTCCTAGTTTAACCAAATCGATGAATGTCAGATCAAATCGGCGATGATATCAAGAACAACAGTAATAAAATCGAGTTAAATCCTACAATCTTCCATAACCAAAATCCTGCATAACCAAGATCTTGCATAACCTAGATCTTCCCTAGCCAAGATATTGCATAACCAAGATCTTGCTCAACCAAGATCCTACCCAACCAAGTTCTTCCGTAACCAAGATCTTGCCTAACCAAGATATTGCATAACCAAGATGTTGCATAACCAAGATCTTGCAGAACCAAGATCTTCCGTAACCAAGATGTTGCAAAACCAAGATCTTGCATAACCAAGATCTTGCAGAACCAAGATCTTGTCAAACCAAGTTCTTGCATAACCAAGATCGTCTCTAACCAAGATCTTGCATAACCAAGTTCTTGCCTAACCAAGATCTTCCCTAACCAAGATCTTCCCGAACCAAGATCTTGCATAACCAAGATCTTCCCTAACCAAGATCTTGCATAACCAAGATCTTCCCTAACCAAGATCTTGCATAAACAAGATCTTGCATAACAAAGATCTTGCATAACCAAGATCTTGCCTAACTAAGATCTTCCATAACCAAGATCTTCCCTAACCAAGATCTTGCCAAACCAAGATTTTGCATAACCAAGATCTTGCCTAACCAAGTTCTTGCATAACAAAGATCTTCCCTAACCAAGATCTTGCATAACCAAGATCTTGCATAAAAAAGATTTTCCATAACCAAGATCTTCCCTAACCAAGATTTTGCATAGCCAAGATCATGCATAACCAAGATCTTGCATAACAAAGATCTTGCAAAACAAAGATTTTTGTTAAGGAAGATCTTGCCTAACCAAGATATTGCATAAGCAAGATCTTGACTAACCAAGTTCTTCCCTAACCAACATCTTGCATAACCAAGATCTTGCATAACCAAGATCTTCCCTAACCAAGATCTTCCATAACCAAGATCCTGCATAACCAACTTCTTGCATAACCTAGATCTTCCCTAACGAAGATCTTGCATAACCAAGATCTTCCCTAACCAATATCTTCCCTAACTAAGATCTTGCATAACCAAATTCTTGCCTAACCAAGATGTTGCATAACCAAGATCTTCCCCAACCAAGATCTTGCATAACAAAGATGTTTCCTAACCAAGATCTTGCATAACCAAGATCTTCCCTAACCAAGATCTTGCCTAACTAAGGTCTTGCATAACCAAGATCTTCCCTAACCAAGATCTTGCATAACCAAGATCTTCCCTAACCAAGATCTCCTCGAAGCAAGATCTTGCCTAACCAAGATCTTCTTTAACCAAGATCTTGCCTAACCAAGATCTTAACTAACCAAGATCTTGCATAACAAAGATCTTGCATAACCAAGATGTTGCCTAACCAAGATCTTGCATAACCAAGATGTTGCCTAACCAAGATCTTCCCTAACCAAGATCTTCCCTAACCAAGATCTTGCATAACCAAGATCTTGCATAACCAAGATCTTGCCCAACCAAGACCTTTCCTACACCAAGATCTTCCCTAACCAGGATCTTGCCTAACCAAGATTTTGCATAACTAAGATGTTGCATAACCAAGATCTTGCATAACCAAATTCTTGCCTAACCAACATATTGCATAACCAAGATCTTCCCTAACCAAGATCTTGCATAACCAAGATGTTGCCTAACCAAGATCTTGCATAACCAAGATCTTCCCTAACCAAGATCTTCCCTAACAAGGATCTTCCCTAACCAAGATCTTGCATAACCAAGATGTTGCATAACCAAGATCTTCCCTAACCAAGATCTTCCCTAACCAAGATCTTCCCTAACCAAGATCTTCCCTAACCAAGATGTTGCATAACCAAGATCTTCCCTAACCAAGTTCTTGCCTAACCAATATCTTCCCTAACCAAGATCTTGCCTAACCAAGATCTTGCCTAACCAAGATCTTCCCACACCAAGATCTTGCATAACCAATATCTTCCCTAACCAAGATCTTCCCTAACCAAGATCTTGCATAACCAAGATCTTGCATAACCAAAATGTTCCCTAACCAAGATCTTCCCGAACCAAGATCTTCCCTAACCAAGATCTTCCCTAACCAAGATCTTGCATAACCAAGATCTTGCATAACCAAGATCTTCCCTAACCAAGTTCTGGCCTAACCAATATCTTCCCTAACCAAGATCATGCCTTACCAAGATCTTGCCTAACCAAGATCTTCCAAAACCAAGATCTTCCCTAATCAAGATCTTGCCTAACCAAGATTTTGCATAACCAAGATCTTGCATAACCAAGATCTTCCCTAACCAAGATCTTCCCTAACCAAGATCTTGCCTAACTAAGATTTTGCATAACCAAAATCTTGCATAACCAAGAGCTTGCCTAACCAAGATTTTGCATAACCAAGATCTTCCCTAACCGAGATCTTGCATAACCAAGATCTTGCATAACCAAGATCTTGCATAACAAACATCTTGCATAACCAAGATCTTGCCTTACCAAGATCTTCCCTAACCGAGATCGTCACTAACCAAGATCTTGCCTAACCAAGGTTTTGCATAACCAAGATCTTCCCTAACCAAGATCTTGCATAACCAAGATGTTGCCTAACCAAGATCTTGCATAACCAAGATCTTCCCTAACCAAGATCTTCCCTAACCAAGATCTTCCCTAACCAAGATCTTGCATAACCAAGATCTTCCCTAACCAAGTTCTTGCCTAACCAAGATCTTGCATAACCAAGATCCCCTCTAACCAAGATCTTCCCTAACCAAGATCTTGCATAACCAAATTCTTGCCTAACCATGATGTTGCGTAACTAAGATCTTCCCTAACCAAGATCTTCTTTAACCAAGATCTTGCCTAACCAAGATCTTAACTAACCAAGATCTTGCATAACCAAGATCTTGCATAACCAAGATCGTGCATAAAAAAGATCTTACATAACCAAGATCTTGCATAACCAAGATGTTGCCTAACCAAGATCTTGCATAACCAAGATCTTCCCTAGCCAAGATCTTCCCTAACCAAGATCTTCCCTAACCAAGATCTTGCATAAACAAGATCTTGCATAACCAAGATCTTGCCTAACCAAGACCTTTCCTACACCAAGATCTTCCCTAACCAAGATCTTCCCTAACCAAGATCTTCCCTAACCAAGATCTTGCATAACCAAGATCTTGCATAACCAAGATCTTCCCTAACCAAGATCTTCCCTAACCAAGATTTTGCATGACCAAGATCTTCCCTAACCAAGATCTTCCCTAACCAAGATTTTGGATGACCAAGATCTTCCCTAACCAAGTTCTTGCCTAACCAAGATCTTGCATAACCAAATTCTTGCCTAACCAAGATGTTGCATAACCAAGATCTTCCCTAACCAAGATCTTCCCTAACCAAGATCTTGCATAACCAAATTCTTGCCTAACCAAGATGTTGCATAACCAAGATCTTCCCTAACCAAGATCTTCTTTAACCAAGATCTTGCCTAACCAAGATCTTAACTAACCAAGATCTTGCATAAACAAGATCTTGCATAACCAAGATCGTGCATAAAAAAGATCTTGCATAACCAAGATCTTGCATAACCAAGATGTTAC
Organism: Blastomussa wellsi; assembly: GCA_947652115.1. Lineage (NCBI taxonomy): Eukaryota > Metazoa > Cnidaria > Anthozoa > Scleractinia > Plerogyridae > Blastomussa > Blastomussa wellsi. Next base: position 15,858,249 of record OX393572.1, on the reverse strand, counting down.
CTAACCAAGATCTTGCATAACCAAGATCTTCCCTAACCAAGATCTTCCCTAACCAAGATCTTGCATAACCAAGATCTTGCATAACCAAGATCTTGCCTAACCAAGACCTTTCCTACACCAAGATCTTCCCTAACCAAGATCTTCCTTAACCAAGATCTTCCCTAACCAAGATCTTGCATAACCAAGATCTTGCATAACCAAGATCTTCCCTAACCAAGATCTTCCCTAACCAAGATTTTGCATGACCAAGATCTTCCCTAACCAAGTTCTTGCCTAACCAAGATCTTGCATAACCAAATTCTTGCCTAACCAAAATGTTGCCTAACCAAGATCTTGCATAACCAAGATCTTCCCTAACCAAGATTTTCCCTAACCAAGATCTTGCATAACCAAGATCTTGCCTAACCAAGACCTTTCCTACACCAAGATCTTCCCCAACCAAGATCTTCCCTAACCAAGATCTTGCATAACCAAGATCTTGCATAACCAAGCTCTTCCCTAACCAAGATCTTCCCTAACCAAGATCTTGCATAACCAAGATCTTCCCTAACAAAGATCTTGCCTGACCAAGATCTTCCCAAACCAAGATCTTCCCTAACCAAGATCTTGCCTAACCAAGATTTTGCATAACCAAGATCTTGCATAACCAAGATCTTCCCTAACCAAGATCTTCCCTAACGAAGATCTTGCCTAACTAAGATTTTGCATAACCAAAATCTTGCATAACCAAGAGCTCTCCTAACCAAGATTTTGCATAACCAAGATCTTCCCTAACCGAGATCTTGCATAACCAAGATCTTGCATAACGAAGATCTTGCATAACAAACATCTTGCATAACCAAGATCTTGCCTTACCAAGATCTTCCCTAACCGAGATCGTCACTAACCAAGATCTTGCCTAACCAAGATTTTGCATAACCAAGATCTTGCATAACCAAGATCTTCCCTAACCAAGATCTTCCCTAACCAAGATCTTTCCTAACCAAGATCTTCCCTAACCAAGATATTGCATAACCAAGATCTTCCCTAACCAAGATCTTGCATAACCAAGATGTTGCCTAACTAAGATCTTGCATAACCAAGATCTTCCCTAACGAAGATCTTCCCTAACCAAGATCCTCCCTAACCAAGATCTTGCATAACCAAGATCTTCCCTACCCAAGATCTTCCCTAACCAAGATATTGCATAACCAAGATCTTCCCTAACCAAGATCTTGCCTAACCAAGATCTTCCCTAACCAAGATCTTCCCTAACCAAGATCTTCCCTAACCAAGATCTTGCTTAACCAAGATCTTCCCTAACCAAGATTTTCCCCAACCAAGATCTTGCCTAACCAAGATTTTGCATAACCAAGATCTTGCATAACCAAGATCTTGCATAACCAAGATCTTCCATAACCAAGATCTTCCCTAACCAGGATCTTGCATAACCAAGATCTTGCATAACCAAGATCTTCCCTAACCAAGATCTTCCCTAACCAAGATCTTGCCTAACCAAGATTTTGCATAACCAAGATCTTGCATAACCAAGATCGTGCATAAAAAAGATCTTGCATAACCAAGATCTTGCCTAACCAAGATCTTCCATAACCAAGATCTTCCCTAACCAAGATCTTGCACAACCAAGATCTTGCATAACGCAGATGTTCCCTAACCGAGATCTTGCATAACCAAGATCATGCATAACCAAGATCTTGCATAACCAAGATCTTGGATAACCAAGATCTTGCCTAGCCAAGATCTTGCATAACCAAGATCTTCACTAACCAAGATCTTGCATAACCAAGTTCTTGCATAAAAAAGATTTTGCATAACCAAGATCTTGCATAACTAAGTTCTTGCATAACCAAGATCTTCCCTAACCAAGATCTTGCCTAACCAAGATATTGCATAAGCAATTTCTTGACTAACCAAGTTCTTGCATAACCAAGATCTCTCCTAACCAAGATTTTGCATAACCAAGATCTTCTGCAATTTGCATGGGATTTAATGGCGCCCAAACCAATTGTGGAATTACAAGCATTTTAGACATCTTACTGATGGACGGTTAATGTAATTGGATATTTTTACAGGAGCCAACATGGAGATTGTGGTCTGTCCCCTTTGGCTAGTTATATTATAAATGTTACACAAGCAAATCACTGCAAGGCTGATACTACGTGAAAAAGTAGACTTTGGGAGACAAAAACTCGACAGAAACCGATAAAGCAGGGTTGCAACAGTGGACAGCTCTTTTTGGAACTCGTCAGCACGGTGTAGCAATTCTAAATGAAACCAGCCAACAGAGCCAGCTCAAATAAAATGCAACAAAGCCCATGCCCTATCAAGTTCCGCACTTTGAACCCACCCACCCCCCGAATCACGCGCTGCCACATCACGTGCTTCAGGGAGAAAGTAAGCAAAGTTTCAAAATGTGGATGGATAAAACCACGTAGTATCAGCCTTGCAGTGATTTGCTTGTCACGTTACAGTTTATTTTTGGCTTATTAGGTCTCTTGTAGATGCTACGTAAACTAGCGACATTATCGTCAGCGGTCCTTTGCAGTTTTCACGTCTACTTATATTAAAAAGCCGCAGGTCATCCCAGGGAGGGGTGCGCACCCCTACACCCCCCCCCCCCTAGATCCACCCCTGTAGACAGGATGATCCTAGCGCTACAATGATTCCTTTTTAGGGTCAATTGCAGCCCCTTGCATGAAAACCGAGACGCGCTCGGAAATCCGGAAACAAAGGCCCGGAATCCTAAAACCCGGAATTACTACACTTCAGTTAGTTCAGGAGAAAATTAAGTGTACTACATGATAAACTACGAAGGGAATTACCATTTTTACACAATCGTGTGAACTGACTTCTATTTGCAAGACACGCTTTTCATAGGCCGGCGTAGCTTTAAACTCCGTCATAATGAATACAATTCATAAATTCAAACTTGAAGTTCATGCTCTCGCTCACTATTCCAATTCTGTAAAAATACGTCGCCTCCCAAAATTTTTCTCTTGGGTTTTTTCGTTTCGGTTTTTCTCTTTATTTTAAAAGGAAGAAGAGAAAGGAAAAACCAACCAACTAAGGTATGGACTGGTTTCCTAGATATATGCACCAAAGTCGGCCAGATTTTAAATGCAAGAGGTCCAACATTCTGTATTCGAGGTGATTTAATTTACCGAGGAATAGTTACAAAGGTATGCGAGTCACATTATTATGATTATTACTTAAACTTGAGAAACGCGACGATAAATGCTCAAGGATTACATGTGCTAAATTACGTCAAAATGGCAGAATTATGAAGTTCCCTTCCCTTCCCTTCTTGTAGCACGTTTAATTTTCACCTGATCTAACCTTAGTGCAGTCATTCCGGATTTTAGGGTTCCGGGCTTCTATTTCCGGAATTCCGGGTTTCAGGGCTACCGGCCTTCCGGCTTTTAGGACAACCCTGATCCCGATGGGGTCCTATGGACCTTTTCAAAGCCCTTCTCTTCTCGTTACGTTTTAAATAATTTTTTCGTTGTTTTCCTTATTACTTTTTCTTGTCAGTAACTCTACTCACATCGTGGGGACGTTAGTAAAAATAACAGAAACTAATTTCGTAAAAGCAGTACGCCACGAATTTATAGTTATATCCGGCTTCTTTGAGCTACTAGAAATGTTAAACAAAATTTCATCCTTGAAAGTGCAAGATCATGTGTTTTTCAACCAGGAGAGATCCGTTAAAGCAGGAATACGTATTCTGTGGAGAAATCCTAGAAGAAGTGGAATGTAACCCTTATCTGGGGGTAGTGCTCGATAACAAAATGAGGTGGTCACCACATATTGAAAGAAACCGTGTACAAGACTCTTGTGAGGCCAAAACTCCAGTATGCCTGTAGTGCATGGGACCCACACTACCAGAAAGATAAAGTCGCTCTAGAAAGGGTACAGCGGAAAGCAGCCCGCTTTGTCACTAGAAATTACGATCGAACAACGAGCGAGACGGAAATGCAAGACCTACAGTGGGACACGCTTGAAACGATGAGAAGACACGCAAGGCTCTCCACTATATATAAGATGTGCCGGGGAGATTATTTGATAACAAACAGAGAAAGGAGGACTCTGGGAAGCCATGATTTTAAGTTTATTGTACCGAAAGGACATAAAGATATTTTTAGATTTTCTTTCTTCGCCAGGACAATAACTGAATGGAACAAACTTCCAGAAGAAACTGTTTCTAGCCAATCTCTCTGTATTTTTAAAAGGAAATTAATTTAGTTTAATTTTTATCAGTAGTTTAGCTTTTACTGTTATTTTGTATATTTTAGTACAGTTTTATGTCTTATTATTTTAGAGTTGGCGTGATGTCCCATACGACTTTGCCGACATAACGATATTTAGATTTAGATTTAGATTTAAATATGACGTAAGAAAGAAATAAATAAATAAAACACCCCCACTCCCTGGTAAACAAATTGCAACGCTTGCAACGCTTGCAGAATGCAGCTGCTCGGGGGAGAGTTGAAAAAACTGACCCCCGGTCCGCGGACTAGTCCGTAGACTAGTCCGCGGACTAGGGGGTCAGTGGGTAGTCCGCGGACCGGGGGTCAGCTTTTTCAACTCTCCCGCTGCTCGGCTTATATCTAATGTTCCTCGGTACAGCCGCATAACACCAGTACTGTGTTCGTTACACTGGCTTCCTATCAAATTTCGTATTGATTTTAAAATACTTCTTCTTACTTTTAAAGCTATCTATGGTCATGCACCTGGTTACTTGACCGATCTGATTGCTATTAAAGATCAGCCGCGCTATCATCTCCGTTCAGCTAGCGGTCTTTTCTTAAAGTATCTCAGTTTAAAACTGAAAAAGACTTTAGGGGATCGTGCTTTTCCATCTGCGGCCCCTAATTTATGGAACAATCTGCCCCTTCATATCCGCCTTGAGGAGAATTTTGAACGTTTTAAATCTTTACTTAAAACGCATCTTTTTAGACTAGCTTTTGATTTGTAATGTTTTATTTAGTTTTTAGCGTTATCTAGTTTTAGCCTTAATAATGCTCTTTTCATTTTTTAATTACTTTAAATATTTAAGTATCAGTTGTTACGCGCTTTTGATCATATTTGCATGGAAAGGGCGCGTTATAAATCTTTAATTATTATTATTATTCTTATTATTATTAAACATTTGACACCAACTTGCAAGGGAATCCCGCATAACAATCTCGTGAACCCGTAGTGTCCCGAAAGCTGCCGCGTACCCAGCATTCCTTGTAACGATAGTTCGGCCATCTTGGCTTGCATGCCTCCAAAGTTTCACGAAGCCAGGGGACTTTAAAGGTTCGTATGAACTGATCAATTACTTTTGTTTCTTTTCCCTGTTAACTATTTTAGTCTTGCTTTCAAAAAGTTATAGACCTCAAGTTAAGAAATTCTTGACTTTGATTGGTTCTGCACATGCTTATTTGTGACAAAATTGGCAGGTGATCAGGTGGGTGCCCAATTGCAGTATTGAATACCTGTAATTGTACACCTACACCCTTCGCCCATCAATCACATTCACTCAACAACGACAAAACAATGCTAACTGGGCCTTTCCTATGTATTTGTTACTCTTCCCAGTAGACTGTGACACCGGACCTTCGCTCAGGTAGCTCACAAATATGATCTTTGTACTTATTTTTACAGTAACAAGAACAAAGAAGGAGGGAGGTTAATGCAATGGCAAAAACATAAAGAGCTACTCATTCTTGATGTGCTGATAATAATTGTGGATTTACACTTAGCCAGGCCTGAGAATCATGGGGAGTTCACCTTATCAATCAGGTAGAGTGAAAGGTTATTAATTCAAATGATAAGGGGCAAAGTTGATGATCTCAAATCAAATTACTAGTAAAAGAATATTCTGAGTCACTGGATGATCATATTTGTCTTTAAGACAAATCTGATGTTATATTTATACTTATTTTGAAAACGACAAATGTGAGACAAATATGTTTACATGATTACAAGGCTTCAATGAATGAAGCTGAAGTTTTACTAGTTTCTCTTCTATAAAGTAATGATTTTGAGTTGAATCACGAGTTTGATTTCCAGTTATATTTCGAACTGGTTCGCAGTTGATTAACTTCACAGCACGAGATGGCTAATTATTTTAAGCGAACACGAAAATGCTGAGTGAGTGCCCAATAGGAGTCAAACTTGTGACCTTACAGATACTGGTTGGATGCTCTAGCATTGATAGGAGATTTGTGGTGAGTGAGGTCGTAAACTAGGGTCATGTATTTATAAAATACCTGAGATACTATGCGTGCTCTCATTGGTTGATAGGTGTGTTTAGATGAGGCTATGTAAACATGGCAAACGTCCTCTATTGCTTAAGACAATAAGTGCGACACACTCACCACAAGTCTCCTATAGCTCAGTTGTTAGAGCGTCCAACTGGTATCCAGGCTTGTCAAAATAAGCCGGCAACCGGTGCATTTGACCTGCTATTCCGAATACTGCGCCGGCTACTCCGAATGTTAGTAGGTCAGTTCTAAGCATGATATTGGAGAAATAAAATGAAAATAGCCGCCTACTTTTTGGATGGAACCTGCTACTCAAAAACCCTCGGACAACCCTGGGTAAACATTTTGCATAGACAGTGCATGTATTTCAGTAACCAGTATTGAAGAAACTGGGAGAATATTGTGAACCTCGTAAGAACATTCTGTTTGAAAGATATCACTTTAATCGACATGCTCAAGAACTACAGAGATGTACAATCTGTTTACATACATGTAGTTGCATACATACCAGTGAAACGAGACTTCTCATGGCCAGTAGTATTTTTACCAGTTTGGCTTTCTGACCTTTAGAGTTAACAGTTTTTGCCGATGGCATATCAAACCATTTGGAGGTTTCATCCATGTTTCCGATGTGGACCGAGTCATAATCCATTGCTCTGTGGCATTTGATGATAAATCGGTGGAAACTAGTGATCTTTTCCTCCAAATCTTCCGGTAGCTTCTTTTAGTTTTCTGTCACAAGACAGAGGAATCTTGTACACCAGCTGTTTGTTGCTTTAAAGTTTGTTAAATTCTTCTCACTTGTTTGTTAAATTCTTCTCACTCCTGATCAAATTTCTTGTCACAATGTAACCACTTCATTGGTGGTCTTCAATCCACATTCCAAGACTGTCCTCTAGCTCAGGCCATTGTCACTACTTCCGCGGCTTGCGTACTTGTTCCTCAGCATGCATTTCAAGTTTCTCAGTTACACAGAACTCATGACTTCCGACACACTTGTTTGAGTCTTTATATCTACAATTTTCCAGCTATATAGTATCCTTTGTGTTTGAAATAGAGCATGTTGAATTTTCGATATTTCTGCCGTACGTGACTTCACAGTGGCACCCTGACAAAGCAGCTGTCGTGCTCTAAGAAAAGGTGTTTTCGCAAAATTTTTGCAGTTTAAACAGTTCAAATATTAGGAAAGATGTTTATGTATATATTCACTAGATAGATCAGGAGGAAAGAGCAGTTGCTTTCATAGCAAAAGTGAGAGCCAGATGTTTTCTTTGATTTCCGGCCGCCATGTTGATGCCCATCAAGCTGGACACCAACATGGCGTTTCCATACTGAAGTCTATAAATAATTTTCGAGAAATGCTTCAGCAAATACCTCAAGAATTTTTTAACGCACAGACCTGAGACGTGGACATGTTGTTTACCTGTTGATATTTTATAACATTTGATTTTATCAGATTTTTTTCATTGCATGGTTTCGAGTTTATTTTTTGATTGCGTGACAGTGAAAACCAGCTGCAGTTTGCAATGTTGATAAAATAGTCATGATTAAACGTCTCTGCAATACATGGCTTGACTATAATGATTTCTTTGGGTACCCTCCTTCTGAATGATGTCATTTGATTTGTAGCCACGTGTGGAGTGAAGAAACGGCCGGTACGCATTCCACAACTGATGCGGGTCTTGTTAATATAATCTGATTTTTTTCCAAAAATACTCCTTTATTGTGTTGTGCAGGCCTCAGTGAAGTACAAATGCTTCTCTAGGACTTATAGCTATAGGCTGCATGGTTTTGACAAAACACTGACGCCCGGTCAGCTGACCCCCTACTGACCCTCCTACTGATCCCCTATAAAATCAATGGGAAAAAGCCCAGAACTATTAGGGTCCCGGTGAAATAGTTTGACCATTTGGTGTTTGAAATCTGTTGAAATCTGCATGGCAGCCAAGAGTACGAAAGCCTAAATGAAACTCATGGGAAACCAAGAAACCCATAAGGTGCAGTCAACACGGTTTCAGGCCAAGAAAAGAAAGCATAATTGCCAAGGAGATGAAAACCTAAAGACAAGGGTGACAAACACCCAACCAAGTCTAAAGGAATTACGGTACCTGTCATGACTGCAAGTAAAGAAGAACTATGTCCGGCTTTTGGCAAGACATGTTTGAAATGTGGTCATGTCTTGCGTTTCTCAGCTAAATGTCATGGCAAAAAGAAATGAGATAACGCCTTCACTTACATAAGGGCTGGCAATGGTGGCAATGAACCAACTCTTATGCCAACATGATCTCAATGGTAGATCTGGATGAATCCCAACTTTTAATGCTAAAATTGGAGTCTGGCAATTGAGGTTTTAAGTGGACATACAGTACCACTCGGAGATAAGCGAACCACCTAACGCGTTCTCAACACGAAGGAAACGCGAAGGAAACGTTTGGAATTGCGTTTGCGTTTGCATTCCCATGCAAACGCAAACGCGTTGGTGTAGCTCATTTGTAGATCACAGTGCAACATAATTCCGGTTGGCCTTTACACGAAAGGCACAAAAGACCTGAAAATGGAATGTGGAAACTGATTTTCTGGATCGCCACAAAGCTCTTCAGAACGTCTCATAGGATTGGCTGGGAAAATTATATACACTGGACTTAGCCTTAAAACAATAGGGCTTTGTGGTATCAACACCCAATGAAATAAGAGCCTCATGTCAACTGGATCTTCTTTCTGAAAGCTGTTCGCTCGTATGCACCTCAATGGTTCTCCCGTGTCAAAGGTGAACCAATCAGCTTCAGGGCCGCCTGCAGTCCTTTGTGGCCCGCACAGTGTGTATTTTGATGAGGCTGGATTTCAATTTGGCCGCGTATACTGATAATAATGATCAAACAGTAAGTGCCTCTGTTTACTTGCTTGAAATCTTACCTGTGATCAAAGTAACGCAATGGCCTATGAATTTCTAATAAAGAAATACCCTCAAGGTTCCGGTGAAGGCATTAGAAGCTGGCCAGTGAATACCATATAAGAATAGCCAGCACTGTAGGCCCTGTGCAGCACACATCTTGTCACGTACCTGTAGTGCTCAGAGCCAAGGTAAAAACAGCTTTACATGACGTTGACCTCTCCCACAGTGTGGATAATCCCCATGGTAACCGTACCAAAGAAACAGGAAAAACAGCAAATTTGCTTGGACCCCAAGGACCTGAACTGTGTCATCCTATAATTATGAGCATTACCCTCTCGCAACTACATGGCATGACAGTCTTCACGAAGCTCAAGATACAAAGTGGATTCTTGCACTTGGCCCTGGATGAATGAAGAGTAGTCCTTCCTTACAACCTTTCATACCCCTTTTGTACATACTGTTGGCAATGCCTGCCTTTCAGTATCAGCTCAGCTCCTGAAGTCTTCCATTTCGAAACGCATGAGCTTACTGAAGTGCTGTTATGGCTGATGATTTATCGCAACGGTAATTTGCTGCGATCAGCGAAATGCCAGCACCCACAGACAAGGCCAGAGTTCAGAGATTGCTGGGGCTCACACAGTATCTCAGCAATGCCCTCCCTTGTCTGTCTGACACCACAAAGCCATGAGAGAGTGTAACGATATCAAATCGAATAACCAGTGAGTTAGAAACTGTACAACATTTTAATCGCCAAAGCGAGGAACCTCCAACAAAACCGAAAACATAATTATGTGTTCATACAAAAGCAGCTGATTGGCTGAAATCAAACTGGTGATCAGAAATCATGAGCAGTATAGTGTGACGAACTATCGCTACATTTCCCTCTTCGTATGACATTAATTGAAAACACTGAAAAGAAAAAGAACAAAACAAAACAAAACAAGGAATAGTGTTCAATGTGCAGTCAGTTCAAAGTTCCGATCTCAATTTCTTTGTGATCATCAGTTCATGTGATAGTCCTGTTGCCACAAGGGCGGAGAATGTCTGCAATCCGAACGATGTGGCAAGACTGGTGTTGGTTTCACCTCTGGTTCAGTGCTGACCCCATCATTGACCTTAGAACTAGTTACTAGAGGCTCACTCTTTTCAAGTGATATACGACTGATACCGATTCAACAAGAGAAACCAAGAACCTAGGCCCGATTGTTCAAAACCGTGATAAGCGCTAATCAGGGATTAAACTGCTAAACTGATGATTAAAATTTAATCTGCGATTAGATTGCATTGCTGAAAGCCTGATTAACGCTAATCTGACTCTAATTGGCGGGTTAAATTTAATACACCTCCGGAGGAAGATTAAATCCCTAATTGGCCGATTAATCAAACTTGAAACATGGCTGACTTGTTGTTTGACCTGCCTCGTGTGAGACAAAGACGAGCACGAAGTTATCGATATAACGATAGCATACTCACTTACAGCGACCAAGAACTTCGGGCTCGCTACAGATTCGGCAGAGCGTCTATCAATTATTACAAACATCTTAGTGGCGGATTTACGAAGGAAAACGAAGCGTAATCACGCTCTGAAACCAATCTACCAAGTGCTGATAGCACTACAATTTTATGCAAGTGGCAGTTTCCTGCAAGTCCACCGTTTCATGGGCAGTCCATAACGTTTCCCAACTACTATCAGCCAAGCAGAATGAATTCATAAAGTGGCCAACAACTGCAGCCGCCATCAGGGAAAACAAGAACGGTTTTTATCAAAGGAGGCCAAGTATGGATTGAGTACAGTTGTTTACAATTTACCACAAAAAATATTTAATAATAATTTAGCTTAATTTAATGTATTTTGACATGCAATTCATTGATGCCTATGAATCATAATGAAACATATAAATTATGTAATTGATAGATACATTATTTCCATCACTTGATGCATATCTTTATGTACATACGTTTTGATAAAAATAAATAATTCATGCTCAGTTTTATCCCAATAAATGCTGTGTATCCAAAAACACGAAACTAGAAATTTGTTTTGTATCTGAAACATTTTACAACACTATGTAAGCTCATATAAAATGCCAGTAAAAATTGGAAGTGGCTGTGCTCATAAACGATACACTGAATTCAATTTGGGATGTTTTCCTTATCTTCGTCATCCAATTCTTTGCTGAGAAGAAGAATTTCCATCCGAAGCTTTGTTTTCTTTAACTCTAGCATTTGCTGTTGCAGTTTTAGTGCCTTGTGCTGCTCATGAAACACGTCAGCTTGTGAAATTCGTCTCCTTCTAGGTGGTGGCAAAAATGAACGATCTTCCTCAACCTGTTGCAGAATAGCTGTGTTGTCTAAATCTAACAGATTTTCAGACGATACTGTAGGCAAACCTTGTTGGTCTACTGCAATGTCTGCTTCAGCTGTTTCTGCCATATATTCAGATTAACAACTGTATCGCTTAAGTGGAGGTTGGGTGCCTGGGACATCCAGGAGCTTCCACTTTTGGCAGCCAGCTCCTAGATGGAGAACCGCCCCCATGGCTGGCAAATCCTGGCAACCCAGCCATGAGCCCCCACAACAAGGAATCAGGCACCCGTCACACTGCGAACGCAGTGGAAAAGAAGAGGGAGGGGGGGGACGGGAAAAACGCTGAGGCCTAGAGCACGCAGAAGACCTCCAGGAACGCCCGCCACAGCACAAAAAACGCTCAAACCCGCTCACTCTGAGAGCACATGGAATCGTGGCACATGCGCACACGCCAAATACCGCTGACCTCCAGGTGATCACTGGCGCTCTAGTTGTTAACTCTGTTAAATTGCATTTAACTGCATTTAACAACTGTATCGCTTAAGTGGAGGTTGGGTGCCTGGGACATCCAGGAGCTTCCACTTTTGGCAGCCAGCTCCTAGATGGAGAACCGCCCCCATGGCTGGCAAATCCTGGCAACCCAGCCATGAGCCCCCACGCCAAGCCGAAGGATCTCCGAGCTATGCGCAATAAAGCTCGGAGAGAGGGGCTCATGGCTGGGGAAAGCCATGGCCCCGATCCGCCATAATCCGAAGGCACCCAACCCAAGGCACAGTAACATTAGGATAAGAAAAACAATCCTACCCGTTAGGCAAGTCTCCCTGCAACGGAGAGAATGGTGTCCACGGGGGTGCGCACATACAACTGGTAAGCGTCACTTGACCAGCGCCCCATGGTCTTAATTAAGTGATCCGGGACACCCTTCTGGGCAGCCGTCGTCGCAGCTCCAATTCAAAAACTATGGCCAGAAAACTTTCCAGAAATGCCAGCGGACTGCAGTGTGGTCTGCAAGAAGGAAGACAGCAAAGTCCGGGATAACATGCGACCGTTCTGGAACAGAAAAAGAGGCCCTGGCCCTGGCCCTCGAAGACAAAGATAAGCCATAACAGCAGCGATGGGACAAAGAGAGGCTGAACCACGGCCAAGGTAAATGAAAACACCTTGACGGAAGGGATCAGTCTTTGAACTCTTGACAAAAACCCGAAGGCTGTGGGGGTTGATGGCCGAGTCCACTTGTAAATCCCCAGTTGTCAGGTGGAGAGCAGGATCGAAAGTCGAATTCACAGTAAATTCACCAGCTCTAAGGAACCCGAAGAAGCCCATGCAGCAGGCCGCCCACAGCATGACGTGGTCGGGGTTGGCAAAATCCAGCGATGTCTGTATTACAGTCATAAGATCTGCAGTCACTGGTTGGCGTTGTGGACGATTAGCACCCTGATGTCGTTTGATCCCTCGGAGGAGACGCTGAAGTTGAAGACAATTCACGAGGGGGTCAGGGAAGCCGTAGTCAATGTGCAATGAGCGAACTGCAGACAAATATACTTTAATAGAGGAATGATGGATGCGGTCAGCCAGATGAGAACAGAAGCGCATCAAAAGTTGCTCATTGGCTGGAAGCGGGGAGCCACTCGGACCAGTGTAACCATCTTGGGTACAGAAATCAAGGAACTGGCGCTGTGCACTACTGTAGGTCTGACGGGTGGAAGCAGCCAGCCCATTGGTCAGGTAAAAACGGCATTTTTCTGTCAAACTACAGGAAGCTGGGCCAGCAGCGACGGAGGTACTGGGATTGCTGAAGGAGCTGCATGAGGAGCTAGTAGATGAAACCGCTGAAATTCAAAGCGTGAGAGGGCATCAGCAATTGAGTTAGACTTTCCGGCCCTATGAGAACCAGAAAAGGCAAAGGAATAGCGAGCTGCTGTGAATGAAAGATGTCGAAGAAGCACCATCAGGTTTGGGTCCCTCGAAGTGCCCGAACGCAGGACATCCACCACGGCCGTGTTATCTGACCAAAACTCCACCCGCTTTGTAGCCCATCGGTGACCCCACAAAGACGCCGCAATAACTACCGGGAACAACTCTTTATAGGCGATAGACAAAGGCTCCTGAGCAGGGGACCACCCGCCTGCAAACCATTCCGTATCAAAGATGGCACCATAACCCACTGCACCAGCTGCATCCGATGAAACATGAAACTCCGGCAGAGGAGACCACTGTGGGGAGAGCAGAAAACTAAGACCATCCCATGAATGGAAAAATTCCTGCCACCACGTAAGGTCCAAATGGAAATCTTTGTTGAGCCTAACTGGGTGATCCTCTCGTCGAAATGCTGATAGCAAATTGATCATGCGGCGTAAAAAAGTGCGGCCCTGCGGAATCACCTTGCAGGCATGCTGTAGATTACCAATGAGTGATTCAAGTTCCTTGCGAGTACAATGCCTCTTAACTGACCACGATTCTAATAGGTTGACGATGCGATCAAACTTGTCACGAGGAAGGCGCGCCTGCAGAGTTAGCGAGTCTAGCTCTATACCCAAGACTGTTAAGCAGGTGGAGGGACCCTCTAGCTTATCAGGATGCAGGGGAATACCCCACTCGGAGAACAGTTGAACGCAAGTGCTGATGTTATCCTGGCAGATGGACGAGTTTGGAGGGCCCAAAGTGTGAAAGTCATCTAGATAGTGAAGCAGAAAACGTATTCCATAATTATGCTTAAGAATCCATTCGACCAAGTCGGCAAGGGATGAGAAGATAAAAGGCGCCGAACGTAACCCAAACGGGAGGGCCAGGTCAATGTAATATTTGCCACGCCATGTCATGCCAAGTAAATATCGCTCCTCCGGATGCACTGGAACATTCCGATAAGCACTTTCGACATCAAATTTGGCCATGAGGGTGCCTCGGCCCAAAGACATAATCCCATTGATGACATCGTCCACTTTCATATACTGCACTGAGAATGGTTCTTTGGGAATGCCATCATTGACACTATGGCCAAAGGGACTGGAAAGGTCCAAAATGAGACGCCATTTTCCTGGTTGGTATTTTTTAGGGATAACCCCAAAACGACTAATATGAAGGCGAGGAATTGGTGATATAGAAAAAGGTCCTGCGAGCCTGCCTTTTTCAAGTTCAGTACGGAGGTACTCATCAATGACCGTTGGGTGAAGTGAGGCTGAGGGCATATTTTGAGAGGCTGATCTCAAAGAAACAGCAGCAGGATTGAAACCCAAATGGAAGCCATCCCTGATTCCGGAAATAACATAATTCACGTGGGACTGGTCGGGATGATTGTGCAATTCGTGCCCAAGCTTTTCTGCATTAATTGGCGACACTCTGGAAGGGGGAATCAGATCCTGGAACAATTCACCATGTGAAGATGAGGTGTGAGGAAGAGAGGCCTGACCCAATGAACCAAAACGAAACCCAGAAGGATTATTGCGAGGCAGTTTCTTCTGCACCCATGAACAATGAACTGGAAACATGGCAACTGGAACCGAACAGGAACAAGGAATATTTACACTATTTACAAAGTTCTCCAAAGAGGTTGTTTCAGAGACGCCAGCCACAAGCTCAACGCTGCCGCTGACGCTTGCTCCGTGACGGAGTGAGAGACCTCGATCGCTGGTGACTGGACTGCGAAGCAAGAAAGGGACAGTTGATGCGTGGATGCTCCCCATCACATTTTTCGCAGCAGTGGCGATAGCGGCACTGACCAAAGGTCCATCTGCACTTTCCATCGTTCCAGGACCGACAATAATTAGACAAGCTGGACGTAGATTGCCCGGGCGGAGACTGCAGAGCTGAAGACTGACTGGTTGGGGGAAGAGATGCACGAGTATGAAAATTATACAAATCGGAGTTCATATGTGACCAGTCGGTCAAACCTAGAGCAGCAGCATCCTTGCGAAATGCTGAGTCATAGTGTAGCCAGGCTTTGCCAGGGAACTGACGTGAAGTCTGGAGGATGAGGAGTTTGTATTGGGTCATGTCCTGCCAGCGAGAGGGGTGTGCACTGCAGAGAATCCACATATAAACAGTGAAGGCCTGGACCCAAGTAATAACATCCGTGATTTCTGTCACCCGCTTTTTGGTTGAAGAGACAACAAGCTTCCCATCAAGGAATGTCTGTGGTTCCACCTCTTGGGCCTTCAGGTTTTCAGCTAGCAAATCTGCCAATTCCACGAATTGACCAGACCTGATCTTTGAAACCAACTTTTCCGGAATAGGTGAGTACCCTGGACCGACAACAAAACCCTTGCCTAAAGGAGGAGAGGCCAACGGTGCCACACTCGAAGCAATAAGGGAACCAGATGACGAAGGTGTTGTATGAAGAGTGAGAAACGAAGAGGCGGGCGAAGAAGAACTCGAGCTACTACGAGGACCAAACAAAGATGGTGCTGCCTGACTAGACGGGATGGGGTTTGCTAACGTGCAATAAGACGAAATGAACGGCGGTACAACAATACCTGAAGCAGAACCTGCCATTGAAGGTGAGGGAGGTTGACTTGAGCTCGGAACGTTGACAGCAACTCCGGTTGCATCTGGAACTGTCTGCACGAGCGACGTTGTAGACGCGTTAGGAACGTTGACCGAAGCATTTCCCTGAAGAGCCGACACAATCTGCGGCAAGGACTGGCTTAAGGCCACAGAAAAAGCTTCTGCCAATGCTTCACGAGATACGGTAATTGATGTCGAAGCTCTAGGTTGGGAAACCGACGGCGTTTCGACAGAACAGGAAGGCGGAGCAGATGAAGACTCGTTCAAAGAAGAGGCCATACTGTTGTTGGTTGTACGAACCATGTAGAGCGAAAGCAAGACAACAAATGGCGACGGAAACGAGTGAAAAATACGCTACAAAAGATTGCAGGTCCACGGAGAAAAAACGCTGAGGCCTAGAGCACGCAGAAGACCTCCAGGAACGCCCGCCACAGCACAAAAAACGCTCAAACCCGCTCACTCTGAGAGCACATGGAATCGTGGCACATGCGCACACGCCAAATACCGCTGACCTCCAGGTGATCACTGGCGCTCTAGTTGTTAACTCTGTTAAATTGCATTTAACTGCATACATTGAAAATATTTTGTACTAAGCACTGGAAATTTGACTTCTAATGCCACTAGATGTTTAAAAGATGGCCCAAGCTAACTTTGTGTAGCTGTCATGACGATTTGATTTACAGACTTTGAATGGGAAATTATTTCACTTTAGTTCTCAAAATGCAAAATACAAAATACAACCACGAATACAGAAAAAATATCACCTACTGCTAAATGGAGTTGTCTTTGTGTCTTCTGTGTAATCCATAGTTAATTTGGGGCCATTTGAAGCTACAATAGCTTTTGAGTTGGTCATTGTAATTGTTTGGTCGAGACTGCACCATTTTTGTTATGGTTGTATAATTTTGCATTTTGAGAACCAAAATGAAATTCCCATACAAGGTCTGTAAATCGAATCGTCATGACGGCTACATTAAGTAAGCTTGGGCTGCCTGTGTTCTACCAAAACCATTGCAACATTCCCAATCAGGACTGATAATGAAGGCTTTAGATTGTGAAAGAGCCAACTAGCTACCATCTCGGAAAGAACTGTTGAGACAATAGTAAATGGGGTACCACATCTCACGAAACAACATTAAGAAGTGGGGAAGGGGTAGAAAACATTTTCACCCGCTTATATGTCAAGACATTCGAGAAAAATGCATGATTGTAGAAGGAACACAGTGACAACAAGAATTAATTGTAAAACAGAAACTAGGGCCCCGAAAACCTCAGGCAACTTAACTTGACTCTCACTGAACGAATATTTTGATTTGGGCTTGTTGAATACAAGGCAAATCACTGAGTGAATCACTGCATGAGCCTATTAAACTTTAATGTTTATACATACAAAAATTATGTTATCTTTTCTACTTGGAATATTAAAACGAGCACTCAAGGTCTTCAACAGTTTCAAAACTTTGATAACAAAATATAATCAAAATAAGGTAATATGGACAAGGCTACCAGGTTTTGAGGTTTCTGCAGCCTATAAGAGCTCTAGTATCTCACAGTGGTAGAACAAAAATTTTACCTGGATTTGTCTCAAAGCCTGAAAGGCTAGTAAATGTTGGCTTTTCTTTATTATGTCGACAATCTTAGCCGTGGCAGCCGATGGCTTTTTGGGGGCCGAACCTCCCCCGTTCTTCCTTTGTTCTTTTCCAATTCTTTCTTTGCTATGGAAGTCTGATTTTTCGATTTATCCCTGACTCCTGCACAGAACGATGATCCACCCCTACGGAGTTTACCCCCTCTTTTATCTGAACCCAGGAAGTGCTCTTCTTTGCGTTAGTTACGCTGTCGGAAAATTTGGACCTTATTAGCTCTAAATTTTCTTCAACTTTTTCAGTCAAAACGGTTATTTCCAAGTCGGACCAATTTTTTTTGCCTCTGTTTTCCTTGTTGTGATACTGCGGACGCCATATTGGAAACACAGTAAATTGTTGACAAGCGAGACAATGTAAGTGGTTATACACCATGTACTAACCGTTAATCGGCGATTAACTAATCGGGCCTCTAATTGGACTTTGAACAACGGTTTCAATTCCACCGATTAGCTAATCTGGTGTTAGTGATTTTAATCGACGATTAGGCTTAATCGGGGGCTAGTTTAATCGCAGTTTTGAACAACCAGGCCCTTGGGAAAATGTTATTAATTTCCTTATTGGGCTGCGAATGATCGCCCAAAATTGTGGACACTTTGAGCGACGTCAAAGAACTTGTTTATAAGAGATTCCTTGGGATGGTCAATTACTTGGCCAAGTATTTACCCCTCTTGTCTGACATGACAGAACCCTTGAGAAGATTAGAAGACAAGGAAATAGAATGGTGGGTAAATAAAGATTATCTATCTATCTATCTGCTGGCTGGAGCAACACCAGAAAGACCCGCTGCTAGCCCTTTTGGATTGCTGTAACACACCAACAGGAGGAATAGGATCCTCACCGGATCAGAGGTTGATTGGTCGCCATACTCGAACGTTGCTTCCCACCCATGAAAAACTCCTGACAGAATCAGGTCACAGGGCGGTTGCAACCAAGCTAGCCAGTTGCAAAGCATGACAGGTGTGTCAGTACAACAAGAAGTCACGATCCCTGGACCCCTTGTGATGTGGGCAGTCTATCCACATAAGACTCCCCGGGAAACAGGAATGGACTCTGGGCATGTGTACACGTGTTCTGAGAAACTGGTCTTATGAAGTGGAAGTATGCGGAGGGCGTTATCGTCGAAACCGCTGACAATTGAGAGCAACGCCTGAAATTCCTCCACTGATTAGCTCACAGGACCTTGGCCCGCCTGACATACACCCTCACATGGCCCAGGATGCTGAACCAGAGACCAGTTATAACTCCGAGCAAGACAATAGTGAGCCTCTAGTAACTAGTCCCAAGGTCAATGATGGGGTCAGCCCTGAACCAGAGGTGGAACCAACATCAGTCTTGACACGTCGTTCAGATCGCAGGCGTTCTGGCTGCGCAGAACTGTTCGAACTTCTGTAAAACTAACTCGATGTTGTTTGGGTCTTCTCCTTCGCTCCAAGTGAAGGTGTTGTCAGCTTTGACGCCATCCTCACCGATGATACTGAGTAGAGTTGATACACGAACAATACCTTCTTGTTTATGCACACCGGTGGCAATTTCGTAACATTTTCAAGGTTGTTTCCACGATTTCCATTTTGTGGCCAAATTGTCGTCAAAACAAAGCGCTTTAGGCGGCAGCAAGTTTGCCGGCACTAGGAAAATTTGTCTCGCTCCAGCTTCTTGTTCTGTGTCAGGCATCCTGAGGTGTGTGCTCGGACCGCTATTTCTGGAACCATGTAACAATATCAAATCAAATAACCAGTGAACACAATAATCGCAATAATCACGATAATTGTGAACGCAATGTGATCGCCAAAGCGAGGAACCTCCAACAAAACCGAAAACCTGTCTAGTTGTTGCATAATTATGTGTTCATACAAAAGCAGCTGATTCACTGAAATCAAACTGGTGATCAGAAATCATGTGCAGAATAGCGTGATGAACTATTGCTACAGAGAGCTGAGGACCTAGTGTAGGAAACAGCTCAGGTAGTGGCATTGGAAGCTCTGAAATGACTACCCTAGTCCTGCGCTACTACAACTTAGAGGAGGAAGTCACACTTCCAATTTCCCTCTGGCACATGTTCTTTCTGCTATGCATTCCGGCACATTTAAAATTACAGTTACAGTTGAATGGTAAAACAAGATTCCTGAAGCTTTCTTCTGTCGTGGTGCTTGATTTGGACGCTGAGCAATTAGATTTTCTGGTAGAAAAATGCCTTGGCGCTGGAGGAGTTCCAAGTTCCAACAGGGAGTGCACATTTGTTTATCCAGCAAGTATTTGTTAATATTTTCATAATTTTAGGCAATTCTGTGAACTATTCTGTAAGTCCCATGTATTATTTGCTATAAAAATGCAAATATATAACTTCATAGAAGTTGCTCGTCGTAACACCACAACATCACGCAACATCATCACAGAAATAAAGGCAAGATCTGACACTACACATGTCCTTGTAACAAATAACAGCCAGCAGTTTGCATCTGCCGAATTTGCTGTGTTCACAGAAACCTAGATGTTTAAACACACTGCATCATCACCATATCATCCACGTCCAATGGAATAGCTGAGGATGCCGTGAAAACAACGAAATGCCTGTTCACCAAGTGAAGAGTGGCCGTTGTTGAGTCAGTTTACAGCCACAACTGCCATCAGCTGACTCACTCAAAGAACCACCCACTGTAGACCTCAGTGAGCCAGAGCCTTTGACATCAAGCACAGAGACCCCATCAGAACAGGACAGACCAATCTGCCGCTGGCCGAAGCATCTGTAGTGTATTGGACAGCAGTTGTATATGTAAAAGGTTACATCCGGGATAATTTTGATTTATCAACTGGGTTGATAATGTGCATTGGCCACCGTAAAGAGATTTCAAAGCTGATGTTTTAAGCGTTAGCCCTTCATCGGAGCGAATCAAGGAATTGTGGGTTGTGTGTGGTTTATATACAGAAAGGTGGAGCTATGCTAAAAGTTCATTTATACCATGAGGATTAAGAGTGCCGATTTGAAAAATAAATTTTTGTTCTAGAGTTGTGCGGCTTTCTGTGCTTCCTTGATGAAGGGAAATTCCACAGACTGCCATATGATGCTTAAATGATTGGGGAGATCAAGGTGTCTTGTTACCAGTTTAGATGCATTTTTGTCGTCTTTCCCTATGCCACGAAGGTGGAACAGGAGGCTGTAACACTGTTGATGATACTTTGGTAGGACAACTCAAAGCAAAGTACCCCAGTGTGTTCAAAAGCATTGGAAAACTCAAAGATTATCAGCTATAAGCATGTAGTTTGATTGTCCGGGTGAGGTTAGTTCTGAGAAGGACTGTTGTCGTTGACAGTGACTGACATTTCGACAACCTGAGCAGATGATAACTTCTGATGATGACTTCTGCTCAGGTTGTCGAAATGTCAGTCACTGTCAATGACAACAGTCCTTCTCAGGACTACCCTGCCCCGGACGATCAAACTAAACGATCGACTGTTACCCCCGGGTTCAAACCATTTACTGTATTATCAGCTAAAGTTGTGTTGATCCAAGTGTAACTCCAGTGGTTCAAAATATGTGACGAGTTCGTTTTTCCTGAAAGACAAGGTTACTGCCAAGGTAAATGAACTCCTTGAAAAGGACTTAATTGAGAAAGTCAAGGGGCCTACAGCGTGGGTAAGCCCAGTTGTTGTAGCACTGAAAGCATCAGGAGATATAAGGTTGTCAATATGCTAAGAGCTAATGAGACAATTACTTGGGAGAGATTGCCCATACCAACCATAGATGAAGTCCTTGAAAGCCAGTGGCATGTTCTCAAAGGTTGAGGTAAGGAGGGGTTTTCACCAAATCGTTGAGTCCTGAGTCAAGGGATATCACTGTCTTTGCCACCCATGACGGTATATTCCAGTACAAGCATTTGAGCTTTGGTGTTAATGCAGCCCCAGAAAAGTTACCAGCATATCATCACCCAGTCAATAGCAGGTTTGCAAGGAGTGGCAAGCACAGCTGATGATCTTATCATTGATTGTCAAGACACTGAGGAACATGATAAGAACTTGTTCAGTGTGTTGCAGCGTCTTAGTGAGAGGTAGCTGACTTTGAATGCTGTTCATGGGTCTTCTGCTTAGCAAGCAGGGAGTCAGGCATACTGAAGAGAAAGTCAGAGCTTTACCTTCTGCCTGTTAGTACCCTCTGCTGAGCAGACATTGAGGATATCTGGCAGAATTGCAAGCTGTCTGAAGGCTCTGAATGATTATGTTCTATGCTAAACACTAGTGACATTTGCATCAGCATATTAATATTTGTTGTTAGATTGCACAAGTGACATTGGAACATTGTTTTATGAGCTTAAGTAAAAGGGCTATGTTTATGCCCAGTGTGATGTCTGTTTTGAACATTGGATAGTTTTTGACTCTTACAGTGCTAAAGGAAACCAGAAGTTTGTGATGTGTTTGTGTGTATTTCTATCTTTTGAGATTAAGTACATGTATGTAAGTGAAGAAAGAGAGGGATGTCATGTATTGGACAGTGGTTGTACATGTAAAAGGTTACATCTGGGATAGTCCGGGAGTGGGAATACAGTGTTGAAAGCATGTACTGTGTGTACTGTTGTGTT
The DNA here is from genome assembly GCA_947652115.1 of Blastomussa wellsi. Taxonomy (NCBI): domain Eukaryota; kingdom Metazoa; phylum Cnidaria; class Anthozoa; order Scleractinia; family Plerogyridae; genus Blastomussa; species Blastomussa wellsi. Next base: position 15,836,081 of record OX393572.1, on the reverse strand, counting down.
TAGCCTTCATGGCTGCCTTTGTGGCTTTCTTTTATGGTTCAACCTCCTTACAGCATCTTCCACCAATCCTCAACCTTCTACACTTTGCAGATGGCAGCAGACCCACAGACCACCGGCTTACCTGAATGACTTTGTTGCCAAATGAACTTTAAATGTCATTAGATAATTATAGTTAATCCGATCATTGATTTAAAGCCAACATGTAGCTTTGGGTTTTTTTGATAGGAGGAAAGATGTGATGAAATGGTTTATCTTGAAACCACATTAACTTACTGAACGCATAGTATGTGTTTAAGGACGTTCGTGCAAAAATTTTTTACCATTGATTTTTTTCTGAAACTCCCACCAGTGTAAGATAATGAGTGGAGGGGGTAAGTTTCTAAAGAAACTGTGGTGCTGCATCGGTGGGAAGTATAACAATATAATTTGGTTTCATCAACTGGGTTGATAATGTGAATTGGCCACCATAAAGAGATTCAAGAGCTGATGTTTCGAGCGTTAGCCCTTCGTTGGAGCGAATCAAGGAATTGAAAGATGGAGCTTCGCTATTGGCTGGTGCCTGGTAATGTGAAAACAACAGAATAAATTAGTTGAACGAAAAGCGTTCGTTGATACCGTGAGGATTAAGAGTGCGATTTGAAAAATAAATTTTTTTTCTAGAGTTTTGCGGCTTTCCTTGTTTCCTTGGGGAAGGGAAAGGCAGCAGACTGCCGTAAATTTATTTTTAAAATTGGCATAATTAATCCTCACGGTATCAACGAACGCTTTTTATTCAACTAATTTATTCCATTGTTTTCACGTTACCAGGCACCATCCAATAGCGAAGCTCCATCTTTCTGTATATAAAAAACACACTACCCACAATTCCTTGATTCGCTCCGACGAAGGGCTAACGCTCGAAACGTCAGCTCTTGAATCTCTTTACGGTGGCCAATTCACATTATCAACCCAGTTAATGAAACCAAATTATATTAAGATAATGAGTAACTGATGTCAGAAATGCAAAAAAAATTGGGGGTCACCGACTTCGTTTTGGAGATAACATGCCCAGAAGAACACCCTAAATCTGAAAACTCGCGCTTCGTTGGCGGATACGGCTACAGTGTCTGTAAGCACAAAAATATTGCAAATAAATCTTTGAAATGAACGTATCTCTGTCAAATGTTGTTTAAATGGGCCCATAAAATAAATTTAATCAATTGGTGTTGTTCCTTAAAGAAAAAAAATTGCATTGCTGGAATTCTGGATGATACTCCAGTCAGAATTCCTCCACAATCATTGGCGGCATTCCGCTGGAATTCCAGATGATACTCCAGCCGGAATTCCTCTGGAATCATTGGCGGCATTCTGCTGGAATTCCAGATGATACTCCAGCCGGAATTCCTCCGCAATCATTGGCGCCATTCTGCTGGAATTCTGGATGATACTCCAGTCAGAATTCCTCCGCAATCATTGGCGGCATTCCGCTGGAATTCCAGATGATACTCAAGCCGGAATTTCTCCGGAATCATTGGCGGCATTCCGCTGGAATTCCAGATGATACTCCAGCCGTAATTCCTCCGCAATCATTGGCAGCATTCTGCTGGAATTCCAGATGATACTCCAGCCGGAATTCCTCCGCAATCATTGGCGGCATTCTGCTGGAATTCTGGATGATACTCCAGTCAGAATTCCTCCGCAATCATTGGCGGCATTCCGCTGGAATTCTGGATGATACTGCAGCCGGAATTCCTCCGCAATCATTGGCGGCATTCCGCTGGAATTCTGGATGATACTCCAGCCAGAATTCCTCCGGAATTATTGCCAGCATTCCGCTGGAAATTATTCTGGATAATACTCCAGCTGGAATTCTGCCGGAATTCCGGACTATACTGTTCACTGTGTATGTCTCTGTCATGATCAAAGACAAATTATGAGTGAAGTAAAAATTTTCCATTTTTTAATGGCTATTAGTTAAAGCTTTACTGATATACAGAGTTAACCAAATTTCCATGTACATTTTCACTTGAATATACAGTAGTTTTTGTGGCCAACTGACTGACAAGCAAACAGACATAGAAACTTAGCTTCGTAGTTTAATTGTCCACTTTAAAAGGTTTCCTTGTTCTTCTTTCACCTGGTAAAATAGAGAAATGCATTCCCTGAATCTAAACCTCTTGGCATTATAGTCTTAATATTAAAGAAGGCATCGTAGTAACAGTAAGAAAAGCAGCAAGACAATGTCACAAAACTTGGCGCCAAAATGTTAAGAATGAATAACAATTCAACAGATCAACATGACAATGGCCACATGTTATGATTTGTGTATCGTGATTGGTTAAGCAACAGAAATCCGCTGATCTTGTGACTGTGGTCTCATGAGTCATGGCGTTCAATTTGTGTGTCAAGCAAGGAATGTTTTCTATCGCATTCTGTTGAAGTTCTCAACTTTTACGAGGACTTAAATAGCAAGAATGAAAATGTATCAGGTGCTGTGTTTTTTGCGAACGTTTTGAAGAATATAAAGAGAGGAAAGTTGTGAAATGTAAAGGTGAGAACACAAAGTAGAAAGCATGCATGACTTTGTATCCAGTAACAACAATGCATGAACAATGAAGGAATGCGTTCATGTTAGATAATCATGATTTCCTGTTTAATCTTGAAATTCCTTGGTGTAATCAGGCACACAGATGTGCTAGAGATGAAACGTGTCGGAAAAATGAATGAAAAGCTTACAACTACAAGACGTCTTCCTGTGTGTTGCTCACTAGGTAGCTTGGTAATATTCTCTGGAGTAAATATACCCGGTATTACAGTTCTCAGTCACTGAAAACTGTTGTAGTTTTAATCAAGATCTATAGTGAGTTTGGCATTTCCTTGATTTTCTTCCTTTTGTGAAAGGATGCTAATCATACATGTTATGATCAAGAAACGTTTTCATGGGAATTTCATGGTCAATTAGAATTTTCATGGCCCATGAAATACATACTGGGCTGTCATTGAATTTTCATGGGTCATGAATTCTGCCACTCTGAAATACTTGAGACCATTTTGAGCGTTTTGTAAACTTTTCATGCCCCATAGAAACAACCCTCACAAAATTTTATGGGAATTTCATGGTACAAATAAACACCATGAAACCTGAAATCTCTGTTTTCATGGCCATTAAAATTATCTTTAGAAAGACAACGACGCTTTTCAGTTTTCAGAACATGTTTCGACGTTTCAAACTCTATTATCAGCCATTTATGAATGTATAGTAAAGATTTACAAAATGATCAGTATATATAACTACTCATATACAATGAAACTTTATAAATTCAAATAATCGATCAGTGAAATGAAAGACACAGACAAAAAAGTAAACTTAAACTCCCTGTACACAACAGTAGATAAATATTTTTATTATTGTTTTAGAAATGCAATGACAAACTTACATGCTCAACTTGTTTGTTGAGTTCAGGTTTCAACTGTTCAATATGAAAACTTTCCTTTATTTTAAGTTGAGAATAAGTGCTCGCATGATCAAGAATCTTAAAGCAAGAAATATCGCACTTATCCCTACAACCTGAGAGCACTGAGATGTTTAAAAATGTGGGAACATGTGTGTTAAATTGCCCATTGGTTTCACCAATTATAACGAGCTCCACAGCTCGCACGTACATGTAAATTAACAGACAGAAAATGATTTTAACATTTAAATCTTTGCAATACTTATTTATAATGGATGAAATTTTTCTTCCAGTGTAGGAAGAATACTAATAACCGATAAAAATTAAAATTGCTTTCATGGGTTTTTCAAAGCAATTTCATGGGATTTTCATGAAAAAGAGATTCATAGTGATAAGTTTATTAATTTAACAAGAAGATTGTACTTTTTCAATTATTCCAGTTGTAATTTAAGCTAGTGTGTGACTGTTAAGATAATAGTACATTTGCACAATGTCGTCATTTGATCACAACTACCAGAATTCATTTTGTTTTTCTTTTATTATTTAAATTTTGATTCCACAGTGGGCTTTAAATAAAATTGCACTAATTAAAATAATAAAAAGCAAAAGGTGAAGGATTCTGGTAGTTGTGTTCAAATGATGCCATCATGCAAATCCCCTATTGTCTCTTTTATTGCTTTAAGTGTATCACTACTGTTATGCTTTTATTTGACTGTCATTCCACCATCTGAACTGCCATTTCACTGCAAACTAAAGAGTTCTAGGTTTCTGACTCAAAAAAGAACCATTCCATATCAATGGACTCCAGAACCCAGTGTCCTCTAAACCTGTTCCACCTGACTCTTGAACTTCAGAGCTTCCATTACTGTGGACTCCAAAGTACCAGGTTCCACTTACTTGAAATTCCAATGGACTTCAGAAATCCAGGCCTAAAATTATACTAGACTCAAGTATCCTGGTTTCCACTTACTCGGAATTACAACCAGCTCTAAAACTCCAGACCTGGCATTCTGCTGGACCCCGGGATTCCAGGTTCAACTAACCTGGAATTCTGCTGGACTCCAGAACTCCGGAAATGACATTGCGCTGGACTCCAGGATTCCAGGTTCAACTACCTGGAATTCTGCCAGTCTCCAGAACTCCGGACATGACATTGCGCTTGACTCCAGCATTCCAAATTCAACTAACCTGGAATTCCACCGGACTCCAGAACTCAAGACTGGACTCTATTACTCGATTCCAGGTTGAACTTGTCTGGAATTCCACTGGACTCCGCCTGGAATCCTACCCGGACCTGGAATTCCACTGGAATTGCGGGACTATTTTTACTAGGGTTATAAGGAGTACCAGATGGTCAGCCATTTTGGGCGTCAAGAATTCTCTGAGCTGTGCTAACTACTACCTTAACAGGACCGCAAAAGCCAAACAAAATTTCTTTAGCAAAGAACCTGTTAGATCTGTCCAGGAGGACTTTTATGTTGATCATTTAAGGTTACTGTATACCTTGAGGGGTGTTTCCCATCCAAACGATGTAGCGGTTCTGGGTTAAACTGCAGATACCAAAATCACTATTTCAAATACGCCTTATTCCTAAATGGTTACCATCTTAATATTCTTTTGTTGGTATTAAAATTAGCCCTTCTTGCCTCGTTTTTAAGCTCGAAAATCAAAAGAATATTTTATCTTGAACGAGGCAACAAGGGCCAATTTTTATGTGCATAAATCAGCTGCCATTATTTTGGAATAAGGTGTATAAAAGCTTATAGATTTGGGCTACCAAAATATATCATCCATAGTGCAGTTCTGGCTGTCACGCAACACTGCAATCTTGGGAGAGAGGGTTCAGGGACAATTATCTGGGCATGCTCATCTTTCAGTCAAGTTTTTGACTAAATGCAACTGTGTAAGTTGTCAATCATCTCCGCCTTCTGTTCAAGTTATAGCACTCGATTATATTGAAGCATATCCTCAAAAATATTTTTATGATACATCATACATGTCCCCGACATCTGGTTTCGGTTTAGGGATGTTTAAAATTTGTTTTCCATTGACTAAAATGAAACATGTCAAACCTTGTGGCAATCATTCATGTTTGTTAATTAAATTGAACAAATAAAATTCAAAGGAAGGAATAATTGAATCCTGACATTTTCATTTGCTTGCTAAATGAAAGACGACAATTTGTAATGCATGAGCTGCATTTATTATTCCAAGATTATAAAATGAACTGAGATTTCAATTTTTTTTCCATGATTTGTGGGAAAAAAAACCACCCATTGGGGGGTTATTTTTAATGTATGCTGACCGCAGAAATGCTGTCTATAAATAGAGTTGGCTTTCGACTTATTTGTAGATCCTGATTCATGAAATGTGTTAACTTTATAGTGTTATCGTGGTGTTATTCAAACAGCATCAGATTGCAGAAGAAAATGGCATCCAGTCTCGTGCAAAGCAGTTTTTTGTCAGCGATCTATTTATCTGCTAGGAGATGGGTATCCATGCTTGCTTGAGGTCCAGAATAGTTGCTAGCTAGTGGATGTCTGAGCCATTAGGCTAGGGCATTCAGCTGCTTTTCTAGACCTCACAATTGCAAGGGCATTATTTTCTTATAGTACATGGGGAAACCCATCTTCTAGCTGGTTTAGGATATACTGTAGCATTGAAAAATCAATTTGCAATGCAACATTAACTACATCCGGTGTACCGGGCTTCTATAGTTTTTGCCTATGTTCCACTAAAAATAAATCCCGCTAAAATTCCATAGTGAGCATGTAGGGCTATATTCTAAAAAGCCATAAATATAGTGGAAATAGTGAGTCCATTCGTACCCATTTAGCGTGTTTTTATTGTACATTTCAATTTCACAAAAACACAATGTTGTTATAATTTTGTGCAAGTGCAAAGATTGTTTAATCGCCTGCTTGTTTGAATTTGCAATGTGTTTTTAGTTTTAGAACTCCCAGGCCCTTAATTTTGCAAATTAAATCATTTTATATGCACAGTAAACATGAACATTGTGCAGTAATTTTGGCAATTTCAAACCGATTGAGAGCATGATGTTTGCAGTGCTTTGGAAATAGTTATTGTCAGACTATTAAAATCCAAGTGAAATACTGATAATGGAATACTGGAATGGACGCATTAATTTGTGACCTTTGTGTCTGCTTTTTGAATGTCACAGGAAACTGTCAGGAAAGAATGTAATGATAGATTCTGCCATTATAAATTCCAATAAATTATGCAAACATAACAATAGTTTTACAAAGAGAACTGTTTACAGGGAAACTTTACTAAATACGGTGGCATGCTCATTAGAAAGCAAAAAGATGCCAATATTAATATTGACATAGATGATAATAAAGTTTCCCACGATCAGAACATTAAATTATTAGGTGTAAACATTGATTTTTTTTGCAAGCACAAAGTTTGTTTTAACCTTTTAAGAATTGCTACACAGTACAGTTACACAAAAAACTGGCTTTGAGAGAGTCTGCTGCAGTCTACATGTTGTTTTACAGAACCCATACCAGAAACGTAGCATACAAGCTGTCATGTCCTGTTAGCGCGTCATACAAGGTTTACTCCAAATAGTTGCATGGCAAGCTACCTCTCTCACTGTCGTTTCCTCTGCCCCCAGTGCCTATTAGTGCTTCATAAGGTGTCTATAGTGCATACTTTGTTCCTTTGCTAATCTAGCTTCCCAGTGTCCTCATTAAACATTGTACCCATTAAGACTCTTAGATCGAACACAATTGTTTGATTACTGCCAAGTCTGCATTCGGGCCTAGTGGCCCATCAGGCCGGAGCTTATCCCAGTTTCTGCAGTATGAAGCGACAGAGAGTATTGCTACTCGCCCCTGGATGGGATGCTGGTCCATCACAGGGTTACCCCCAGCAGTGAATTTGCCGGTACCCATTTATACACCTGGGTGGAGAGGCACTGTGAGAGTAAAGTCTCTTGCCCAATAACACAACGCTGTGCCCCGGCTAGAGGCTCGAACCCAGATCGTCCGACCCGGAGTCCAGCGCACTAACCATTAGGCCACTGTACCTCCCACCTATTTGATTACTGCTAGTTTACTTATATTTTCATTTTGGTAAAAATTAATTATCTTAAAGTTGGCACGTCATTTTTAGCTCATTGTCTGGAAATGGTCAACTGGGTTTGAAACCTGCAGCGGATCCAGAATTTTTTCTTTGTTCCATGATTGCACTTATGCATCATACAACTGATTATTTTTAGCTGATCAGCATTATTTTTCATTCTAATTGCTTACAGGGAGTAAAGTCATAAAAAGGAAAGAACCGAGGCAAATGATACTGAATCCAAGCATCATTCTGGTAGAAACCTGCCAAGGCAGTGCTGTGGGTTACTGTTTGTGTATTTGCGATATAGGTTTCAACAAGTTAGTGGGGGACCATTCTCTTACAAGGGCATCGCCTTGAAACCATGGTTGTGCATCCTCAAAAATGTGGTGGTCATCTGTTGGAGTTAAGGATTGTTATGAGGTAGGTAACACATTTTCCTATATTTTGTCAGTTTATAAACTGCATTTTGAAAAAAGGGGGAGGGGGGAGAAAAGAGTTCTGGGTCTAAAAAAAGAATATTCTACCAACTTGCAAAGCAATCCGTTCATGTAATTATTAGCAGTTTATCAATGGTGTGGCAACAGAAGGCAATACTGTACTTATTAATCAATGGCTCTTTGAGCCAGCGTATTCATGTAATGGCTTATTTTCATTATATTCTTTGGTTTGAATGGGGCGATCTTTTAAATGTCATTGTTTACATTTCTCCAAATTAGAATATGACTTTGAGTGAAGGTATATAGGAATGTTGACTCCAGATGATTAAAAAGCCCTTTGCGTGAGATATAAAAGATAATTTTACAGTTCTGAAATACTGGGAAATTTCTGTGACAAGTGAATTCAGAAATTGAAGCGCTTATCGTGACATAGCTTAAAACTGCTTGGTACATTTTTCTAACTAAAAGATAATTATAGCTAAGTGTACATGTATGTAAGCAGGGATTTCATTAAAATTTGAAGTAGGCAGCCAGTCTGAGTAGAGTAGCCAACTTTTTTAAATCTTTCCTTAAAGGGACACTGTCGTGCCTGATATATCATATTTTAATAAGTATGGCGTAGCTTTCTGTAATTGTGCTTTATTGTCCTGCAATGGTAGGAGAAAAATGCTAAAAGTGGCAAAAGCAAAGAGATATCAACTATGAAGAGAAAATAACTATTAAAAGATTCAAAATTTCACCAGAATTTCAGCTTTGATTTCTGGACATCCTGTCCAGAAATCAATTTTCGTGAATTGCAATCCACTTCCATCCTTGTAATCCTGTATTACTTCCCCAAAATACCTCATTGTTGTATCTTGTTCTGTGGAATCTTTTTGTCAAATTTAATCAATATTTTAGCATAAAGTAAAGGTTAATGTTGGCAAGCGACCACCATATTTGCTTCCATATATCTCTGCGGACTTCCTCCGTGCCTGTTTACCATATTTGGCTCATGCCAATCAAGCGTGGCATGTCATGCGAGTAATCATTTTTCCCTTCTCAGATTGCTGCAAGTTTCCTTCGCAGCAAGTTTAATCCCCCTCCCACCCACTCCTTTTACAGGTTTTTGGTTGCTATTACCCTTACATATAGGAAGTGTAATCATTCAAGCCATTGCTAGTCTTACTAGTAATTATTTATCCTTCTTTGGCAACTTTTATTTGTGTACAACTCTGAAGGACTTATTAATAAACTTAAGGGCGGGGAATTGCTGTCTGCGGCACCCCTTCAGCCCTGTGCTGAAGCCCCGTCAGGGAGGGGACATTTGTTCTCTGGACTGGGTTAACTTGGCCCCAGGACATTATGCCAGCAACAATGTCCACCTTGCAGTACAGGTATGAGGCACCCCCTCGGCGTGGCGCCATGTGCCGAGGCCCCTCATCCGGTGGGTTTATCCGGTCGGTGGGTTTTTATCCGAGCCTTGCCAGTACATTCCCTGCCCAATATTGCCCACTAAGTGTTGTTTGTCATTATTGCGCGCCTTAACATTAATTGCATATTTGGTTGAATTTGGCACAATAATATGGAAATATCAGAATCAGGCGTGACAGTGTCCCTTTAATTTCTTCAAATGAAGGAAAAAAATGGCCGACGTTTGTAAGCAAAGTAGCCAACGCATTCCGTCGGTCGTTAGTGCTAATTGAAAGCACTGTTTAAGTATTTCTTGTCGCTTATGCTAATGAGGCAAATGTTAATTTTTTAAACAAAGATGAGGGTAAAGTATGTAACTCTTTGTTGATGCGGCAATACCATTGGGCGTGGAAATAATAGAGAACAATCCTAAACAAAGCCTGTAGCCCTGATAACAATGAACTCATTGTCAAGTAGAACGAATGAAAAAAGTAGGTTTATATGAGCATTGAGGTGCTGGACTTCCCAAAGATTACTCAAGCATCCGTATTTCCACACAAAAAATTATACAAATAAACTTTTTCATGAAGGTGGTATCACTTAAAAAATTCATTTAGTTAACTATAATAGTGAATGCAGAATTTATACGAAAAATATTAATGTGTGGTGGCACCCTTGTTGTGCATATCAGAATAAGTTCCAGCCTTCTCAAAAAGATTTGTAGGAGCAGGCCATTGTGAAGGTGCCAAAGGCACGCAGGCGAGCGCCCGAAGAGTGCGAGCCTCTAGGGGGTCTGGGGGCATCCCCCCCAGAAAATTTTTGAAATTTAGATGCTCAAAGGTGCCATTTGGTGCAATCTGGGGGATCTGAAGGGTCAAAATTGTATTTTATTCGCACAACTTTATTTGCCATGATTTTTAATAAAATAATAATATTCATAAGCGCTTTACATTTAAAATGACCAATAATAAAATGGCCAAGGGAGCCTCTCTATTCACACATTTTTCAAGTTTTGTTAAAATGAGATTTGCAAAAATAATTAGGTTTCACTGCCTTTTGAATTAATTTGATTGATATTACTGCCGATAATCATATTACTGTTCAGGAACAATGGTAAATATTTGAAAAATAACTCGAATTAGTTTCGTAATATTTATTTTTACAATTTCCATTTCAAAACTACTTAATTTATTCTATTCACACAAGTACGCGTGCACGTGCACAAGCAATGAAAAACAATGTGAAAGACTGCGCTATTATTCAAAAGAAAAAAACACACTTACCTTCCTTCCTTTGTTCTTTAGAAAAGTACGAAGTTATCTGTGAACTTGGTGCAGCTTTTGGCTTTCGATTCTCTGCCATTTTCGTTTTAAAGAGTTAAAATTCCTTGTGAACTACACTCCTACACTGTGCCGTAAATTACACAATGAATCCGGATAAATTACCTTCCGATTGCCAGTCAGATTGCCAGTCAAGTGAGAGCGACATTTTTTCCGCTTCTTCGTTAAAAGCGATGAATGTTTCCGCTTTCGGACTTGAAGAAGATCGGATTTTAGAGTAGACGTTTGTGTTTAAGATAGCGGGAAGTGAGTACGGATAATGCATGCTATTAAACAACCATTTTAAACCTTCAAATTATTGTCGGGGAGCTTATTGTTGGGCGTTCTTTCTGTTTTTTTTTTCCTTGTCAGTAACAAAACAAAAATATTGTATTTTCCGTCTGGATTGGAGACGGTCAAACCTTGAGAGGAGGCGGCACGTTGAGCCGGCAGCCGGCCGGTTTTGAGAAGGCTGAAGTTCACAAACATGTTGTGTCGATCATGCCTCCAAAATTGAGCTGGCACAAACATGTTTTGTTTATTTGCCGTTTTTATAGAGTTATTGCCCTTATCTATGCATTTTAGTATCCTATCGAACATTGCATGACTGGTTATCAAAATTGAAATCAAACAGCTTTTTGTATGAGCGATCATGAAGTTGCTTATTCAGTTGATAAATACATTTTATTCCTTTGCCATTGCTCTTTCAACCTGTTGGTAACTGGTGTGGTTTAAACCATTCTGCAGTTTAGTTATGAAAACGACTTTTGCTTTCTGGATCATTGCATAAATGGTGCATTCTTGGCAAATATAAATTGGAGTCAAAAGAGAACAAGAATATGTTTCATCGCAGTTGCACTTGAATTAAGCTGGAGGGGCAAGGAGTGGTGAGGAACATCAGAAATCACTTCTAGCCAGACATCATTTCCGGTGTGGTTCACTTCTGTCTTCAGTTCACAGCTTCTGTCAACATTTTGCCCCATCACAGTACCTTATTCATTGTGCAATCACATGATCAAGTAAGCTAAACCGTGAATGATAATTCTTCAAAGAATCCATGCTGGCTTCATGCAAGGTGAAAAATTTTTAGTGCTCAGGACTACCTACAGTTGCTGAAAATGTAAATGCATGATTCAAGTCCAGAAAACCACAATTTACTATACATTGTACAAATTTTCATGGTTTAATTAAACACTGACAGCAGCACCTCCTTGTGATGAAAAGTATGGAATGATTCATTCATGTATTTGAGCGGTAGATGAAGATGATCTTCACATTCAATTTCCAATTAAGTAATTGGAATAAAGAAGCCAGACAAAAAGTGCTTAATTGTACTCGCCAGAAAAACTGAACTTGAACTTAATGCCTGGTTTGATTTAGTTAAACACACTAGCCGCTCAGATATTGTTACCGATTTAATCTCAACCGTTAAGGATTCCATTGAGGGTTGTCAAAGAGCCGCGCTACACAAAATAAAGTCGAGAAAGACAAAGCCGCATCCGTTCGGTCAACCTTGTCACGCAAGTCTTACTCAAAATTGTCATCTGCATCCGGTTCATCACGTCATTCTTCAAAGGAAGCTTTGATTGACGTAAAAGCTAAACGTGCAGCGCTGGAAGAAAGGATTAAATTTAGCGACATGATCGATACACAACAAAGGGTTTTGAATAACCTTAAACTTCAGCAAGAATTAAGCGAAACGTTAGCGGAAGAGGCTGTTTACGAGAGCGCCCTCAAAGTCGAAGAGCATCCTTTCGAACATGTCAAAATAGAATTACCAAAAGAAACACCCGAACAGGTGATTGATCGCTTTATGAACGCCCCAGCAGCCGCGCCCACTTATCAAACCGCAACAAACAATTTGTTGTCTCCGGTCATAGACACACATTTCTTTGACATGGGGAACCCAACTTTTCCAGCCTTATACTCTCCTACAGGCAAAATACATCCCACGAGCTGGCATGCTTGCTCATCACAACTGCCAATGGCTAATATAGCCGATCGTTTTCAAACAACCAATAAGTGTACTCAAGCTGCCCTCAATTTTGCAACAGAACACTTGGCAAATCTCCATCCAACATCTCAACCTCCCACTATTTCCAATACTTATCATGGCCAGACAATTGTTTCCAGATATCTTCCAAATGCAAGCACTCCAATTGCATCTCAACTCCAGAGAGTGGCAAGTACAAGTGTAAGCTTTCATAATGCCACAGCCACTGTGAACAGCTTAAAACCCACATATTTCCCGAAAACCTACAACCTTGGCGGCGACGACGATATTTCGAGTCCCAAGAGTTCACTGGCCACTGTATACTGTGATATAAAACCAAGTCCTTACGTCAGAAGTATGACCCCCACATTTCCGAATTCACACAACATTTCTCAAATGGCCAAGGCCCTGGCTACGGTAACCCAGTTACAAAGGCTTCCGCAAGCCAAGCCAGATGTCTTCACTGGTGAAGAGACCGACGCAAGTTTCTTTATCTGGGAAACCGCCTTTGACGCACTGATTGATTCCGCACCACTCAGCACTCAGCAAAAACTATACCTCCTCTACCTGCACCTGGCTGGAAAAGCAAAGAATTTTGTCAAGCAACTTCAGTAGCTGCTAGTCCTGAGATTGCTTACAACGAAGCAAGAAAGAAACTTAAATCGTGCTTCGGTCACCCTGCAATTGTAGCTGCTGATTTCGAAAACAAGCTAGCCAATTGGCCAAAAATTGCCCCCAAGAACCTTCAACTTTATGAGAATACAGCAACTTCCTACTGCAAGTAGCAATTGCTATGACACAGCTTAAAAGTCTGAAGATTTTCGAATTTCCTTCTAAGCTGCAAACTTTGGTCGAAAACTTCCCAACTGGTTCCTCCCTAAATGGTTTACTAAAGTGCAAAAGTTTCAACAGGAAAAAGGTTGCGATGCATTTCCAACTTTTACTGAATTTGTCACAGAAGTAACTTTCCATGCGGATCGCATGAACATTCCGTAGATTTACCAGAACTCAGCAAAAGTCTCCGCAGAAAGTTTGCACAATAAATTTTTGCCGCTAGATCCCGCAAATCCTAAGAAGATACCTGCCTCTACAACCATGTCTTAGAAAACCATTGGAGAAAGCTTGCCTTCACAGCCCGAATTAAGGCAAGAGTCTGACAAACTAAAATTTACAGTTCGAAGCTCCCCGGTTTGTAATTATCTTTATCTCTTTCACGGAACAAAGGGGCACATGTTGAATGAATGCAATAAGTTTTGTTAACTGACCTTCGAAGTAAGAAAAAAAATTATTCAAGAAAAACAAACTTTGTTTTAAATGTATGAGCACGAACGATTGAGCTTATTACGATTGAGTGCCTCCAGAAGGAAGGAAGGTTGAGGCTGACCCACAGGCCCCAACACTACAGGAACAAGGAAAGTAACCGGACTCTTTATTCAAGACACTGTAAAAGAGCATGCACCAGTCAAAGTCCTGTTTGCCTACTCAGGGGAATATATATTCCAGCTGCAAAAGCCCAAAACAAGTTCGCGAGATGATGGAGCTTGACTACAGTGAAATCCACCACAGTCACAAGATTCGTGGAACGGAACAGGCCGAGTCTATGGAGGATAGATGTTTCCAAGAAATTATGACCAAAGGCTTGCATAAGAATGCAGATGGAAACTGGAAAGTGCCATTACCCTTTAAACCTGATGCCATCCTTCTACCCAACAACAAAGGCCACTGTTTATTAAGGCTCTTATCTCTGAAAAGAAGCCTTCTCAATGAAGACAAGCTAAAAGACGACTATCTCGCCTTCATGAAAAAGATCCTTGATGACGACCATGTAAGTCAAGTTCCTTTAGACCAGCTGAAAAAAGAAAAGGGCAAAGCGTGGTGTCTTCCTCACTTCCATGTTTATCACCCACGAAAACCAGAGCAAATCTCGTTGTCTTCGACTGCAGCGCCATGTACGAGAATGAATCGTTAAACAAACATCTTCTCCAAGGACCGGTCCAGTTAAATTACTTGTTTTCGAAAGGAAAAGGTTGCCCTCACCTGCGACATCGAACAAATGTTTCACAGCTTCTACGTCAACACCACTGACAGGGACAACCTGCATTTCCTGTGGTTCGAAAACACTTGCTGGTGTATCGAGTCAGAGACATTCGGATTTCGTTTCAAACTCAAAGACAAACCTGCAACCAGTTGCAGGATTCTGTCTACTATTAGTATAAATTTATGACCCACTTGGAGCTGTCTCGCCTGTCATATTAACTGGCAGACAAATACTGCAAACCCTTTGCCATCAAAATGTCAATTGGGACAACACAGTTCCTGACGATATCCTTCCATTATGGAAAAAATGGCGAACAGAACTACCAGTACTCGAGAAGCTTACATTACCCCTTCTGTCTTAATCCAATAGATTTTGGTGACCTAGTTCACACAGAATTCCGCAGCTTCTCAGATGCAAGCGACAGCGGCATCGGTCAAGTCTTGTATTTGTGCATGATCAACAATAGAGGCGACATCCAATATCAATACCTCGCCTTGAGTTAACAGCCCCCGTCACCTCTGTAAATGTAACTGCATAGCTAAAGAGTAAACTTGATATTGACAACATCCACTGCTATTACTAAAATCGTAATCACACATATAAACAATGGAGCACATCACTTCCATGTGTACGTTGTCAATCGCGTACAACACATATGAGACCAAAGCTACCCTGAAGATTGGTTTCATACACCAGGAAAAGAAAATTCTGCTGATGAAGCCTCGTGTGGCTTAACCGTTAAAGACACGTTACAGGGTAACTGCTGGCTCAACGGACCTGTGTTCCCATGGTAACCAGCCCCACTACCCTTAAAACCAAGGTCAGTGTGCGATCTACTTCCATCAGACAGCGAAGTGAGAAAGGACTCATCATCCACACTAGCAACCAAGATTGTTAAAGTCAACACCCGGCAAGTCGCACCTAAGACTTTGGAGCCTGGCCACTTCAACCACTTATCTTCGCTTAACCGCCTCAAATGATGTATTGTTCACATACAGAGAGCAATTGAAAAGTGAAGACCAAACAAACAGCACAACTGGCATCCCGAAGAAGGACCCCCTTCAGTATCAGAGCTATTTCAAGCTGAAAACTTTATCCTGAAGTCACTTCAGCATGATCACTTCGAATTGGAAATGAAGATTCTGAGTAACCTCGACGTCAAGCTGACTAGCAACCTTCACAAACTAGATCCATTCTTTGACAGAGAAGGCCTGCTTAGATTTAGCAGACGTCTCGAGAGTTCAACCTGTCTGTAAAATGTGAGGCACCCTCTTGGCGTTCCCAAAAACAGTCACATGAATGTCCCCTATGCTTCTCACATGCGAGGAGTTTGGGAACGTGAAATACAAATTGCTGCTGCGTGATCACGGCACACAGCTTGAAGATGAAGCACTTTGTACTCTCATGACCGAAGTTGAAAGCATTGTCAACTGTTGTCCCTTGGCAGTAGAGAACCTGACAGACCCACTAGCGTCAGAACATCTAACACCCAACCACCTTCTCACTCTTTTCAGGCTTCATTATTCTAATTTCTTAAATTGGAAATTCACTGCAAAGATCATTTTTCTCTTTCATTGACACCTTGCGTTGACAACAAGGACCTTCCAAAACATTTTCTCTGGTTTATTTAGACTCCAAGAGAGCATTGAAATGGCATCAAGGGAAACTCGGAAAAAATCCGACAAGATCACGGAGGGTCGTCTGTTCAAATCCCATCTGGGACTTGGATTTTTTTTCCTAGTTTCCCTTGATGCCATTTCAATGTTGATTAATTTTGACTTCTGAGAAAATCTCAACTGTAGTTATATCAAAAGGTGAAGTATTGAACTCTGCTGGACTAGCTGCAATGTTATTGTTTAATTCGTTTGGGCTAGCTCAAAAAGGGAGGACCTGCTCATGTGCCTGTCTGGTATCAGCTGACTGCAACCCCAATGTCTGCTTCGCAAATTGTGGGAAGTTTATGATAATTCATTTAAAGGAGTTACGTCACGGTTTGTGCATTTTTAAAAATTTGGCTAAATTTTTCCAAATTGTCATTTGCAATCTCTCTTGATCTTCTCCATTCTTAACCATCCTCATTCCTTTTTAGTTTACTATCACCTAGTTAGGTGATAGTGTAGGTTTCCTACATTTTAAAGAGTTAAGAGTAATTTGGTTCATCACAAAAAAATGTTTCAAAATATTGTGACGTAGCTCCTTTAAGAGAATGTATGGGAAGTCCCCCCCCCCCTAAAAAAAACCTGGTTTGGAAAAGAAAAGAAGAAATGTATTAAAAAAATTTTGTTCTCTCCAGGCAAATGTAAAACGTGGCATGGAAAAAAGGCTGGATTGACATCAAGGGCTTGAGAAGAACAACTTCAGGTCATCCAAAAAAGGTTCGTTGATTTCTTTACACCGTAAACTTTAATATGCCATTTCTGAATTCCCTTTTCCGTCAGTTTCAAAATGAGTCTAAGTGTGAAACTATTCGTATGGAAATTAGCTCGTTTTGCGGGCATGAGAATTAAGATGCATGTAAAACACATTTTCATATTGATGCGGAGGAAGAAGAGAACTCTTTTGGCACTTTGGTGTGGAATAATTATACAGGCTGGTGAGCAAATCAACCACTTTAAATGTTTTGGTGGAGGCTTTTTTTATGTATATCTATTTCAAATAGCAATGTTCTAAAACAAATAGTTGTTTTAAGTGCTTAATTTTCTTGAATTTTTGTGGAAAATCTCAGCCTCAATATTCAAAATAGAATATTCTTAATACATAAAAATGTGCAGCTGTGCACATTTAGCATTACAGTGCACAAAACGTTTGGAGAGTAGTCATAAATGTTAGAGTCTCCAAACTTCCTAGTTAAACATTAGAGTGTTTCTGTCAAGCTTAAGGATTTATCGGTTGAGTTGCCCCACAAAAAGTTGATGTTCTTAAGGCAAATAGGTTTTACACCGAGAAGTGAAGCATTGAAGGCTAATATAGTAGTTTAATGTTTTAAGAGTGTAAAATTTCCAAGGGAACTATCAGGCCGATAGTTCTGAGACAAAAAACACTCTAGAACTGTCTTTATTTTTCACCACTAAATTTTCTTCCATGCGTGCATTTAAAAACGAGCAGCATGAATTATTGTTAACTTTTTGAGATGTAAACTGAAATGTAACAAAACAAGACGAAAAATCCACTAAGTGCAGGTTTTCTTATCTTCTTGTCCACTTGTTTCCAAAAGGAAACAGGACTACTATCCACCCATTTTTTTTCCTTGGATGGGCACTACTTAGCTCTTTTAACTGAGCACGGGGTCTGTATGGAAGAATCTTGACCGAGGTCAGAGGTGAGTACAGACCTCACTGCATTCGGTCTGTACTCACGACTGAAGTCAAGATTCTCCCATACAGACCGACTAAGCTCAGTTAATAAGATGTTTGTTACAACTTAACTTTCCTTAACGACACTGCTTCGTTCTTGCTGACATTTTGTTTGCAAATGGTGATGAGTTGAACTTAAATTTGCAAAATTTGGTCCTATCTTTAGTTTTTATTCTTTTCAAGCTTTTATAATTTTCCATTTAGTATTTTTAGACAAAAAGGAGACAATGTGTTCCTGTTTTATTTGTATCTTTCTGACCCCAAACTGCAACCGGTCTAGTTGCCGGTCTACATTGGAAAATCTAGACCACGGTCAATATCGATTTTAGCCAATCAAATTCGTGAATTCTCTAGGTTCCAGCCCACGTGAGACACGGCCAGATAATAAAGGCTGCTAGTGTCTCTCCACGGATAAACACTATCGTGTTGTATGATCAATTGAAATCAGAATCTGAAAAAAATTTTAGTGGTGAACTGTAAATCTTGATAGGTCATGTTAAAGCCTTTACCAATTGGAAAGATACATCTCTACCATGTATTTACATTGTACTGTATCTTTTGGTTTTCTCCAGTAAGTATTAAGCATGGAATAAGACCCACCAACAGCTACATATTCAGGGCTGTAGTTACACTGTAAAAGAGAAGAATAACTTATTTATTTATTTATTAAGTTTACTCCATAAATAATAAATTACAAAAATAAATTAATATTGTATGGAGAGGGGAACATCCAAAAAGCGCCCTTGACACCATGCGAGGGATGCTCCGCAGTAATTACAATATAAATATCTATAATATAAAAGAAATAATGAATGATATAAAATATCCATAATTCTAAATTGTCAAACTTTGTATACTAAATGTAGAATTACGTGTAAGTATTACTAAGAAAGGACAAAACTTTTTGCTTAAAACTAGAAATACCAACAGTTTCTTTTATATCAATTGGTAGACTGTTCCATTCATCAATCATGCGGATAAAATAACTATATTTAAAACTATTGGTTCTACTGTACATGCTGGCAAGGTCGAGAGAGCCATTTTTTCTTAATTCATAACCTACATTACAGCCAATCAGAAATATCTATGTTATAATGCCCATTAATTAAATTATATAAAAATACTACGTCCCTTGTAAATCTCCTGTTAGATAGACTATGTAAACTTATTTGGCTTAATCTAGTATTATAATCTTCACCAGACTTTAGGATAAACTTAGTTGCCCTCCTCTGAATTGCCTCTAATTTATTAATATTACGTTGTGTATGTGGGTTCCAAGTCTCACATGAATATTCGAGTAATGGTCTAATAAGACTACAATAAAGTGTTCTCAATGTAGTAACATCCTTAATATCCATACACGATCTTTTCACCAGTCCAAGAATCTTATTGGCCTTGGCAGCCTATATGTGAATTCCAAGATAAGCTAGAGCTAGTAAGCAAACCTAAGTCCTTATATATATGTACACTTTCCAAACTCTGACCATTTATGTGATAATCCCTAACGAGTGGACTCTTTTTCCTAGTGATTCTCATGATCTTACATTTCCTAACATTAATTTTCATTTTATTCTCCTTACACCAGTCAGAGATCTTGTCCAGGTCACCCTGAAATGCTGACATATCCCAACTTCGGACGAGGTTAGTTTATTTCTTGTCTGTACAACAAAAGGTAACTTTAGAATTTAACTCAGATTAGCCAGAGACGACATAATTCAGATGACCTCCTTGACATGGGATTGTTTAACAGCCTTCCTTCTAGCAGACCTATGAAAGTGTCGGGGGCCTGGAGATTAACATTTATCATTTCCACTTAGCCATAATTTCATTGTGGAGATCGAATTACTTTTTATCGAACCGGTGCCTGTTGTTGAAGCAATCCAAAACAACCAGGATTTTAGGACGAGTTCACTAACCCACTTACTGGAAATAAATTATCATGAAATGTTGCATGTATTTCCCCAACAATATTTTGCTATGCTTTTGATGGACTGGAAGTTATAGGCAATAAATATCGCACTAATATTCAATTATTCATTTTTTCAGCTATCACCTAATTGAACACTCCCGCGTGGACGCAGCCAGGGTGGAGGATGCTACGTCGAAACTTGTGTTGTCAATGTTGCTGCCTTTGAATGTCGTTTTCACATAAACATCCCTGGGAACGAAGCTTGAACAAGATACATTATGCTGTAGCGAGGGGCCAGTGACTTACAATACTGTCGAATTAGAACAAACGATGGCCGCAAAAGTGGCATTTCAATAGATGTTTTCTGAGAGGTAGGTAACGCCATTTTGGTATATTTTTGTTGGTCGTGTCCTTTCAACCATACATTTTTATTATCTGAGGAAAAACGGTATTAGAACTTTCCAAGCAGGTCAGTTTTTACTGGTTTGAAACAAGGAGGAGTAAGGGTTATGGGAATGCAACTGGATTAAATTTCCAGAGACGTACTTGCAGTCGAATTCCGATCTGAATTTCCGTAATAATTTGACTTTATATGATCAACAGATAGACTTTTCTCTAGCGGGTATTTACATTGCGCCTTTTTTCTTTTTTTTTTCTCTCTAGGCAAATGTAAACCGTGGCATGGAAAAAGGGCTGGACCGACCTCAAGGGCTAGTTCGGAGAGATGGACAACTTCGGGACATCCAAAAAAGGTTAGTTGATTTCTTTACACCGTAAAATGATCTCCAAGAGGATGTTGGCTGGAAGAAATGTACAGTAGCTTTATGGTTACCAAGTTATATTTGGATAGAGTGGTGTATGAGGTCCAAGCTTCTGTTAGGTCAAACACAGTGCTACAAGCAGACAGAGAATTTATTCATTTTTCCTTTTTCGACAGCTTCTGCAACTTATGCATGGAAACATCTCAAAATGGATCATTGGAAAATACATTCTCTGCTCCAAACCAATATGTACACTGTAAGTACAGTTTTCGTGCTAGCAAAATGTATTAAACCTATTTTAGCGAAACAGAATGTTTGTTAGGTCGATGGATAAATCACTATCTCCATGTACCTATGCTGTTGACTGTTTAGCAATTTACAACATTTTTTCATCGTAAAGGTAAGTCTGCTGTCGGGCCTAGTGGCCCATCAGGCCGGAGCTTATCCCCGGTTTCTGAAGCATGAAGCGACAGAGAGTATTTCTACTCCCCCCTGGATGGGATGCTAGTCCATCGCAGGGTTACCCCCCAGCAGTAAATTCGCCGGTACCCATTTGTACACCTGGGTGAAGAGAGGCACTGTGAGAGTAAAGTGTCTTGCCCAAGAACACAACGCAGTGTCCCGGCCAGGACTCGAACCCGGACCGTCCGATCCAGAGTCCAGCGCACTAACCATTAGGCCACTGCGCCTCCCACATTTTTTCATCGTAGTACCACTTTAATTCTTAGTCTTTCCGTGGAATACACCTTAGATCATGTCTTAATTAATTATTATTATTCTGTGCTTGGTGGCCGCCAGATACGTAATTATATAGCATCCAAAAATATATGAACATGACAAATGTTTCACCCTCCAAACTAGTTTTTCTTGACAATTCATTGGTTGATGGAAGGTATCCAGATTTTTCTTAAATTGGACAGTTAATAAAAAAATGCATCAGGATTTAGCTATAAAATTAAATTTGTTATTTTTCCTTCTAGGTTCAAAGATGACACTGAAAAGTTCAAAGCAGATTTCAATAAAGACTGTTTTCAGGAAATTATTTGCAATAAATGCTGTACGTCAACACGTTAGCCACGAAAAAATATTGATTGGAATATTTTCTCGATTAAAAAATATTGCGCTTTTAAAAGGGACCAAAAAAGTCGAAAAATAACTAAGTCTTTTGGCGGGAAAAATCTTGCACTGTGCAAATTGATTTGTCCCATCAAAAGTCCAAGTATATGTTTGATTTCTGGCTAGACTCTGTTCAAAAATCGCAGAACTTTTTTTCTTTTCGGCAACCCTACATAGACTAAATGTAGTGCTAGAGATACATTTTCACTAGTTTCCAGGCCCCTTTTAAAAGCGCATTTTTTTTATTTACGTACACTTGGTAAAAGACAATAAAAGAAAGAAACGAGAGCGATTGCAAGAGTATTTATTAAAGCATCAAACTAATTTTAATTGTTACAAATAATGTTGTTCCCATTAAACAATATTAATTACATTTTTCAATGTGTAAACCAGAAATTACTAAGTGTGGAAATCACGACTCAATATACAATACATGTTTTACTCATTGTATATCGAGTCGTGATTTCCACACTTAGTAATTTCTGGTTTAGACATTGAAAAATATAAGTAATATTGCTAAATAATAATATTTACAATTTTGCTCCTTATAAAGACTAACGCGGCCAGATGAGAAACCATCGAAATGCAGATCAATCAAATAGCGTTTGATTTTTTACCGAAAGCCTGAATGTTAACAAAAAATTTCAAAGACGGGCACTATCCATCTGGGTATTTTCCTCGGACGGGCACTATGCGCTGATAGTGCCCTCCGCGGATGAAAAGTATCGCGTCACGTGCTTAATCTAGACCAATGGGAATCGGAGAAAATTTAGTAGTGAACTATAAGGAATGTTATAATTTGGTTTTATCAACTGGGTTGATAATGTCAATTGGTCACCGTAAAGAGATTCAAGAGTTGACGTTTCGAGCGTTAGCCCTTCGTCGGAGCGAATCAAGGAATTGCGCGTCGTGTGTCTTTATATACAGAAAGATGAAGCTTCGCTATTGGCTGGTGCCTGGTAACGTGAAAACTTCGGAATAAATTAGTTGAATGAAAAGCGTTCGTTGATACCGTGAGGATCAAGAGTGCCGATTTGAAAAATAAATTTTTGTTCTAGAGTTTTACGGCTTTCCGTGTTTCCTTGGTGAAGGGAAAGGCCGCAGACTGCCATTTGTTGCTTAGAATGATTTGGGAGATTGAAGTGTCTCGCGACCGGTTTCGATGCATTTTTGTCGTCTTTCTCTACGTCACGAAGGTGTTCTCGGAATCGGTCGCCAAGTCGTCTCCCTGTTTCGCCGATGTATAACTTTTTGCAAAGAGTGCAAGTTATACAGTAGATGGCATTGGCTGAGGTACAGGTGAAATGATCAGTGATTTTTATAGATCGCTTGGGTCCCGATATTTTGTCAACGTTGTGAATGAAAGGGCATGTTTTGCATCGTGCGCGAGCGCATTTAAAAGTTCCGGGTTGATCACTAGTTGGGAATGCACTTCTGACTAAAAAGTTACCTATGTTTTTGTCGCGTTTAAATGAAATTAATGGAGGTTGCGAAAAGATTCTACCAGTGTCGGGATCATTTTGAAGTAATTTAAAGTTTTTGAGAATGATGGATTTAACTGCGTGGTTGTGAGGGTGAATGGAATTCTATCGTTGTTTTCTCTCTGTGACGTTTGTAGTGCTGACTGTCGATCAATTTGCTGGGCGCGATGATGGCCCGCTTGAACAACAGAAGCAGGATAGCCGCGTTTGTCGAAATTGCAGTTGATAAAACCAAATTATATTGTTATACTTCCCACCGACGCAGCACCACAGTTTCTTTAGAAACTTACCCCCTCTATTCATTTGTTGTTTATCGCTGCGACCACTAATCTCTTGCACTACTATTCTTTATTCCACAGATTTCAGACCAGAAGACCGACAACAAGACGATGCCAAGCCTGAGGAAACTCACCAAGGAGCTACGCTAGGAAATCGTAAGTTATCTTTTTCCTTTTCCCCCTATTAGTAATAATCTAGCTTTCCGTTTAGCCATTCTAATCTTCGCTAAAACCAGGTTTTGTAGTCACATCAACTTCATCGGCCGTTGCCTTCATTCTAAAGTTATTCCGAAGGGTTTTCGCTCCAATTTTCATGCATCTTCTCTCTCTCGTTCTAATCGATATCGTCGCCAAATTCAGTGTGCTCAAAATTCTTTTTCACGTAACATTATGAGTATTACTATTAGAGCTATGTGCCAAAAACGCGATGACCTCGACAAATTCTACATTATCGCTCTGAACTGTCCAAAACCTGCCCAGCTATTTTAGTACAATCTCATTCGCGAAAAAATTCAGGAGTTAAAGTGTCCATACGGTCAAAAGCGATTGTTTTGGATTTGGAATCTCTAGAATGCGTAGAAAACTATTCTGAATTTTTTTTTTTCGATTCCATCACTTTTCACCCTAAAATCAAGGTTTAATTTTCTCGCCTTGGTCACGCCCAATGGAGTTGACCGCGTAATCTAAGATTGGTGATGAATGACGTCACTTCAGGCAATTCCTTTCTTTGAGGCAGCAGTATTTGAACACCTCACAACAACACATCTATCAGACATATTATTCGGATGAAATCACTTTCAATTAATTGTATTTCTGAATTAAAAGTGAAATGAACTTATAGGAAGATTTGACGTTTCCTGACTTGACGTCACGGCCCGTTCTAAAACCAGGACTCTTTTTTAGTAGCAACTCCCGGTCATCTTCATTGGGCGTGGCCGACGAGGGAACTTTAAAGCTCAATTTTGTGGCAAAAACGTTGCGGAATCCAAAAAATAAAATTGGAATACTTGCTTGTGCAATATAAAGATACCAAAAGCATAAAAACCCTGTAGGCCATGTAGACACTTTAAACTCTAAACTTTTTAACCATTTACACCAAATTAAGGCCCAAAAACTTCAACAATTAATAGGTCCTCAAATTACTTGTGACTCATCACTTGAAAACCTTAACACCGTGGTTACTATTCCAGAAAATCTTCCGCTCTCCGACTCAGAGAAATCCGTCCTCAGTAAGGGCTTGAATTTTGTTCCTATATCCAAAAAACCGGACGAATTCTCAGTTAAGCAAGATGTTGAAAAATTCCTTCGCCGCGTTCAACTGAAAGCCTTTTTCCATGACAAAGAGGATGATTCTAACACCTCTGACAAAGATACTTTCGAGACGCTTCAGACTCGAAAATCTAAGTGGACTCCCCCAGAGGGCCAGTTTGCTTCTTTAGATTTTTTCATTAAAAAAATGCCGTCACGACATCAACAAACTTAATTTCAATCGTAACACCAAATTTTCCAACCTTTCTTCGGAAGAGAGGACGGCGCTAAAAAACCTTAGTAAGCGCAAAGACATAATTATCAAAGCGGCCGACAAAGGCGGCGCTTTAATTGTTTGGCGGGCCGACCTCTACCAAAAAGAAGCTTTGCGGCAACTTTCTGACAAGTCTTTTTATGCTAAAGTCGACAAAGATCTCACCTCCACTAACCAACAAATTGTCAAGAGCACTATTAACGACCTTATAGTCAAACAAGAATTGCCGGCTACTGCTACCAATCTCATCATTACCACTCCCAGAACCTCGTGTATTTACTTTTTACCTAAAATTCACAAACCTAACAACCCAGGTCGACCTATCGTCTCTGCCTGTAGTTGCCCTACCGAACTCATTTCCAGCTATTTAGACAAAATTATGGCACCTATTGTCAGATCTTTACCGTCATACGTTAAAGACAGTCAACACGCACTTCAAATTTTTCGCGATTTCAATTTCCTGGGCGAAGACAAACTTATTTTCACTATGGATATTACATCTCTTTACACCGTCATCCCAAATGGCGAAGGTCTTCTAGCCCTCAAACATTTTTTTGATTTACGCACTGTTAAGGAACCAAGCTCGGAAACACTACTCCGCCTGGCTGAGTAGTGTTAACACTCAACTGTTTTTCATTCGCGAACAATTATTACAAACAAATCAATGGCGTGGCCATGGGTACCAAAATGGGACCCAGCTACGCCAATCTTTTCGTAGGCTACATTGAACACCAATTTTTCAATCAATACAACGGCCCAAAACCTGAACTCTATCGTCGCTACCTCTTCTACCAGAGAGGATCTTAATCAATTTATTACCGCTGTTAATTCGTTTCATCCTGCCCTTAAATATACCTGGGAAATTTCCGATACTTCCTTAGCATTCCTGGATATCAAAGTTTCTATCGAAGGCAACAGTTTATGCACCAGTGTGCACTACAAACCCACAGATTCTCATAGCTATTTGTTGTACTCATCTTCACATCCATCACATGTCAAGAATTCCATTCCTTATTCTCAGTTTCTTAGACTTCGCCGTCTTTGTAGTGACGACTCTGATTTTTCCTTAAAATCAGAGGAAATGTGCAATTTCTTCGACAAACGCGGCTATCCTGCTTCTGTTGTTCAAGCGGGCCATCATCGCGCCCAGCAAATTGATCGACAGTCAGCACTACAAACGTCACAGAGAGAAAACAACGATAGAATTCCATTCACCCTCACATTTCACCCTCACAACCACGCAGTTAAATCCATCATTCTCAAAAACTTTAAATTACTTCAAAATGATCCCGACACTGGTAGAATCTTTTTGCAACCTCCATTAATTTCATTTAAACGCGACAAAAACATAGGTAACTTTTTAGTCAGAAGTGCATTCCAAACTAGTGATCAACCCGGAACTTTTAAATGCGCTCGCGCACGATGCAAAACATGCCCTTTCATTCACAACGTTGACAAAATATCGGGACCCAAGCGATCTATCAAAATCACTGATCATTTCACCTGTACCTCAGCCAATGCCATCTACTGTATAACTTGCACTCTTTGCAAAAAGTTATACATCGGCGAAACAGGGAGACGACTTGGCGACCGATTCCGAGAACACCTTCGTGACGTAGAGAAAGACGACAAAAATGCATCGAAACCGGTCGCGAGACACTTCAATCTCCCAAATCATTCTAAGCAACATATGGCAGTCTGCGGCCTTTCCCTTCACCAAGGAAACACGGAAAG
Source organism: Blastomussa wellsi (assembly GCA_947652115.1). Lineage (NCBI taxonomy): Eukaryota > Metazoa > Cnidaria > Anthozoa > Scleractinia > Plerogyridae > Blastomussa > Blastomussa wellsi. The sequence continues at coordinate 15,809,228 of OX393572.1, read as the reverse complement.
CCGTAAAACTCTAGAACAAAAATTTATTTTTCAATCGGCACTCTTAATCCTCACGGTATCAACGAACGCTTTTTATTCAACTAATTTATTCCGAAGTTTTCACGTTACCAGGCACCAGCCAATAGCGAAGCTCCATCTTTCTGTATATAAAGACACACGACGCACAATTCCTTGATTCGCTCCGACGAAGGGCTAACGCTCGAAACGTCAGCTCTTGAATCTCTTTACGGTGGCCAATTGACATTATCAACCCAGATGAAACAAACCAAATTATATTGTTATACTTCCCACCGACGCAGCACCACAGTTTCTTTAGAAACTTACCCCCTCTATAAGGAATGTTAGCAAGGAATGTTAGCAGTGCCCATAATGTCAAAAAAATTTTTCGCTCATCTAATTATACATTTCACCAAATGAACTTCTGCAAAAAAATTTTTCGATTTGGATAAAACGCAATTTTTTTTACGAATTTTTACAAAGTTCAAAATTCTATTTTCTTGCGGTCGACCCCTGCCGCTGATCACAAGAGTAACGTACTCAAAATGACCACGTGACTGATATCTGTGACGTAGGTTCAGGAACCTTCCTCGAAGTTTACCCACCGGTTTCGTCTCCTCTGTTTAATCGGGCATGTTTCGCCAAAAAACGGAATTCAGTATTCAGAATTCAGAATTCAGATGTTATTTTCGGGATCATTAACGTTGTCACAAAGAGCGGCAACGCACCTTTCCGGCATTTCAACTAAATTGAGACAACTATGAAGCAAAATTCTCACTTGTTTTCAAGTCAGATAAGTCACAACCCAAATCACGTGTTCCTAAACTACGTCACGACTCACTTCAAACCGAGGAAAACTGGTGCGAATGGTGGACCAAAATGGCGGCAAATTTGAATGTCTTTAAAAAATTATAAAAAAATTGCGAAGTTCATTAGGTGAAATGTAGAATTAGATGAGCGAAAATTTTTTTTGACATTATGGGCACTTTAATAGAACATGGGCAAACACAATAGAAGCTCGGCACCTGACCTTTATTAAAATTACTGATGTAAACACTAAGGATGGCTGCCCAGTTTCTCATTAGCCAATGGTGGTTATTTCGGGCAGCCACGTACTAATTCCATTTTATACTTTCTAGTTTTGTTAACTTAATTTAATCAAGGGTACAAATAAAGTTGTTGTTGTTTTTACCCAGATGTAGTTAAAAAACTGAAAATAAAATGGTGGCGACAATAGACCAATTCCGATATATCAATATTCTAACATGTCACCGAGGCTTAGGGGAATAAAACAAAAGATTTTGCATCGAGGCTTAGGGATGAATAAATAATTTATTTTGTTTTATTCCCCTAAGCCTCGGTGACATGTTAGAATATTAATATATCGGAATTGGTCTATCCGTTAAAGTCTTTTTTATTATTTCCTTTATTATGGCTGCTAAAACAAATATTAATGAAATAAGTTCAGGTTACTAGGAAGACGAAAATGTGGACGAACCATTGAGCAGCGAGTGCCAGAAATACGAACAAAGAGGCCGCCCACGCGCGTAAATTCGGTGACTTTTTAGGATTTTTTAATGCTATATTCTAAACTAGCTAGAAGGTGGGTCTCCCAATGTCCTATAAGAAAAGAATGCCCTTTTGAGGTCTAGAAAAGCAGCTGAATGCCCTCGCCTAACGGTTCGGGCATCCACTAGCAGCTTTTCTAGACCTCAAGCGGGTATTATTTTCTTTTATATAATAACAAAATCAATGCGCGCGCTCTGATTGGTCAATCAGCTATGGTTTATTGTGCCGGTAAAGCCATGGAAAAATTAAATCGCACGTCTTGTGAATTATTATATAGCCTGCGGCTCGTGATTTACAAACTATTCTCGTGTTCTCTCAAACATCCCGCGTGGGTCATGACCCCAATAAACCTATAGAAAGTGTGGTCTATTGCTTAAATAGAACATGGATACCCATCTTCTAGTAGGTGAATAAAATCAATATTTATATAATTGACTATTTTTGATTGCAGAGCCATTGGAAACGCAAAGTCGTTTCCAGAGTCTACGGACTCCAAGGTCAGCGGTTGGTCGCCAGGGGAGACTCTGGGAAAATGGAATTTTTAATTTACCCAGAAATCTGAGGTCTCGGTTGTTGTGCAGAAGTAGGAAGTCAGACGATGCCAGAAGACAAAATTTCAGGGACTACAACATATTCCGGTAAGTACAGAAAGTTTAATTGTCCTTTTATACGCAGGCAGGTGTCCAAAATGATTAACAGAATGTTTTCCCTTCACGGTGAAACAATTTTTTACAACAGTTACAATAACAAATTTCCCTCCAAAAGAAAGTTTCTTTTGAATTTTATTTCGGTTAACATCAAACTTACTTCCGCTTCATTTCCCAGAGTCTCGCCTGACGACCAACCGCTGACCGTGGAGCCCGTGGACTCTGGGAACGAGATTGATGAAAATGATGATGTATGTTCATTGGCTAATGCTAGTGTATAAAAAATGGACATACACATCAAATGACATATGACGTAGTCGGATGGCACGGTTTCTAAAACTTCAAGCTGTTTACAGTTTCGAGCCGACAAATTGCATTCAAACGGGACTCCTTTAAAGAAATTATTTATTCACCCTAAGCCTCGATGTAAAATCTTTTGTTTTATTCCCCTAAGCCTCGGCGACATGGTCGGTCTATTGCCTGCGCGTTACAAGGGGCGTGGCCTCTTTTGTGTGCAAGTGTCAAGTTCAAACCTATTTTTGATTGGCTAATATTTAAAAATTTTAGTAAAAGAACATTGGAGTTTTGCTAAAAAAACCCGATCATTTTCGAAGTGGATTGCAATTGTTCTTTGGGGAAAATCTTTCCATGCGTATAATAGCCGATCAAAAATTCTGTGAACATGACACCTGCAAACAAGAGGCCACGACCCTTCTTAGGCTAGATAATTTAATAGGTAAATACGTTAAACAACAATAAATTGGTTATTAGTAAGTAAGTAAGTAAGTAAGTAACAACTCTATTTGTGGAGGGTAACACATAACTGTTAAAAACTGAAAAATGACAATAAAATCTCAGATTTTAAAAACAAAACAATTATGAAGAGTATTTGATAGAATTTTCTATTTTCAAAAGGCCTTTTTCAACTGTTTTTTTATGAATTATACGTTTACAATACTTGATGTTGCATTTGCTCTGGTATCGCTGTAATGGTTGGGTGGAAATGTTTAGCGCTAAAAGAAAAGGCACGAACAATCGCAAGGTGGGGGTGGATACCTTTTCTTTGAAAAAAATTTTTGAACAAAATTACATTAACGGAAGAAAACAAGATTATCAAAACGTATCTATTAAGTTTGTGTGTGGTAACAATACGAGTCTGCGAGTTGCGACTTGCAGTTGCGAGTTAGAGTTGCGGGTTGCGAGTTGCGAGTTGGGGGTGAAAGTTGCAGTTCCGAGTTGGAGTTCCGAGTTGCGTGTTTGGAAGCCGTGTTTCCAAGGTCTAATTAACAATTAGACCACGATCCCGAGTTTTTTTAGTTTTAGAAAAACTAAAAAAAGCTGGATTAAAAATAGAAGGATTATACGTATGTAACCACTGGCTGCGAAAGTAGTTCACCTCACTACACTTCACTACACTCACTACACTTCACTTCACGACACCTCACTACACCTCACTACACTTAACTACACCTCACTACTACACCTCACTAAACCTCACTACACTTCACTACACCACACTACACCTCACTACACTCACTACACTTCACTTCACGACACCTCACTAAACTTCAGTACACTTCACTACACCTCACTGCAATTCACTACACCTCAATACACCTCACTACACTTCACTAAACTTCACTACACCTCGCTACACCTCAGCACACCTCACTATACCTCACTACACTTCACTACACCTAACTACACCTCACTGCACTTCACAACCCCTCACTAAACCTCACTTCACTGCACCTCACTACACCACACTACACTTCACTGCACTTCACTAAACTTCACAACACCTCACTACACTTCACTACAACTCACTACACCTCACTACACTTCACTACACCTCACTACACCTCACTACATTTCACTAGACCTCGGTACACCTCAATAAACTTAACTACAACTCACTACACTTCACTACACCTCACTATGCTTCACTTCACTACACCTCACTACACTTAGGTACACCTCACTACACTTCACTACACCTCAATGCACATCACTACACTTCACTACACCTCACTTCACTTCACTACACCTCACTACACCTCACTTCACCACACTACACCTTACTACACTTCCGTACACCTCACTACACCTCACTACACTTCACTTCACCACACCACACTACACCTCATTAGACTTCACTTCACAACAACTCACTACACTTCACTACACCTCACTACACCTCACTACACTTCACTACACCTCGGCAAACCTCAATACACTTACCTACACCTCACTACACCTCACTACACTTCACTACACCTCACTACGCTTCACCTCACTACACTTCAGTACACCTCACTACACCTCACTACATTTCACTACACCTCACTACGCTTCACCTCACTACACTTCAGTACACCTAAAAACGCTTCACTACACCTCACTACACCTCACTCCATTTCAGTACCCCTCACTACACCTCTCTGCACTTCAGTACACCTCACTACACCTCACTACACCTCAATACACCTCACTTCACTTCACTACACCTCACTACACCTCACTTCACCACACTACACCTTACTACACCTTTTCTACACCTCACTAAACCTCACTACACCACACTTCACTTCACTACACTTCACTACACTTCACTTCACGATACCTCACTACACTTCACTACACCTCACAACACCTCACTACTCTTCACTACACCTCGGTACACCTCAATACACAACTACAACTAACTACACCTCACTACACTTCACTACACCTCACTACACTTCACTACACCACACTACACGTCACTACACCTCACTACACGTCACTACACTTCACTACACGTCACTACACCTCACTGCACCTAACTAAACCTCACTACACCTCACTTCACTACACCTCCGTACACTTCACTACACCTCACTACACTTAACTATACCACACTACTGCACCTCACTAAACCTCCCTACACTTCACTACACCACACTACACCTCACTACAGTCACTACACTTCACTTCACGACACCTCACTACACTTCACTGCACCTCACTACACCTCACTACACTTCAGTACCCCTCGGTACACCTCAATGCACTTAACTAACACTCACTATAGCTCACTACACTTCACTACACCTCACTATACCTCACTACACTTCACTACACCTCGGTACACCTCAATATACTTAACTACACCTCATTACACTTCAGTACACCTCACTGCACCTCACTTCACCACACTACCACTCACTACACCTCACTATACCTCACTACACTTCACTACATCTCACCACACCTCACTATACTTTAGTACACCTCACTACACTTCACTACACCTCACGACACCTCACTAAACCTCACTACACTTCACTATACCTCACTGCACCTCAGTACACTTTACTGCACGTCACTACACGTCACTGGACGTACCTACACTTAACTACACCTCACTACACCTCACTACACCTCGCTGCACGTCACCGCACCTCACTACACTTCACTACACCTCACTACACCTCTCTACAATTAACTACACCTCAGTAAACCTCAATACACTTCAGTACACCTCACTACACCTAGCTACACTCACTACACTTTACTTTACGACACCTCACTACACTTCACTTCACCTCACTACACCTCACTACACTTCAGTAAACCTCGGTACACCTCAATGCACTTAACTACAACTCACTATAGCTCACTACACTTCACTACACCTCACTATACCTCACTACACTTCACTACACCTCAGTGCACCTCAATATACTTAACTACAACTCACTACACCTCACTACGCTTCACTTCACTACACCTCACTACAGTTCGCTACACCTCACTACACTTCACTACACCTCACTACACCTCACTACACTTCACTACACCACACTTCACTTCACTACACTTCACTTCACGATACCTCACTACACTTCACTAAACCTCACAACACCTCACTACACCTCACTACACTTCACTACACCTCGGTAGACCTCAATACACAACTACAACTCACTACACCTCACTAAACTTCACTACACCTCACTCCGCTTCACTTCACTACACTTCACTACACCACACTACACGTCACTACACCTCACTACACGTCACTACACTTCACTACACCTCACTTCACCTCACTGCACCTAACTACACTTCACTTCACTACACCTCACTACACTTCACTACACCTCACTACACCTCACTACACTTCAGTACACCTCGGTACATCTCAATGCACTTAACTACAACTCACTATAGCTCACTACACTTCACTACACTTCACTATACTTCACTACACTTCAAGACACCTCGGTACACCTCAATACACTTAACTACAACTCACTACACCTCACTACGCTTCACTTTACTACACCTGACTACATTTCACTACACTTCACTACACTTCACTACACCTCACTACACCTCACTACACTTCACTACACCTCACTACACTTTATCACACCTCACTGCACCTCACTTCACCACACTACACCTCACTACACCTCACTACACTTCACTGCACCTCACCACACCTCACTATACTTTACTACACCTCATTACACTTCACTACACCTCACGATACCTCACTAAACCTCACTACACTTCACTATACCTCACTGCACCTCAGTACAGTTCACTACACCTCACTACAAGTCACTACACTTCACTACACCTCACGACACCTCACTAAACGTCACTGCACTTCACTATACCTCACTACAATCCACTTCTCGACACCACACTACACTTCACTACATCTCACTGCACCTCACTACATTTCACTACACCTCACTACACTTCACTACACCACACTACACCTCACTACACTCCACTTCTCGACACCACACTACACTTCACTACATCTCACTGCACGTCACTACATTTGACTACACCTCACTAAACCTCACTACACCTCACTATTCCTCACTGCACCTCATTACACTTTGCTACACGTCACTACACGTCACTAGACGTAACTACACATAACTGCACCTCCCTACACCTCACTACAGCTCACGACACCCCGCTACACGTCACTGCACCTCACTACACTTCACTACACCTCACTATACCTCTCTATAATTCACTACACCTCAGTACACCTCAATACACTTCAGTACACCTCACTACACTTCACCACACTTCACTACACTTCACTACACTTCACTACACCTCACTACACTTCTTTACACCTAACTACACCTCACTATACCTCACTACACTTCAATACACCTCACTTCACTTCACTACACCTCAACGCTACACCTCAGTAAACCTCACTACGCTTCACTTCACTACACCTCACTACACTTCAGTACACCTCACTACACCTCACTACACTTCACTACACCTCACTACACCTCACTACACTTCAGTGCACCTAACTACACCTCACTACACTTCACTACACCTCACTTAAGGTTACTATGCACCTTCAGGGGTGTTTCGCGTCGAAGCGATGTAGCGCGCGCGGGTTACATCGCAGATATCTAAAACCCTATATCAAATTAAAGCTTATAGAGCTGGCTTTTTAAATATCCTATCCATTTTGTAATATTCTGAAATGCCGATTTTTCCGCGAAGTCTGAACGCAAGCGCGTGATTCGGCTTCTGACAGCTTCAACTCAAAGCGAATTTAATATTTTGCTTAATTGGTTTGTTTTCCGGTTTTCGGACCCCAAGACCTAAAAAACCGTGTCTGCGTTTTGTCAAATTCGTTTGCATTAAAAAGTTACAGCGCCTTTTCAAAACAGAGCAAAAATTAATCGAAGTTATCGTACAAAAATGGCTCTCAACAAAAAAGTTTTGGGAAATTAAAAATACGCAGACACGTTTTTGTTGTTTATATATTAAACTAACTTTTCTCCAAATTTGGCGGCAATTGAACAAATTGCACTTGAGTTGCAGCTTTTGAAAGTCACCCTATCTAGCGAAAAATTCAACTCGAGAAAATAGCGAAAAGACAAAACCCTCAATTCGTAAACAAACGCCGCCCCCAAACGAAAAATCGCATTTTCTCCGCCGCTAAAAAAATATTTTTTTGATTTTTTTTTTTAGATGAAAGATCACGCTTAGACCTATTGATTAGCATAAAAATCCAAATTTCGCGAAAATGGCCGGTCCCAAGGTGCATAGTAACCTTAAATTCAATACACCTCACTTCACTTCACTACACCTCACTTACCACACTACACTTTACTACACCTCACTACACCTCACTACACCTCACTACACTTCACTACACCTCACTACACTTCACTACACCTCAGTACACCTCACCAAACTTAACTACAACTCACTACACCTCACTACATTTCACTACACCTCACTACGTCTCACTTCACTACACTTTACCACACCACACTACACCTCACTACGTCTCACTTCACTACACTTTACAACACCACACTACACCTCACTACACTTCACTTCACTACACCTCACTGCACTTTACTACACCTCACTACACCTCACTAAACCTCACTACACTTCACTGCACCACACAACACCTCACTACACTCCACTTCGCGACACCTCACTACACTTCACTACATCTCACTGCACCTCACTACATTTCACTACACCTCACTAAACTTCACTACACCTCACTACACTTCACTATAGCTCACTGCACCTTAGTACACTTTACTACACGTCACTACACGTCACTACACGTCACTACACGTCACTACACCTCACTACACCTCACTACACCTCACTACACGTCGCTACACCTCACTGCACCTCACTACACTTCACTACACCTCACTACACCTCTCTACAATTCATTACACTTCAGTACTCCCCAGTAAACTTCAGTACACCTCACTACACTTCACTACCCCTCGGTACACCTCAATAGACTTAACTACAACTCACTACTCTTCACTACGCTTCACTTCACTACACCTCACTACACTTCACTACACCTCACTACACTCCACTTCTCGACACCTCACTACACTCCACTACATCTCACTGCACGTCACTACATTTGACTACACCTCACTACACCTCACTAAACCTCACTACACTTCACTATTCCTCACTGCACCTCAGTACAATTTGCTACACGTCACTACACGTCACTAGACGTAACTACACTTAACTGCACCTCCCTACACCTCACTACACCTCACTACACGTCGCTACACCTCACTGCACCTCACTACCCCTTGGTACACCTCAATAGACTTAACTACAATTCACTACTCCTCACTACGCTTCACTTCACTACACCTCACTACACTTCACTACACCTCACTACACTTCACTACACCTCACTGCACCTAACTACACCTCACTACACCTCACATCACTGCACTTCACTACACCTCACTATACCTCACTACACTACACTACACCCCACTACACCTCACGACACTCGCTACACTGCACTTCGCGACACCTCACTACACCTCATTACACCTCACTACACTTCACTACCCCTCGGTACATCTCAATAGACTTAACTACAACTCACTACTCCTCACTACGCTTCACTTCACTACACCTCACTACACGTCACTACACCTCACTACACTTCACTACACCTCACTGCACCTAACTACACCTCACTACACCTCACATCACTGTACTTCACTACACCTCACTACACCTCGCTACACTACACTACACCCCACTACACCTCACTACACTCACTACACTGCACTTCACGACACCTCACTACACTTCATTACACCTCACTACACTTCACTACACCTCACTACACTTCACTACACCTCGGTACACCTCAATACACTTAACGACAACTCACTACACCTCACTACAGTTCACTACACGTCACTACACCTCACTACACTTCACTACACCTCGGTACACTTCCATACCCGTAACTACAACTCACTACACCTCACTACGCTTCACTTTACTACACCTCACTACACTTCAATACACCTCACTACACTTCACTACACCTCACTACACTTCACTACACCTCACTGCACCTCACTTCACCATACTACACCTCACTACACCTCACTATACCTCACTACACTTCACTACACCTCAGCACACCTCACTATACTTCACTACACCTCACTACACTTCACTACACCTCACTACACGTTACTTCACCTCACTACACTTCAGTACATGTCACTACACCTCACTACAATTCAGTACACCTCGATACACTTCACTACACTTCACTAAGTTTCACTACACCTCGCTTTTCCTCAGCACACCTCACTACACCTCACTACACTTCACTTCACCTCACTACACTTTACAACCCCTCACTAAACCTGTAACAACCGCTAGTCTTCTTTTTGTAAACAATGCTTTAATAGAACAAACTTCTGCGACTCAAGCTGACAACGTGGTAATGCAAAAGTGTTGCTAATGCGCATGTGCGAACTGAACTATGCTTCAAATCCCGGAATACTGGACTGGATATTACATTTCTCCTTTTCTTTCGAGATAGCCTCTTCCTTAAGTGAAAAACAACGCAACTTAAAACATGTGTCCTAACTTAGACTAGGCATGCTATGTTAAAGCACAGTCCTTTCTGTTCTGTGTTAGGTACAGTTAAAGTACAGTCTTTAGGTGACAAAGTCTTTCAAATACTCTGGACGTTTTTGATCACGCCTTTGTCTGGTGGTAGCTGCTGGCACTGGTTGTTTGCTCCGGTCCATTTTTTCACTGGTGTTGGTTTTAGCTGCTTCCTTTGCGCTGCTTTCCTTAGTCTCCTCCTGGACTGAGTGAGGGTTGGCATTCAGTAGAATCTTCTCTCTCCAATCCTCTTGGTTCGTTTGTTCTTCCTGGTCTTCATTTTCTTCGCTGGTGTTTTCCTGGATCAATGAGTTAGCAATCTTGAACTGGCTTGCGTCACGGTACACTTTGCGTCCATCTGTGATCCTTTTTGCTGCAATGCTTGATCCGTCTATTCGAGTTACTCTTTAGAATGCTGGTTCAAATGCGGTAGACCATTTGTTTCTCTTTTTCTGTTTCAACAGGACATGATCTCCGACTAAGAAATTGTGCTCCTTGGTGTTCCTGTTCTCGGCATTCTGTTTGATCTTATCTTTGTATTTTTCATCCCACTTATCGATGGCTGTGTCACGGGGATTCTCATTGCACTCCCTCGCTTGGTGATCTAGTTTGGTTCTGATCTGCCTGTTCATTAGGGCTTTATATGGTGGCACGCCAGTAGCAGGATGCGGTGTTGAGCGATAGCCTGTTAGCATCTCTTGAACAGCTACACTGCTTTTTCCCCCATTGAGACGAGCGATCTGCTCAGTCTTATTCAGTAGTTTCATGAAGCTTTCCGCCTCTCCGTTAGCACGTGCGTGTTCTGGGGTAACTCGGTGATGGTGGAATCCCTCTGTTTTGGCAAACTCGGCAAATTCTCTGGAGTTAAATGGTGGTCCATTATCGCTTTCTAGCTGTCTTGGAGTCCCATGAGTGGCAAACATGGTTTTGAGCTTTTCCATGGTCGGCTGGAATGCTGTCGAGTGAGTTGTCATGACTTCAGGGTATCTTGTTCTCTTGTCGATGGCCACTAGGTTATAATGACCGTCAGGATAGGGTCCGCTGAAGTCTACAGATATGACATCCCAGGGTTTCTTTGGTATGTCTGTGACTTTGATGGGTTCCTGTCTGTGCTGCTTCGTGGTTACCTGACATTCGTAACATTGACCGATGATCTGCTCTACCATACTGTTCATGGTTGGAAACCAATACTTTGCTCTTAACATCTGCTTTGTTTTTGTCATTCCCAGGTGTCCCAGGTGATGTGCTGGCTTGATGACCTTTCTCTGTAGGCTTGTTGGGACAATGATCTGATTCATCCTGAAGATTAGGTCATTGACTACGTACAACTCATTCTGTACACTATAAAATGGTGCAATGTCTGGGTCCTTCTTGTGTTGTTCCCAATCTCCAGTGAGTATTCTGATGGAAAGTTTCTGAAGCTGGGTGTCTGTGAGAGTTTCTTCCTTGATGTGATCAACAACAACAGCATGTTCGGCTGTCACCGTGTACTTGATCACTCTCTCTATGGTATCCTTTCCAGTTTCTGGTAAAGGGTGTCTCGACAGAAAGTCAAGTGGGTCGGCGTCATCCTTTCCAGGCTCATAGATTAGCTCGAAGTCAACATCTTGCATTCCCATTACCCATTTTTCTATTCTTGGTGGGAGTCGCATGACTGCCTTGTTAAACAATGGAAGTAATGGTTTGTGAGCTGTGATGATCTTGAATTTTGGCGCTCCCAGAAGGTAAATGCTGAATCTGTTCTTTGCCCAATGTATGGAGAGGGCATCTTTCTCTGTCTGACTGTATCTTTTCTCGGTGTCAGTCATGCTGCGGCTAATGAAGTGGACTGGCTGGAGGCCATTGCCTGTGTCCTGGAATAATCCGGCTGATAGCCCTTCATGGTAGCTGGCTTCAACTCTCACAACAATAGCTTTTGCTGGGTTGAAGTACGCCATTGTGCTTTCACTTGTTATGCTTGCTTTGAGCTTCTCAAATGCTTCATTCTCTTCTGCTCCCCATTTGAACTTCGTATCTTTGTGGGTCAGCTGTCTCAAGGGTGCGGTTAGTGATGCGTATTTGGGGATGAACTTTGATAAATACCCAGTCATGCCAAGAAAGCTTCGTACAGCTTCTTTCGATTCTGGTGGGCTGCTTTCCTTCACGGCTCTGATCTTCTCTGGGTTTGGTTTTAATCCGTTCTTCGTGAACTTGTGCCCATAGAACTCTATCTCTTCCACTCCGAATTGGCACTTCTCAGGGTTGAAAGTGACACCAAAATCTGTTGCTCTCTGCAGAACGGCCTCCAATGTTTTGTTGTGTTCTTCTATGTCCTCCTATCAGGATATCATAGCGCTGGTTGAGGCACCTTGGTATGCCTCCAAAAATTCGGTAGATAGCTTCATCAAAGAGATCTTGCGATGCTTTTGCTCCAAAGATTAGACGTTTTGGTCGCAGGTTCCCCCATGGTGTGCTGAAGGTGGCAACTTTTCTTGATTCTGGATCAAGAAGCAGTTGGTGGTAACCCTGCCTCATGTCAAACTTGGAGAAGATGGTACAGTCGTGGAACTTGTACATAAAGTCCTCAACAACCGTTCCTTGGGTTATCCTGTGTCTCTCCATGAATTGGTTGGGTATCCTGAGATCTACACTGGCCCTAATCATGTGTGGTTCCAGGTCTTCCTTATCTACGCTGCTGAACTTTGGCTTTGGTTGAACTACTAATGGAGAGCACCATGTTACTGGTTCACCTTCAGGTACCTCTTCAAATATCTCCTCTTCTACACACTGTTCAAGCCATTTCTTTAAGGGCTCTTGCAAATAATATGCGACTGGTCTTGGTTTCTGGGCTACAGGAGCAGCTTCTGGTCTCATGCTGAATTTAGCATAGAACTCTTTTCCATTCTTGATGTCTCGTATCTTCCCAATGCCCTTGAATACATCGCTGTATCGATCAGTGATTGCTTTGATTTCGGGATTGAGTGCTACAGCTTGCTTGACACTCTTGATGTCTGGCAACTCTTCCTGGATTCTCAGGTCATTGGTCTCGGCGAAAGAGCCATCTTCTCGGATCTGTAACATGCCTAGCTCTTTGAGGGTGTCTTTGCTGATGAGCGGTGGGGAATTGATGCTACCCCTGACCACAACAAATCGTGCGACTGCTCCGCAGGTCTGGTTCCTTACGGTCGCTGTGAATTCTCCTTTCACGGGAAGCTCACTTTGTAAGGTACTCAGCTTCACTCTGCTTGGATGTAGTGTTGGCTTTACGCTTGATCGATTTGACAGTGCTTTGAATTGGTGTTCGTCCATAACATTCACCTCTGCACCACTGTCCGGCTCAACTCTAACATCAACATCTTCTATCTTCACTGACACAGTTCTGTTCTCGTTATCTGTTTTGACTTTCTTCACCTGCTTAATATGACGTACGGCTTGGCAGAAAAAAAATTCGTCATCAGAACTTGTTGAGTTATCAGTATCTTCTTCTGTGGTTCGCTTGACACGGTGTTTGTCCCTCGACGTTTCTGGTGGTTTTCGTCTGTGTTTGTGCCCATGGCTTTTCTTACTGTTGGGAGGTCCTCTGAACTTGCATACTGAGCTGAAGTGGTTAAACTTATGGCATTTCATACATTTCCTCCCATATGCTGGACAGTTCTTGCCTTCCTCGTGTGTGCCTGTTTGTCCACAGTATCCACATGGTGGCTTTTTCTTGTCTTTTCCATCGTTCTTGGGCGGATGCCACTTTCCAGACTGTCTTTCGACCTTCTTTACATCTTGGGGAATTTTCATGTCGCTTATTTGAAGTGTTGTGTCTTCGATCTGTGCAGCTTCGGTGAGAAACTGTGTTAAATCCCATATCTTGTTAATAGCCTTCTGGATTAGCGAACGATTCTGTGTTGTCTGGATGAGGTGTTCTAGGATTCGTTCATCGCAGTTTGCTTCGAATTCGCAGTCATTGGCTTTCTCTCTTAAACGTGCAGCGTACGCGTTCGTTGTTTCGCCATGTGCTGGTCTCATTTTGAGGAATACATATCTTGCGTGGTGTTTATTCTTCTTGGGTTTGAAGTAGTCGTTCAACTTTTTCCTCATCTTCTCATAGTCGTTACCGCCATCCGTTGGGTTCGGTAAGCTTTTCTCCAGACGAGCGATTTCCTTCCCGCCATAAATGATGAGTGCATCTTTCTTGTCGAGCGGTTCCGTAATCTTGAAATATCTGAATTCGCGCTCGATTTCCTCGAGCCAGTCGTCCCACGTTTTACCTGTGCCGATTGGGTCATCTCCCGGGTTGAATGGTTGAGATTTGAGATTTCTCGTCGCTGTTATAACTTGTACTGGTGCTGCTGGCGCGGTGCCGCCGGTTCCTTCATCGGTGTCGGGCATCTTTGTCGATCGATTGATTCACGCGTTGACGTGTTTGTCTTGTTAACCTCTCTCGATGGGCTTCAAAAGTCTCTGGTTTGGTTTCTCCTGCTTTCTTCTTTCTTCTTTGTGCTTAATCTAGCGTGGTATCCACTAAACCTCACTACACTTCACTACACCACACTACATCTCACTGCACCTAACTACACGTCACTGCACCTCACTTCACTTCACTACACCTCACCACTACACCTCACTAAACCTCACTACGCTTAACTTCACTACACCTCACTACACTTCAGTACACCTCACTACACCTCACTACACTTCACTACACCTCACTACACCTCACTACACTTCAGTGCACCTCACTACACCTAACTACACTTCACTACACCTCACTAAAATTCAATACACCTCACTTCACTTCACTACACCTCACTACACCTCACTTACCACACTACACCTTACTACACCTTACTAAACCTCACTACACCTCACTACACCTCACAACACCTCACTACACTTCACTACACCTCGGTACACCTCACTAAACTTAACTACAACTAACTACACCTCACTACATTTCACTACACCTCACTACGTCTCACTTCACTACACTTTACAACACCACACTACACCTCACTACGTCTCACTTCACTACACTTTACAACACGAAACTACACCTCACTATACCTCACTACACTTCAGTTCACTACACCTCACTGCACTTTACTACACCTCACTACACCTCACTAAACCTCACTACACTTCACTACACCACACTACACCTCGCTACACTCCACTTCGCGACACCTCACTACACTTCACTACATCTCACTGCACCTCACTACATTTCACTACACCTCACTAAACTTCACTACACCTCTCTACACCTCACTAAACCTCACTACACTTCACTATAGCTCACTGCATCTTAGTACACCTTACTACACGTCACTACACCTCACTTCACTTAACTACACCTCACTACACCTCGCTACACCTCACTGCACCTCACTACACTTCACTACACCTCACTACACCTCTCTACAATTCTTTACACTTCGGTACTCCATAGTACACTTCAGTACACCTCACTACACTTCACTACACCTAGGCACAACTCAATAGACTTAACGACAACTCACTACACCTCACTACGCTTCACTTCACTACACCTCACTAGACTTCACTACACCTCACTACACCTCACTACACTTCACTACACCTCACTTCACTTCACTACACTTCACTACACCTCACTTCACCACACTACACTTTATAACACCTCACTACACCTCACTACACCTCACCACACCTCACTACAATTCAGTACACCTCACTACACCTCACAACACTTCACTACAACTCACTACGCCTCACTACACTTTACTACACCTCACTTCACTTCACTACACCTCAATACACCTCACTTCACCACACTACACTTTACTACACCTCACTACACCTCATTTCACTTCACTACACTTCACTTCACGACACCTCACTACACTTAACTAAACCTCACTACACCTCCCTACACTTCATTAATCCTCACTTCACTTCACTACACCTCACTACACCTCACTTCACCACACTACACTTCACTACACCTCACCACACCTCACTACACCTTACTATACTTCACTACACCTCACTACACCATACTACACCTAACTACACTTCAGTACACGTCACTACACCTCACTACAATTTACTACACCTCAATACACCTCACTACACTTCACTACACCTCGCTACACCTCAGCACACTTCACTACACTTCATTACACCTCACTACACTTCACTACACCTCACTACACTTCACTACACCTCGGTACACCTCAATACACTTAACGACAATTCACTACACCTCACTACACTTCACGACACCTCACTACACCTCACTACACTTCACTTTACTACACCTCACTACACTGCAATAAACCTCACTACACTCAACTATACCTCACTACACCTCACTACACTTCACTACACCTCACTACACTTAACTACACCTCACTGCAACTCACTTCACCATACTACACCTCACTACACCTCACTATAGCTCACTACACTTCAATACACCTCAGCACACCTCACTATACTTCACTACACCTCACTACACTTCATTACACCTCACTACACCTTACTTCACCTGACTACAATTCAGGACACGTCACTACACCTCACTACAATTCACTACACCTCACTAAACTTCACTAAGCTTCACTACACCTTGCTTTACCTCAGCACACCTCACTTCACTTCACTAAACCTAACTACAACTCATTACACTTCACAACCCCTCACTAAACCTCACTTCACTGCATCTCACTACACCACACTACACTTCACTACACTTCACTAAACTTCACTACACCTCACTACACTTCACTACACCTCACTACACTTCACTACACCTCACTACACTGCACTACACCACACTACATCTCACTGCACCTAACTACACGTCACTTCACTAAACCTCACCACACTTTACTACACCTCACTACTACACCTCACTAAACTTCACTACACTTCAATACACCTCACTTCACTACACCTCACCACAACACCTCACTAAACCTCACTACGCTTCACTTCACTACACCTCACTACACCTCACTACACTTCACTACACCTCACTACACCTCACTACACTACAGTGCACCTCACTACACCTCACTACACTTCACTACACTTCACTACACCTCGGTACACCTCACTAAACTTAACTACAACTCACTACACCTCACTACATTTCACTACTCCTCACTACGTCTCACTTCACTACACTTCACTACACCTCACTTCACTACACTTTACAACACCACACTACACCTCACTACACCTCACTACACTTCAATTCACTACACCTCACTGCACTTTACTACACCTCACTACACCTCACTAAACCTCACTACACTTCACTACACCACACTACACCTCACTACACTCCACTTCGCGACACTTCACTACATCTCACTGCACCTCACTACATTTTACTACACCTCACTAAACTTCACCACACCTCTCTACACCTCACTAAACCTCACTACACTTCACTATAGCTCACTGCACCTTAGTACACTTTACTACACGTCACAACACGTCGCTACACTTAACTACACCTCACTAATCCTCACCACACCTTACTACACCTCGCCACACCTCCCTGCACCTCACTACACTTTACTACACCTGACTACACCTCTCTTCAATTCATTACACTTCAGTACTCCCCAGTACACTTCGCGACACCTTACTACACTTCACCACACCTCGGTACACCTCAATAGACTTAACTACAATTCACTACTCCTCACTACGCTTCACTTCACTACACCTCACTACACTTCACTACATTTCACTACACTTCAGTACACCTCACTGCACATCACTTCACCACACTACAACTCACTACACCTCACTATACCTCACTACACTTCACTACACCTCACCACACCTCACTATACTTTAGTACATCTCACTACACTTCACTGCACTTCACTACACCTTACTAGACCTGACTACACTTCAGTACACGTCACTACACCTCACTACAATTCACTACACCTAAATACACATCACTACACTTTATAACCCCTCACTAAACCTCACTTCACTGCACCTCACTACACCACAATGCACTTCACTACACTTCACTAAACTTCAGTACACCACACTACACTTCACTACACCTAACTACACGTCACTACACTTCACTATATCTCACTACACTTCACTACAACACACTACACCTCACTGCACCTAACTGCACCTCAGTACACCTCACTTCACTACACCTCACTACTTCACCTCACTAAACCTCACTACACTTCACTACACTACACTACACCTCACTACACTCACTACACCTCGGTACACCTAAATAGACTTAACTACAACTCACTACACCTCACTACGCTTCACTACACCGCACTACACCTACCGCACTTCACAACACCTCACTACACCTCACTACACTCACTACACCTCGGAACACCTCAATACTCGTAACTACAACTCACTACACCTGACTCCACTTCACTTCACCTCACTACGCTTCACTTCTCTACACCTCACTACACTTCACCACACCTCACTACACTTCACTACACCTCACTACACCTCCCTACACTTCACTACACCTCGGTAGACCTTAATAAACTTAACTACAACTCACTACAACTCACTACACTTCAGTACACCTCACTTCACCTCACTACACCTCACTACACCTCACTACACCTCACTAAACCTCACTACACTTCACTACACCTCACTTCACTTCACTACACCTCACTACACCTCACTTCACCACACTACACTTTACTACACCTCACCACACCTCACTACACCTCACCACACCTCACTATACTTCACTACACCTCACTACACTTAACTACACCTCACAACACCTTACTACACCTGACTACACTTAAGTACACGTCTCTACACCTCACTACAATTTACTACACCTCAAAACACCACTACATTTCACTACACCTCGCTACACCTCAGCACACTTAACTTCACCTCACTACACTTCACAACCCGTCACTACACCTCAGTACAGCACACTACACTTCACTACACTTCACTACACTTCACTACACTTTACTACACCTCACTACACTTCACTACACCTCACTACTACACCTCACTAAACCTCAGTACACTTCACTGCAACAAACTACACCTCACTATACTTCACTACACCTCACTACACCTCACTACACTTCACTACATCTCACTATGTCTCACTACACTTCACTACCCCACGGTACCCCTCAATACACTTACCTACAACTCACTACATGTCACTACACTTCACTACACCTCACTACACTTCACTACACCTCGGTACACCTCAATACACTTAACTACAACTCACTACACCTCACTACGCTTCACTACACCTCACTACACTGCACTACACCTCACTACACCTCACTGCACCTCACTGCACTTCACTACATTTCGGTACACCTCAATACACTTAACTACAACTCACTACACCTCACTTCATTTAACTACACCTCACTACGCTTCACTACACGTCACTACACCTCACTACAGTTCACTAAACTTCACTACACCTCGATTTACCTCAGCACACCTCACTACACCTCACTACACTTCACTACAACTAACTACACCTCAGTACACTTCACAACCCCTAACTACAGCTCACTACACTTTACTACACCTCACTACACCTTAATATACTTCACTACACTACACTACACCTCACTACACTTTACTACACCTCACTACACCTTACTAAACCTAACTACACTTCACTACACCACACTACACCTCATTATACTCCACTTCTCGACATCTTACTTAACTTCACTACACCTCACTGCACCTCACTACAATTCAGTACACCTCTCTACACCTCACTACACTTCACTGCACGTCACTGAATCTCACTACACTTCACTACACCTCACTGCACCTCAGTACACTTCACTACACTTAACTACACCTCACTACTCCTCACAACACCTCGCTACACCTCACTGTACGTCACTACACTTCACTACACCTCTCTACAATTCACTACACCACACTACACCTCATTGTACTCCACTTCTCGACATCTTACTTAACTTCACTACATCTCACTGCACCTCACTACAATTCAGTACACCTCTCTACACCTCACTACACTTCACTGCACGTCACTGAATCTCACTACACTTCACTACACCTCACTGCACCTCAGTGCACTTCACTACACTTAACTACACCTCACTACTCCTCACAACACCTCGCTACACCTCACTGTACATCACAACACTTCACTACACCTCTCTACAATTCACTACACCTCAGTACACTTCAGTACATCTCATTACACTTTACTGCACCTCACTATACTTCTCTACACCTCACTACACTTCACTACACCTCACTATAGTTCACTACACTTTACTACACTTCATTACACCTCAGTAAACCTCACTACACTTCACTACACCTTAGTACACTTCAGAAACCCTCACAATCCCTCACTACACTTCACTACACCTCACTACACTACACTTCTCTACACCTCACTACACTTCACTACATCTCACTACACTTCACTACACCTCACTATACTTCACACCCCCTCACAACCCCTCACTACACCCCAATACACATCTCTACACTTCGCTACACCTCACTACATCTCACAGCATCAGAATCAGAATCAGAATCAGAATCAGAATCAGTATCAGTATTAGTATCAGTATCAGTATCAGTATCAGTATCAGTATCGGCATCAGTATCAGTATCGGTATCAACATCAGTATCAGTATCAGTATCAGTATCAACACCAGTATCAGTATCAGAATCAGTATCGGCATCAGCATCAGCATCAACATCAGTATCAGTATCAGTATCAGTATCAGAATCACTATCAGTATCAGCATCAGTATCAGCATCAGTATCAGTATCAGTATCAGTATCAGTATCAGTATCAGTATCAACATCACTATCAGTATCAGAATCAGTATCGGCATCAGCATCAACATCAACATCAGTATCAGTATCAGTATCAGAATCAGTATCAGAATCAGTATCAGAATCAGTATCAGTATCGGCATCAGCATCAGCATCAGCATCAGCATCAGTATCAGTATCAGTATCAGTATCAACATAACTATCAGTATGAGAATCAGAATCAGAATCAAAATCAGTATCAGCATCAGTATCAGTATCAACATCAGTATCAGTATCAGTATCAGAATCAGTATCAGTATCGGCATCAGCATCAGCATCAGTATCAGCAAGAAATCCATCAGTAAATCAATCAGTAAATAAGTCATAATATAATTTGGTTTT
>OX393572.1:15645487-15787156 GCA_947652115.1 Blastomussa wellsi | reverse complement strand
TTAGCAGGCCTAGCGAATTTTGATTTCAGAATTTTATGACGTCACATGAAAACCAAGAATAAAACGTGACCATTTTGGAAGAAAACCCAATATTTCGGAAACCACAGTACGATAAAAAAATTCCAAAATTGTCCAATGTGGCTGATTTAATTAGTGCGAGGAAAAAATTGGATTCAACAGCCCTTTTGCAAAAACGGATAACATGGTACATATCCGCCGTGCTGGAAGTAAAGCAAGGATTTCTGCCCCAGAGAAAAACGGCAATTGAACACACGTGTAAAATTACGATACTTTTACGTGTGATGATATCAATGACGTCACGTTTGATAACATGTTTGACCCTACTGAACTTCAATTTATTGGTGTAGTCGAAACATCCTCGGGTGTTCATAGGAAGTCTTCGGCAAACCTGTAAAATTTTCGGAAACCTTCCGTAATCTTCGGAAAATATTCGAAGACGTCCGTGTGGCCTTCGGGCAAAATTCGGAGAATCTTAAGAAAATGGTCGGAACACTAGAAGAGAAATTTCATATCTCCGCACAACCATGCATTTTTAGTCTAAAAGGGAAGCGAGCTATTAATGTAAAACCTTGCAATAGCCGCTACCCAACCTCGACAAAAAGGGCAACATCATGACGTAATTAGATCTAAGACGGTGCTGTGAGGTAAATTCAAAACTCCAACTGGTTAGATATTCCTGTCTAATTTTCCCCATTAATGTACTGACTAGCACTTAGCATTATTAAGATGTAAATCTTCTAACGCCAACACTGAAATATCGTCATCATCTCCGGTTTGTAATGTTGATGAATCCGTTGCAGGTGATGCTCGCTGGATGGTTCTTTTGGGCTCAAGCTTCGCGTATCTCAGAAGTTCTTTTCTGTGCTTTTTTCTCATCTTGGTTAGAGTTTTTATAGAGTGTTGAAAAAATTCTTCCACGATTAATCTCATTTCTTCGATCATTTTGTACTTGTGTATCAACAGAGCTGAGTGGAAGATTAAAAACAAGCTAAAAAGTTACTTACAAAGTAATTAATAATTCATCATGTTAAACAAAGAAAATATAATTGCCATGAATATGATTATTTGAATACCCGTTTTTAATTAGTATAGATTTTGACGTACTCTAGTTAGCTTTTGTTTGGATTGTAAAGATATATCAAGACAAGTTATTGATTGGATTTTAAAAGCAATCTAAAAAAAAAATAAAACGAACTTACGAGAGGAACTTTTCTGAGCAGATTGAGTTGTCTTACACGAGGCTTTATATAAATAATTTGAGATGTTACTTACTGTTGTCTTGTTGGACCTTTTACCATTTACACGGGGAAACCGGTTGGTCAACGGTTCGTGCAAATGGAAAGCAGAAGTCCCCAATGGAAATTTCCGTTTGGGAATGATGTGTTCCATTTACAAAACAGACCCAACTTACCGAGAAAGCCAAGGGCGAGTTTGACATATTGGCGTAGGGCCTGGAACTTGTGGCGAATGGCAAATGGTAAGCACATTTTCCGTTCGGAAATTCCGTTTGGGAATTTTGGACTACCTTTCAAGAAATCCCGTTTTCCCGAGAAAATTTCCGTTCGGGGAGACAAATTTAGTCTTTCCATTTACATTCCATCCGGAATTTCCGGATTTTTTTGGTAAATGGTAAACAACCTTTGTCTCCCTCGTATCCTTCGTACCGCTTCATATAAGAGTCCCAAAATAGCACCCGTTGCTGTCATTATGCTTGTAACGAGGAGTGTTTTGTTGAATAGATCAGCCTCGCTATCAAACAAACCAGTTGATATGTCCTGAACAACTTCTTCATCAGAAAGCCCCGAACCCTGCAATATGGAAGATGAACAATGCCATTATCCACGTGGAAAACTATGCTAATAATTTAATTTCGTGCAATCACATCACATCTTTGCCGACAGTCTCACTTCAAACCATGACAGATTTACTGCTATTTAGAAGCATTGTGTCACGCAAAATCCTGTTTTGCAAAAAGAAAAAATCACGCAACGACTCAAATAAGCCGTTATTTGGGTCGTCAACGTGTAAAGCCGCTCCCTTGTGACAATAGGGAGCTTAAGAAATGAGGACGGCGACGGCTAAGACGACGCCTGCTTAAAATTAATTTATATTTTACGCACGAATCTCGCAATTGCCTTGATGTATTCGGTGCATCTATCGCTTTCAAACGTAGTTCATGTAGAAAATATAAGGACGGCGGAAAATGAAAATGTAGAAGAAGAGGTTCACGTTTTCCAAAGTACTCAAAAATTGGTCATTTCACGTTGTTGTTGTGCAGAGGACGGCAAAGAAATGTACAAAGAATTATAACGCACGTGTAGAGCTCTTGTACTGCTCGTCAAATCTTTTGTTTAGCGACGTTCTCGTTGACGTTGCCGTCGTGGTTTGCTTAAGCTCCCTATTAGGGACCACGACGGCGACGTCAACGAGGACGTCGCCAAACAAAAGATTTAATGAGCAGAACAATACCTCTGCACGTGCGTTATCCATCTTTGCACATTTCTTTGTCGTCCCCTGAAAAACGACGACGTGAAATGAATAAATTCTGCGTGGTGTGAAGAACGTGAATCACAGCGGCAAGTTTTTCAGGTTTCTAGTTTGAATTAAATAAGCGCATTAAAATCGAAGTAAAAATAAGCGCTGATACTGATAATCACGCTAACCAAATTTTGATAGTTGCGAGATACTTCCGTAAAATTGAAATGCATTTTTTGGTGGACGTTGTCGTCGGCGTCGCCGTCGTGCTTTCGTGAGGTCCCTAATAGTATTGCGTGACGACTTTTTAAAGTTCTATGTCAATGTTTAGAAGCATTGAGAGCAACTCCTAGCTAAACCGTACCGTTATAGGTTCCACAAGTTCTTCAACCCATTTAAAAATTTCCGCTTGGTGGGAGCGCATGTAACCATAGAAACAATGTCGAAGACGCATCGAGTGTCCACCAATGACAACTCCATATGCTGTTTGATGATCTATGATCTGGGCCACTCGTATCGAGGGCTTAGAGAAGAGGTCTTTATGCGTCCCACCGGCGTACGTGTCTACTAAGATTCCATCTACTTCTCTGTTGTTAAGAGCCTCGGCGAGCTCTTCCAGGGTGTGGTAGTCTTTTTCTAAGTGGAAATAGAAGTAAGCCTTCACTTTACGTCAGTGTTCAGTTTGTTTAAAACCTAGCATAATGGGTGACAAATTACTCTTTAAATTTGGCGCGAAATTTCAGCGTTAATTTCTAATTCCACATGTGAAATTGTAAAATTGCCTTGACAACGTTTGGGGCGAAATTTCTCGATACAATAAGTCACTATTGAGAACGTAAATTGTAACCCATGATATTATAAGTTAATCTTGTTGAAATTCTAAAGTATTATTTTTATTTTACATGTAATAGGTTTATTTATATTAAATTTTGTTTTCGTGAATGTTTCATACTTGGGCTATCCGCGCATTTCACTCCCCCTCCTCCATCGCAGTCGTCTTCAATCAAAATAAACTAGCTTTTGTTGCGTGGATTCTCAGTACGCCACTACCTCTCTGAAAACTCTATTGTTATCTGGGACTAGAGGCATTGTTACCACATGTTACATATTGTTTTGCGACTCGTTCCGAGATGCAGAGGTGGGCCCCGAATTCTTTGTTGTTAGAAAGAGCTTTGTTGTTGTCTAATTGACTAGCTTTGAATTATTTGTGTTGGCAATCAAATGGCGGCAAGTGAAATTAGGAAATAATTTCACTTGCGTCTTTTCAAAATTCTTTTAAGGGCAAGGACACTAGGTAAGTTGTAGAATTGGAGATTGCCCAAACTCGTGCAATTAACGGAACTTTTTCAACGTCATTACCAAAACTTCGGAGCGAATTATTACTGTCTCAGAATAGAGTGATAGATTACACAATCAAACCACATGAATCAAACTCTTGTCAAAAAGGGTTTTCAGCGAGACTCCGGTTATTAAAATTTGTTCACTGATTTTCTGAAAACTGCTTATTCAATTTTGTTTTAGTGTTATTGTGAAATTAACATCTTCATTCCGACTTGTAACCGAGTCTGATTGAATATTCAGAAAGATTATTCTCGGCGGCCAAATCAAACTTATTACCTCTAAAATTATTGTCCTGAGTTCTTAACAGTTAATTCTTGTCTTCTCTGTACTTGACTTTGATCTTCATCGCCCACTTAGCAACAAGTCCAAGAAACACTGAAAGAAAAAAGCAAACATGCGTGTTAGAGTCAGAAGAATGTTTACAATAAGAAATGCAATCACAAAATATCAGTTCTATTTAGTTTGAGAAACTGCAAGAAATTAGCTATCGGCAATTCAAAATTTACCATTAATACTACACGCGACTACTTTCTTTTAGCTTCAACAAAATAAAAAAATTATATTTGGAAAAACATGAAATAAACGTTATATGGTAATTCTGTTTGCACGCCTTTTTCGTTCCCTGTGTATTAATGCGTCATCAATTTTGTACACCAAGAGTATTTTATGCATAATTTCGTTAAACAATAGCTCCGAACCTATATCTATTAAAAATTGGCCATATTTTTCTCAACGCCACCGTGGCCTCGCGGTTTGACGCGCGCCCTCTGGCGTCGACGGCCTCTCTCTCTCGCCGTCGAGTTCTTTAAGTTGTTTAACAACTTCCACCGCAAGGGGCTCGCCCCACCGACCAATTTTTTTCCTTTTTTTGAATTTCAAAGAAGCAAAATCCTCAAAGTTTTAGTTTGCAAGAGACGTATTTTTTCTAGGAAAAGAAAAATCTGACTACTAAAATTTCACTAAAAAGAAAAGGAGAAACCGTAAACGACAAAAAGCACGGTCAAATCGCGAGGACACGGTCGCAATAGAAAAAAAGTGGGGCTGAACTCTAAACAACGCAGTGGAAGTCTGAAGATGCCTCCAAAGTTCTACCGTTATTTTTTCAAAAGTTATGCCAAACGTTCTCAATGGATTTTGCTATTTTTTCGATAGTTTTTGCAGTGTTTTACAATACTATTAAAAATTTCACCTTTACTCGCGGCTTTTGATTTCTGATCCCTGTATAACCGGTAGAAGAGTGCTTTCAACATTTTAATTAGAAATCTTGGTGAAAAAAATTCACGACGAGAACTTGCACAGGGCAATTAAAAAATTCCCCACAGCAGTGTATAATTAAACGCAGGCGGAAGAAATTATTTTGAAGGAATAATGGCTGTGAATGTCTCACGCACAATTGAAAACTTGAAAATCACTTAGCCCAGGAAAATTTCCTAATTAATTTAACTGTTCCTTCCATGCATCACTAAGAATTGATTGACAGTTTTAACTACCGTTCTCAAACACAAACTTTATATCCAACCCTTTTTCATCTATTTGGAAATGAATTTGTAAACATATGACCTTGACGAAAACTTGGGAAAACTTTCAGAATCATTGGATACTTCTTATGCCTGGAATAGTAAGTAAATTTTGTCTCCAAGAAAACCATGAAAATAGGTTTAATCCTCAAAACACCCGTTGTCAACAATTTCATTTCATTAGTTTTTAGTATAGTCCTTTAAACAGCAATGGAACTTTAAAAACTAGAACAAGTTAAGACAGACTCATTTTTCTTTGTTAAGAAGTTCATTGTTTCATTGAAAATGGACACTTGAAATGTTCCTTCCAGCTGAAACGTTTACTTTTATACTTGAAAATAAATTTAAAAAGTATCAAATTTTTCTGAAAAGTTTTTCTTTCGAGAGGAAGCTCGTTTTTGATATGAAAACGTTACTTTTTCCCCCGAGAAAGACTCAAATGGCCACTCAGAGTCTGAAAATACCTTAAAGCTGAACTATTTTTTTTAGGAAAATAACCATGAATTGTGAGCCAAAATAGACCCGGTTTGAGAAAAAGAAGTATCATATTTTGCTGTCCTTTTAAAATCGACAAGACAATTTGGAGATGAAAAATATGTCCTTACGAGTTGAAAAGGAGCGAATATTCACTTCAGAAGATATCTTTTTCAGTTATAAAATAACAGCTACTTTGGGTTACAAATTCAGGTTTTAGCTGAGAACATTTCCTTTTTAGGCAACAAGTTTCAATGTCGATTAACAAACTTCAATTTTAGCTCTAAAGGCGAGAAATCAAATGTAGAATCATCACAGCAAAGAACATCGGTGAATTTTTAACTTTATTCTCCAATAAAACGCTTTTTATGCTAAATGGAATCCACTTTGTTTACATTCCGATCATTCCATTAATGGAACCAAACTCCAGTAAAATGTCATTTTCCATTTGACAGCGAAATCAAGGAAATTATTTTTGTTTTCTTCGACTGAAAAAAAAAACGTCCAATTTTGCTGCGACTTAAAATCTATGGATCCTTGAACGTACAGCGGAAGGGTTAGAATTGAATGTTACCCCCCCCCCCCCCACTACACCCCTTAGGTTTCAACTATTGTGAAAAGAGGATTTTCTCCATGACGCTAATTTTTAGTAGCTGTTCATTTATCCGTTACGAAAATTTTGATGCCACGCTGTGTCTATGATTTCGGTATTGCCATGGCAACCGCATAATAAAATATAAATATCGACATTGTTTATATAAATCTTTATTTTTCCAGTCTTCTTCAGCAAAATAGCATAATTCATATATTTTACATTCCATTGACATTTTGGCTTGATCTCGTATTGATTTCCTTTATTTTCTGGCTTGATTTAAGGAAATAGTAAAATTCAAGATAGCGGATCCAAGATGGCGGCCTTAATGACTTCAGATAACGTCATAATCAGTAAAACGTATGTCACCTTGTAGAGTAAGTTCAGCGAAAGAAAACAAAATTTTAATTTTTTATCGTTTTTTGGGTGATGAGTGTTTCGTTTTGCACTAACCGTTTCAGTACAAAAAAGAAAATGTACATTCTTGCTTTCGATTTGACAGAACCATAGTTTGAGGTTTAGGTTATCACAGAAATCGAGTTCTGTTTTCACTCGACAATTTAATTATTTCCACTACCTTCATCGTATGCATAAATTGAGATATAGCAATACATAAGAATAAAAAATAAATAAAAAAAATGAAAAACACGACAGCAAACAGAAGTCTTTTTTTGATGCGTTTACTTCAGATATCTAGAACACAAAACTGAATCTACAAATTGAGACCTTCGACCAAAATGATCTTAATCAAAGTTATTTTTGCAAGATAAATTCGCAGCTACAGTAGAGGAGATCAAAATATATCGAAAGGTGACGGATTCTTAATTTTCAATGACAAAATACAATTAAAATGAAATACACCTTTGATTAATAAGTGCCCACGCGCCCCCAAAGACTAATGAATTTTAAAATATGACGCAAGGCCACCCTTATCTTGGTCAGTCAAAATGAATGTACGATGTGACGAGATTTCTTTAGGTTTCTTGCCCGAAACATCAGTGCATGTAATAAAAAGTGGTTCGTGACAGTCAATGACATTGATATGGGGATGAGGCGCTTAATCGAGAAGATAAGGTTTAATCAATTAATGTTTTGACGAAAATTGATTGGTCCTGACACTGGCTGGTACCATGTAACTACAGAAAGAATAAAAGAGGTCAGAACAATTGCTTCTGAGTGACTTTTGATTTTAGTGCAGAAACTTGGGTTTTCTTAAGAGCAATGGTTAATTCACAAAATCATTTTTGTGGATCCTGGTCTAGCTTGAAGACATGTTACCAAAATAAGCAGGCCCACATGCATGTAAGAGCCTCTTTATCAGAAGGGAAATTGCCCTTGGTATGACCTTAACAAGACTAACAGCTCTGCCACCCACAAACTCCCACAATCAGCTAACAGATCGATGTTATTTTGGGAAAAGTTCACTAACTTGGGATAATCAGTACGGAGGGGAACTTCTTTCAAGGGACAAATTTTCTCTTCATTTCAAAAATTTGATAGTTTGGCCTCCTCTTGTTTAAACATGAAAGCATCCATTCTCATAGAGCTGGACAAGTCTAAGGCTACAAACAAAATTAAACACTTCTTACCATGAAGAAGTTATAGCTATCCCTGTACTGCAGTCTGTGCAGACTTTGCTTGCCTTCAATATCTTAAGGAAAAAATAAAACATCATGTTTTATTGAGGCAAGTGAATATAATTTAGCATTATTGTTTTTATAGCGATCTTTCTTGTTTACAAACATTGATGCCACATTTCTACGGATATTCAAAATTTCAGATAACGGAACAAAAGAAGTCATTTTTTAAAGAGCCAATTAGGATCTGGTTGGTATATTAATAACAATGGGTGACGTCACGAGAGACATCGCCATATCAGACAAGAAAACAATAACCACGACAAACAAACAAACATATATAAATAAACAACAACAACAACAAAAATATTCAATAACGTTTACCTCTTCCGTGAAAGGCCTCCAAGTTGGTACCAAGGAAGAGCTCCATTCTCTTTGTCCCTCTGCTTACCAAGTCCCTTCGATCAAAAGGCTTGAAAAATGCAAAAAAAAGAAAGGAAATACGAACTTTACATTTAATCACAAAGCACGAACACCACAGTCATTCCAAACAATGGATCCGGGGCCATGCACCGACCCCGATTAGAAATGTCCACTACTCTAGATCTACAGGTTTGTAGACCATACCTTTCGCTGTAAATCTAGAGTAAGTCTTTAATGTTTAATCCAATGTAAAACGTTGTTTTTCCATTCAAACGTTTCTGTTAATGAGCGCATACAGCTCTTTCACAAAGCAACGAATATTTTAACTAAAAAGCTGTATTGTATGTTAGCACGAGATGCAAAATATTATATTAAGAATAAATACTAGCCGCTTTAACATTGGCTTCTATAATTCTATCAACCCGTCAGTCGAAATAAGTTTCACCAAAACTCTTGAATGGACCTACCGCGTGCATTTTGCATTGGTGCAAAACCATCAGTTTAAGTTGGAAATAACGCTGTTTGGGTCCAGTCTTCAGTTCCTGGTTTTCTTTCTTGTCTCAGCATTACAATCTTCTTTTGTACAAGCTAATTGTAGCAAGGAGTCTCTTAATTTGTCGCGACATAAACTGAACAAGAACCAACGAAGGCGATGGCGAACTGAACTTGTGATGAATAATTATCAGAATGTGCTCGCACTTTTGAAATCATTTGCAATGTAAATTTGATCAGCTTCCCGCCAAATACAATCGCATCTTAAACCTTCCTCACAGTTATTGACTCTTTTCTAAAATTCCTTTCAACAAAAATTTGCCCAGATATGGGACTTTAAAAAGTAAAGTTCAGTTGGATTTGCTCCGACAAAGGTCTAACGCTCGAAACGCCAGCTCTTGAATCTCTTTACGGTGGCCAATTCACATTATCAACCCAGTTGATAAAACCAAATTATATTTGAAATATAACTGAACTTACATTCTAAGCTTCTCTTGAACTGCGTTTTCGCCCAGACGACGGATAAATTGCAAGCTTACGAGAAGTGATGCATTACTGACTATTTCTCAAAGCCAATCATCTTCATTCAGAAGTCGTAGAAAATATTCTGGTTTAGCCAAAAGGTAAGACAATGCTATTTTTTTTCTCTAATATCACATCATGCTGGCAAGTAAATATAAATAAACCTAAGTGTCGTCTTTTTGTTGTGATTCATTTTAGTGGCTACGTAGGAGAACAGGAAGAGAAACTTTCACACTACAAGTATAGAGAAAGACGATAGAAGCTGGGAATGGGGTCAGTTGGTACGACAAGCAGCCGACCGAAATCAGTCACAAGGGGCGGATCTGGGGGGAGGATGCTGGGGTTGCGGACGACCCCCCTCCCCCCTCTCCCTGAGATGACCTGCGACTTTCTAAAATAACTAGTATTCTGCTTACGTCACCCATCAATTACGTCATTCCTTAGTGGTGAACCGCCTCCTAAAAAGAATCTTGGATCCGCCCCTGCGAGATCTCACCTGTCAGAGGCTTAATTATTATTATTACTATTACAGTAAACGGTTTGAACCCTGGAATAACAGCCGATCAGGCGGAAGTCATCATCAGAATCATGTGAAGAATTGTTTGTCAGTCGAATGTTATAAGTCTGGTTCGTGAAAACTGATTGGTCAGTTTAGCCGTGATGTTATTGGCTGTAAGACTCGAGAAATAGATGTCGTCGGTCGTGATTGGCCGGTTTCGATCCGACGGTCAAGTTAGGTCGTTCTATTCCGTCTGTTTGTTTTGTCCATGTCGTGAATAAGTCGTTTGTGCGGTGCCGGTAGTTGTTAACGTCTGTTGAGAGGATTCTGTTCTAAGTTAGTAAACCAGCTTTCCAAAGTCAGTCGTTGAAAATAGTTACTGCTGTAGGTCAAACAGTAAGCAGAGTCTCAGTCGATATTGTGGTTCGGAAGTCGACGGTGCTCGGGAATGTGATTGTTGACGCCGCTCGTTTGTGTTCAGTCAATCTTGTGTTAAGGTTCCTACCAGTCTCTCCGATGTAAGAGGCTTGGCAGTCGGAGCACTTGATCTTGTAAAGTGCGCCTTTTCTGTTGTTAGGGTCGTCCTTGTCTTTAACGTTGGTTAGTAAATGTCTTAGCGTAGTAATCGGTTCGTGGACTACGCGGATATTGTAAAGTTGCAAAATCCGCGAGATGGTTCAGTTCAGACATGCCCTTAATGTACGGTATGGTCATTGTAGTCGTAGGAGTTAACGTCGGGTTAACGTTAGTTTCAGTAATCAGTTCAGTGGGTCGGTGAATGTTTCGTCTAATAAAGTCGTTGTTGTAGTTGTTTTTAGAAAAAACACAGTCAAGGTAATCGTTTTCGTAAGATAAACTGTCATGTGAGTTGGAAACTGGTTGCGCTCGCCTCGTCATTGTCTTAGAGTGCGTTCCTTTAGGATGATCCAGATCAGGATCAGTGATCCTAGATCACCCAGTTCAAAGAAACCGGCGAATCCTTTCTCAGAGTGGATTCGCCGGCGCCTTTGATGCACCACGATCCGAGAGATCTTGGATCACTGATCGTGATCTAGATCATCCCAAAGGAACGCACCCTTAATAGCCGTTGCTTTGTGTGATGTCGGGTTGTAAGATGATTCGAGGGGGTAAGTTTCTAAAGAAACTGTGGTGCTGTGTCGGTGGGAAGTATAACAATATAATTTGGTTTTATCAACTGGGCTGATAATGTCAATTGGCCACCGTAAAGAGATTCAAGAGCTTTACGGTGGCCAATTGACATTATCAACCCAGTTGATAAAACCAAATTATATTGTAAGATGATTCGTCAAGTAGTCTGTCGGGATGCGTCGGTTTTGACTTGCGGAATCCCCAAGAACCCACACCAACCCACGGTCTGGCCAGTACCTAACGCATACGCATAGCCACAGGCACTTAACATGACAAACAAAGATGACTTCCGGACATCACAAATCGTACATGTCACATTACGTCATAGCTTGTGCTCTCAAAGCACGATGGGAGCACAAGGTATAACGCAATGGGTCCTGAGTTTGAACGGCAGTTTTGTGGCAGGGAGAAACTTGAAAACAGCCAGGTCAGCGTTTTACAAGCTGTTTAATTCGTTACATCACTAGTGCGTTCTTTTAAAATATTATGTCCTAATGTCACAAAAAGGTGAATTCCGCTCTGTAGGAGATGGGCTGCATGAAACAACTGAATATCAACAGTACCAACTCTATGGATATCGCTGTTGGCCCCAGTTGTTGCCATCGAGGCATATTCTGGTAGGACTTTACAATATAAAATGTAAACTAAGCTCAAAGTAGATAAGAAGTCATATCGGTCCATGAGAACTAAATCCTTCTGCTTTTATTCGACTTGGGGGGGGGGGGGGGGGGGCAGGAAATGGAGCTAAGTATTTGATGTTCAATAGACCATTTTACAGTTCTGTGAAATGTAACCAGGCCTCTGTGTTAAAGTGAGGCTCGCGGAGACCGTGTCATGATAAAGACCAGAAACTAGTTAGCATAACAACAAAAGGATTTACATATACAAAGAAAGAGGGTTTGTATTTAAGTAAGGTCCCCTCAGCCTCTCTTCCACCCAAAGGCCTGGTAACTTGACCCATGTTCGGGAACGGGGACGTCGCTGGGAGTTTGAAACCCTGACCCTGTTTAGTTCTGTTTTTACTATTGCGCTAATATCTTGTCCAGAAAATGATCTAATGTTGACTGATGACCGGCTAATTTTATATTTTATATTTGTTTCGATTGCTTAAGACTTGACGCAAAATATGACGCAAAGCCACCCTTATCTAGATCAGTCAAAATGAATGTACGATGTGACGATATTTCTTTAGGTTTCTTACCCGAAACATCGGTGCATGTAATAAAACTGGTTCGTGACAGTCAATGACATTGATATGGGACGGGGGTCTAATAGTTGGCGTCCAGGGCGCTTAATCGAGAAGATAAGGTTTAATCAATTAAAAACGTTGTCTTGGAGACTTACCATTATGAAGATGTTTTGACGAAAATTGATTGGTCCTGACACTGGCTTGTACCATGTACCTACAGAAAGAATAAAAGAGGTCAAAACAATTGCTTCTGAGTGACTTTTGATTTTAGTGCAGAAACTTGGGTTTTCTTAAGAGCAATGGTTAATTCACAAGCTCTTTTTTGTGGATCCTGGTCTAGCTTGAAGACATGTTGTTTGCAAAATAACCAGGCCCACATGCATGTAAGAGCCTCTTTATCAGAAGGGAAATTGCTCTTGGTATGACCTTAACAAGACTAACAGCTCTGCCACCCACAAACTCCCACAATCAGTACCTCCATCGCCCTTGCGCTAACAGATCGATGTTATTTTGGGAAAAGTTCACTAACTTGGGGTAATCAGTATGGAGGGGAACTTCTTGCACGGGACAATTTTTCTCTTCATTTCAAAAATTTGATAGTTTGGCCTCATCTTGTTTACACATGCCAGCATCCATTATTATAGAACTAGACACGTCTAAAGCTACAAACAAAATTAAACACTTCTTACCATGAAGAAGTTATAGTTATCCCTGTACTGCAGTCTGCGCAGACTTTCCTTGCCTTCAATATCCTAAAGAAAAAATAAAACATCATGTTTTATCGAGGCAAGTGAATATAATTTAGCATTATAGTTTTTACAGCGATCTTTCTTGTTTACAATCATTGATGCCACATTTCTACGGATATTCAAATTTTCCAACAACGGAACAAAAGAAGTCATTTTTTAAAGAGCCAATTAGGATCTGGTTGGTATATTAATAACAATGGGTGACGTCACGAGAGACATCGCCATATCAGACAAAAACCATAACCACAACAAACAAACAAACAAACAAAAATAAATAAACAACAACAACAACAAAAATATTCAATAACGTTTACCTTTTCCGTGAAAGGCCTCCAAGTTGGTACCAAGGAAGAGCTCCATGCTCTTTGTCCCTCTGCTTGCCAAGTCCCTTTGATCAAAAGGCTTGAAGAATGCAAAAAAAAAAAACGGAAATACCAACTTTAGATTTAATCACAAAGCACGAACACACTCATTCAAAACAATGGATCCGGGGCCATGCACTGACCCCGATTAGAAATGTCCACTACTCTAGATCTACAGGTTTGTAGACCATACCTTTCGCTGTAAATCTAGAGTAAGTCTTTAAAGTTTAATCCAATGTAAAACGTTGTTTTTCCATTCAAACGTTTCTGTTAATGAGCGCATACAGCTCTTTCACAAAGCAACGAATATTTTAACTAAAAAGCTGTATTGTATGTTAGCACGAGATGCAAAATATTATATTAAGAATAAATACTAGCCGCTTTAACATTGGCTTCTATAATTCTATCAACCCGTCAGTCGAAATAAGTTTCACCAAAACTCTTGAATGGACCTACCGCGTGCATTTTGCATTAGTGCAAAACCATCAGTTCAATTTGGAAATAACGCTGTTTGGGTCCAGTCTTCAGTTCCTGGTTTTCCTTCTTGTGTTAGCATTACAATCTTATGTTCTACAAGCTAATTGTAGCAAGGAGTCTCTTAACTTGTAGCGACATAAACTGAACAAGAACCAACGAAGGCGATGGCGAACTGAACTTGTGATGAATAATTATCAGAATGTGCTCGCACTTTTGAAATCATTTGCAATGTAAATTTGATCAGCTTCCCGCCAAATAAAATCGCATCTTAAAACTTCTCACAGTTATTGACTCTTTTCTAAAATTCCTTTCAACAAAAATTTGCCAAGATATGGGACTTTGAAAAGTAAAGTTCAGTTGGATTCGCTCCGACGAAGGGCTCACGCTCGAAACGCCAGCTCTTGAATCTCTTTACGGTGGCCAATTCACATTATCAACCCAGTTGATAAAACCAAATTATATTTGAAATATAACTGAACCTGCATTCTAAGCTTCTATTGAACTGCGCTTTCGCCTAGACGACGGATAAATTGCAAGCTTACGAGAATTGATGCATTACTGACTATTTCTCAAAGCCAATAATCTTCATTCAGAAGTCGCAGAAAATATTCTGGTTTAGCCAAAAGGTAAGACAATGTTATTTTTTTCTCCAATATCAAATCATTCTGGCAAGTAAATATAAATAAACCTAAGTGCCGTCTTTTTGTTGTGATTCATTTATGTGGCTACGTAGGAGAAGAGGAAGAGAAACTTTCACACTACAAGTATAAAGAAAGAGGATAGCTGCGAATGGGGTCAGTTGGTACGACAAGCAGCCGACCGAAATAAGATCGGACGAGTAGTTTCTATTCTACAGCCTTCCACAGTCGAGCTAAAAAATCGGCCGATTTTGAAAAATTTCCTATGGTCCCCCCTATGAAATCAGTCATTTTAGCCATATTTGAAAATCGTATTTTTTCTCAGCTACTTGAGCTTTTTTCAAGCGATTTTTTGAAATGTTGAAAACTAGGATAGTTGCCGAGTCCATCAATGCCAAGTAGGCTAAAATCAGACGAGTAGTTTCTATTTTACAGCCTTCCAAAGTCGAGCTAAAATATCGGCCGATTTTGAAAAGTTTCCTATGGTCCCCCCTATGAAATCAGTCATTTTAGCCATATTTGAAAATCATGTCATTTCTCAGCCAATTGAGCTTTCTACAAGCGGTTTTTTGCTGAAATGAAAAGTCGGATAACTGCTGAGTAAATCCATACAAATTAGGCTGAAATCGGAGAGGTCGAAAAAATTTCCAAATTTTGCCATGAAAAAGTGAAAAATTGGCCATTTTGGGCATTATTGAAAATCGTGTTATTCCTCAGCCAATTGAGGTTTTTACAAGCGGTTTTTGGCCCAGATGAAAACTAGGATGGCTGCTGAGTCCATCTATACCAATTAGATCGAAATCGGAGAGGTCGAAAAAATTTGAAAATTTTCCTATGGTCCCCCCTTAGAAAAAAGTCCAAAATTGACCATTTTGGGCACTTTTGAAAAGAGTATTATTTCTCAGCTAATTGAGATTTATTCAAGCGATTTTTTGAACAGTTGAAAACTAGGATAGTTGCCGAGTCCATCCATACCAAGTAGGCTAAAATCGGACGAGTAGTTTCTATTTTACAGCCTTACAAAGTCGAGCTAAAATATCGGCCGATTTTGAAAAGTTTCCTATGGTCTCCCTATGAAATCAGTCATTTTAGCCATATTTGAAAATCGTGTCATTTCTCAGCCAATTAAGCTTTCTACAAGCGGCTTTTTGCTGAAATGAAAAGTCGGATAGCTGCTGAGTAAATCCATACAAATTAGGCTGAAATCGGAGAGGTCGAAAAAATTTCGAAATTGTGCGCTAAAAAGGGAAAAATTTGCCATTTTGGGCATAATTGAAAATCGTGTTATTCCTCAGCCAATTGAGATTTTTACAAGCGGTTTTTGGCCCAGAAGAAAACTAGGATGGCTTCTGAGTCCGTCTATACCAATTAGATTGAAATCGGAGAGGTCGAAAAAATTTGAAAATTTTCCTATGGTCCCCCCTTAGAAAAAAGTCCAAAATTGACCATTTTCGGCACTTTTGAAAATAGTATTATTTCTCAGCTAATTGAGCTTCATTCAAGCGGTTTGTTGTACGGTTGAATACTAGGATAGTTGCCGAGTCCATCCATACCAAGTAGGCTAAAATCGGACGAGTAGTTTGTATATTCCAGCCTTCCAAAGTCGAGCTAAAATATCGGCTGATTTTGAAAAGTTTCCTATGGTCCCCCCTATGAAATCAGTCATTTTAGCCATATTTGAAAATCGTGTCATTTCTCAGCCAATTTAGCTTTCTACAAGCGGTTTTTTGCTGAAATGAAAAGTCGGATAGTTGCTGAGTAAATCCATAAAAGTTAGGCTGAAATCGGAGAGGTCGAAAAAATTTCCAAATTTTGCCATGAAAAAGTGAAAAATTGGCCATTTTGGGAATAATTGAAAATCGCGTTATTCCTCAGCCAATTGAGGTTTT
Organism: Blastomussa wellsi; assembly: GCA_947652115.1. Classification (NCBI taxonomy): domain Eukaryota; kingdom Metazoa; phylum Cnidaria; class Anthozoa; order Scleractinia; family Plerogyridae; genus Blastomussa; species Blastomussa wellsi. The sequence goes on along the minus strand of OX393572.1, from coordinate 15,770,770 downwards.
TACAAGCGGTTTTTGGCCCAGATGAAAACTAGGATGGCTGCTGAGTCCATCTATACCAATTAGATCGAAATCGGAGAGGTCGAAAAAATTTGAAAATTTTCCTATGGTCCCCCCTTAGAAAAAAGTCCAAAATTGACCATTTTGGGCACTTTTAAAAATAGTATTATTTCTCAGCAAATTTAGCTTTACTCAAGCGGTTTTTTGCACAGTTGAGAACTAGGATAATTGCTGAGTCCATCCATACCAAGTAGGCTAAAATCGGACGAGTAGTTTCTATTTTACAGCCTTTCAAAGTCGAGCTAAAATGCCGGCCGATTTTGAAAAGTTTCCTATGGTCCCCCCTATGAAATCAGTCATTTTAGCCATATTTGAAAATCATGTCATTTCTCAGCCAATTGAGCTTTCTACAAGCGGTTTTTTGCTGAAATGAAAAGTCGGATAACTGCTGAGTAAATCCATACAAATTAGGCTGAAATCGGAGAGGTCGAAAAAATTTCCAAATTTTGCCATGAAAAAGTGAAAAATTGGCCATTTTGGGCATAATTGAAAATCGTGTTATTCCTCAGCCAATTGATGTTTTTACAAGCGGTTTTTGGCCCAGATTAAAACTAGGATGGCTGCTGAGTCCATCTATACCAATTAGATCGAAATCGGAGAGGTCGAAAAAATTTGAAAATTTTCCTATGGTCCCCCCTTAGAAAAAAGTCCAAAATTGACCATTTTGGGCACTTTTGAAAAGAGTATTATTTCTCAGCTAATTGAGATTTATTCAAGCGATTTTTTGAACAGTTGAAAACTAGGATAGTTGCCGAGTCCATCCATACCAAGTAGGCTAAAATCGGACGAGTAGTTTCTATTTTACAGCCTTACAAAGTCGAGCTAAAATATCGGCCGATTTTGAAAAGTTTCCTATGGTCTCCCTATGAAATCAGTCATTTTAGCCATATTTGAAAATCGTGTCATTTCTCAGCCAATTAAGCTTTCTACAAGCGGCTTTTTGCTGAAATGAAAAGTCGGATAGCTGCTGAGTAAATCCATATAAATTAGGCTGAAATCGGAGAGGTCGAAAAAATTTCGTAATTGTGCGCTAAAAAGGGAAAAATTTGCCATTTTGGGCATAATTGAAAATCGTGTTATTCCTCAGCCAATTGAGATTTTTACAAGCGGTTTTTGGCCCAGATGAAAACTAGGATGGCTTCTGAGTCCGTCTATACCAATTAGATTGAAATCGGAGAGGTCGAAAAAATTTGAAAATTTTCCTATGGTCCCCCCTTAGAAAAAAGTCCAAAATTGACCATTTTCGGCACTTTTGAAAATAGTATTATTTCTCAGCTAATTGAGCTTCATTCAAGCGGTTTGTTGTACGGTTGAATACTAGGATAGTTCCCGAGTCCATCCATACCAAGTAGGCTAACATCGGACGAGTAGTTTGTATATTCCAGCCTTCCAAAGTCGAGCTAAAATATCGGCTGATTTTGAAAAGTTTCCTATGGTCCCCCCTATGAAATCAGTCATTTTAGCCATATTTGAAAATCGTGTCATTTCTCAGCCAATTCAGCTTTCTACAAGCGGTTTTTTGCTGAAATGAAAAGTCGGATAGCTGCTGAGTAAATCCATAAAAGTTAGGCTGAAATCGGAGAGGTCGAAAGAATTTCCAAATTTTGCGCTGAAAAAGTCAAAAATTGGCCATTTTGGGCATAATTGAAAATCGTGTTATTCCTCAGCCAATTGAGGTTTTTACAAGCGGTTTTTGGCCCAGATGAAAACTAGGATGGCTGCTGAGTCAATCTATACCAATTAGATCGAAATCGGAGAGGTCGAAAAAATTTGAAAATTTTCCTATGGTCCCCCCTTAGAAAAAAGTCCAAAATTGACCATTTTGGGCACTTATGAAAATAGTCTTATTTCTCAGCTAATTGAGCTTTATTCAAGCGGTTTTTTGCACAGTAGAAAACTAGGATAGTTGCCGAGTCAATCCATACAAGTAGGCTAAAATCGGACGAGTAGTTTCTATTTTCCAGCCTTCCAAAGTGGAGCTAAAATATCGGCCGATTTTGAAAAGTTTCCTATGGTCCCCCCTATCAAATCAGTCATTTTAGCCATATTTGAAAACCGTGTCATTTCTCAGCCAATTCAGCTTTCTACAAGCGGTTTTTTGCTGAAATGAAAAGTCGGATAGCTGCTGAGTAAATCCATAAAAGTTAGGCTGAAATCGGAGAGGTCGAAAGAATTTCCAAATTTTGCGCTGAAAAAGTCAAAAATTGGCCATTTTGGGCATAATTGAAAATCGTGTTATTCCTCAGCCAATTGAGGTTTTTACAAGCGGTTTTTGGCCCAGATGAAAACTAGGATGGCTGCTGAGTCAATCTATACCAATTAGATCGAAATCGGAGAGGTCGAAAAAATTTGAAAATTTTCCTATGGTCCCCCCTTAGAAAAAAGTCCAAAATTGACCATTTTGGGCACTTATGAAAATAGTCTTATTTCTCAGCTAATTGAGCTTTATTCAAGCGGTTTTTTGCACAGTAGAAAACTAGGATAGTTGCCGAGTCAATCCATACAAGTAGGCTAAAATCGGACGAGTAGTTTCTATTTTCCAGCCTTCCAAAGTGGAGCTAAAATATCGGCCGATTTTGAAAAGTTTCCTATGGTCCCCCCTATCAAATCAGTCATTTTAGCCATATTTGAAAACCGTGTCATTTCTCAGCCAATTCAGCTTTCTACAAGCGGTTTTTTGCTAAAATGAAAAGTCGGATAGCTGCTGAGTAAATCCATACAAATTAGGTTGAAATCGGAGAGGTCGAAAAAAATTTCGAAATTTTGCCCTGAAAAAGTGAAAAATTGGCCATTTTGGGAATAATTGAAAATCGCGTTATTCCTCAGCCAATTGAGGTTTTTACAAGCGGTTTTTAGCCCAGATGAAAACTAGGATGGCTGATGAGTCCATCTATACCAATTAGATCGAAATCGGAGAGGTCGAAAAAATTTGAAAATATTCCTATGGTTCCCCCTTAGAAAAAAGTCCAAAATTGACCATTTTGGGCACTTTTGAAAATAGTAATGTTTCTCAGCTAATTGAGCTTTATTCAAGCGGGTTTTTGCACAATTGAGAACTAGGATAGTTGCCGAGTCAATCCATACAAGATAGGCGAAAATCGGACAAGTAGTTTCTATTTTGCAGCCTTCCAAAGTCGAGCTAAAATATCGCCCGATTTTGAAAAGTTTCCTATGGTCCCCCCTATGAAATCAGTCATTTTAGCCATATTTGAAAATCGTGTCATTTCTCAGCCAATTGAGCTTTCTACAAGCGGTTTTTTGCTGAAATGAAAAGTCGGATAGTTGCTGAGCAAATCCATACAAATTAGGTTGAAATCGGAGAGGTCGAAAAAATTTCCAAATTTTGCCCTGAAAAAGTGAAAAATTGGCCATTTTGGGCATAATTGAAAATCGTGTTATTCCTCAGCAAATTGAGGTTTTTACAAGCGGTTTTTGGCCCAGATGAAAACTAGGATGGCTGCTGAGTCCATCTATACCAATTAGATCGAAATCGGAGAGGTCGAAAAAATTTGAAAATTTTCCTATGGTCCCCCCTTAGAAAAAAGTCCAAAATTGACCATTTTGGGCACTTTTAAAAATAGTATTATTTCTCAGCAAATTTAGCTTTACTCAAGCGGTTTTTTGCACAGTTGAGAACTAGGATAATTGCTGAGTCCATCCATACCAAGTAGGCTAAAATCGGACGAGTAGTTTCTATTTTACAGCCTTCCAAAGTCGAGCTAAAATGCCGGCCGATTTTGAAAAGTTTCCTATGGTCCCCCCTATGAAATCAGTCATTTTAGCCATATTTGAAAATGGTGTCATTTCTCAGCCAATTCAGCTTTCTACAAGCGGTTTTTTGCTGAAATGAAAAGTCGGATAGCTGCTGAGTAAATCCATACAAATTAGGCTGAAATCGGAGAGGTCGAAAAAATTTCCAAATTTTGCCATGAAAAAGTGAAAAATTGGCCATTTTGGGCATAATTGAAAATCGTGTTATTCCTCAGCCAATTGAGGTTTTTACAAGCGGTTTTTGGCCCAGATGAAAACTGGGGTGGCTGCTGAGTCCATCTATACCAATTAGATCGAAATCGGAGAGGTCGAAAAAATTTGAAAATTTTCCTATGGTCCCCCCTTAGAAAAAAGTCCAAAATTGACCATTTTGGGCACTTTTCAAAAGAGTATTATTTCTCAGCTAATTGAGATTTATTCAAGCGATTTTTTGAACAGTTGAAAACTAGGATAGTTGCCGAGTCCATCCATACCAAGTAGGCTAAAATCGGACGAGTAGTTTCTATTTTACAGCCTTACAAAGTCGAGCTAAAATATCGGCCGATTTTGAAAAGTTTCCTATGGTCTCCCTATGAAATCAGTCATTTTAGCCATATTTGAAAATCGTGTCATTTCTCAGCCAATTAAGCTTTCTACAAGCGGCTTTTTGCTGAAATGAAAAGTCGGATAGCTGCTGAGTAAATCCATATAAATTAGGCTGAAATCGGAGAGGTCGAAAAAATTTCGAAATTGTGCGCTAAAAAGGGAAAAATTTGCCATTTTGGGCATAATTGAAAATCGTGTTATTCCTCAGCCAATTGAGATTTTTACAAGCGGTTTTTGGCCCAGATGAAAACTAGGATGGCTTCTGAGTCCGTCTATACCAATTAGATTGAAATCGGAGAGGTCGAAAAAATTTGAAAATTTTCCTATGGTCCCCCCTTAGAAAAAAGTCCAAAATTGACCATTTTCGGCACTTTTGAAAATAGTATTATTTCTCAGCTAATTGAGCTTCATTCAAGCGGTTTGTTGTACGGTTGAATACTAGGATAGTTCCCGAGTCCATCCATACCAAGTAGGCTAACATCGGACGAGTAGTTTGTATATTCCAGCCTTCCAAAGTCGAGCTAAAATATCGGCTGATTTTGAAAAGTTTCCTATGGTCCCCCCTATGAAATCAGTCATTTTAGCCATATTTGAAAATCGTGTCATTTCTCAGCCAATTCAGCTTTCTACAAGCGGTTTTTTGCTGAAATGAAAAGTCGGATAGCTGCTGAGTAAATCCATAAAAGTTAGGCTGAAATCGGAGAGGTCGAAAGAATTTCCAAATTTTGCGCTGAAAAAGTCAAAAATTGGCCATTTTGGGCATAATTGAAAATCGTGTTATTCCTCAGCCAATTGAGGTTTTTACAAGCGGTTTTTGGCCCAGATGAAAACTAGGATGGCTGCTGAGTCAATCTATACCAATTAGATCGAAATCGGAGAGGTCGAAAAAATTTGAAAATTTTCCTATGGTCCCCCCTTAGAAAAAAGTCCAAAATTGACCATTTTGGGCACTTATGAAAATAGTCTTATTTCTCAGCTAATTGAGCTTTATTCAAGCGGTTTTTTGCACAGTAGAAAACTAGGATAGTTGCCGAGTCAATCCATACAAGTAGGCTAAAATCGGACGAGTAGTTTCTATTTTCCAGCCTTCCAAAGTGGAGCTAAAATATCGGCCGATTTTGAAAAGTTTCCTATGGTCCCCCCTATCAAATCAGTCATTTTAGCCATATTTGAAAACCGTGTCATTTCTCAGCCAATTCAGCTTTCTACAAGCGGTTTTTTGCTGAAATGAAAAGTCGGATAGCTGCTGAGTAAATCCATAAAAGTTAGGCTGAAATCGGAGAGGTCGAAAGAATTTCCAAATTTTGCGCTGAAAAAGTCAAAAATTGGCCATTTTGGGCATAATTGAAAATCGTGTTATTCCTCAGCCAATTGAGGTTTTTACAAGCGGTTTTTGGCCCAGATGAAAACTAGGATGGCTGCTGAGTCAATCTATACCAATTAGATCGAAATCGGAGAGGTCGAAAAAATTTGAAAATTTTCCTATGGTCCCCCCTTAGAAAAAAGTCCAAAATTGACCATTTTGGGCACTTATGAAAATAGTCTTATTTCTCAGCTAATTGAGCTTTATTCAAGCGGTTTTTTGCACAGTAGAAAACTAGGATAGTTGCCGAGTCAATCCATACAAGTAGGCTAAAATCGGACGAGTAGTTTCTATTTTCCAGCCTTCCAAAGTGGAGCTAAAATATCGGCCGATTTTGAAAAGTTTCCTATGGTCCCCCCTATCAAATCAGTCATTTTAGCCATATTTGAAAACCGTGTCATTTCTCAGCCAATTCAGCTTTCTACAAGCGGTTTTTTGCTGAAATGAAAAGTCGGATAGCTGCTGAGTAAATCCATACAAATTAGGTTGAAATCGGAGAGGTCGAAAAAAATTTCGAAATTTTGCCCTGAAAAAGTGAAAAATTGGCCATTTTGGGAATAATTGAAAATCGCGTTATTCCTCAGCCAATTGAGGTTTTTACAAGCGGTTTTTAGCCCAGATGAAAACTAGGATGGCTGATGAGTCCATCTATACCAATTAGATCGAAATCGGAGAGGTCGAAAAAATTTGAAAATATTCCTATGGTTCCCCCTTAGAAAAAAGTCCAAAATTGACCATTTTGGGCACTTTTGAAAATAGTAATGTTTCTCAGCTAATTGAGCTTTATTCAAGCGGGTTTTTGCACAATTGAGAACTAGGATAGTTGCCGAGTCAATCCATACAAGATAGGCGAAAATCGGACAAGTAGTTTCTATTTTGCAGCCTTCCAAAGTCGAGCTAAAATATCGCCCGATTTTGAAAAGTTTCCTATGGTCCCCCCTATGAAATCAGTCATTTTAGCCATATTTGAAAATCGTGTCATTTCTCAGCCAATTGAGCTTTCTACAAGCGGTTTTTTGCTGAAATGAAAAGTCGGATAGCTGCTGAGTAAATCCATAAAAGTTAGGCTGAAATCGGAGAGGTCGAAAAAATTTCCAAATTTTGCCATGAAAAAGTGAAAAATTGGCCATTTTGGGCATAATTGAAAATCGTGTTATTCCTCAGCCAATTGAGGTTTTTACAAGCGGTTTTTGGCCCAGATGAAAACTGGGGTGGCTGCTGAGTCCATCTATACCAATTAGATCGAAATCGGAGAGGTCGAAAAAATTTGAAAATTTTCCTATGGTCCCCCCTTAGAAAAAAGTCCAAAATTGACCATTTTGGGCACTTTTCAAAATAGTATTATTTCTCAGCTAATTGAGCTTCATTCAAGCGGTTTGTTGTACGGTTGAATACTAGGATAGTTGCCGAGTCCATCCATACCAAGTAGGCTAAAATCGGACGAGTAGTTTGTATATTCCAGCCTTCCAAAGTCGAGCTAAAATATCGGCTGATTTTGAAAAGTTTCCTATGGTCCCCCCTATGAAATCAGTCATTTTAGCCATATTTGAAAATCGTGTCATTTCTCAGCCAATTGAGCTTTCTTCAAGCGGTTTTTTTCTGAAATGAAAAGTCAGATAGCTGCTGAGTAAATCCATACAAATTAGGCTGAAATCGGAGAGGTCGAAAAAATTTCCAAATTTTGCGCTGAAAAAGTGAAAAATTGGCCATTTTGGGCATAATTGAAAATCGTGTTATTCCTCAGCAAATTGAGGTTTTTACAAGCGGTTTTTGGCCCAGATGAAAACTAGGATGGCTGCTGAGTCCATCTATACCAATTAGATCGAAATCGGAGAGGTCGAAAAAATTTGAAAATTTTCCTATGGTACCCCTTAGAAAAAAGTCCAAAATTGACCATTTTGGGCACTTTTGAAAATAATATTTTTTCTCAGCTAATTGAGCTTTATTCAAGCGGTTTTTTGCACAATTGAGAACTAGGATAGTTGCCGAGTCAATCCATACAAGGTAGGCTAAAATCGGACGAGTAGTTTCTATTTTACAGCCTTCCAAAGTCGAGCTAAAATATCGGCTGATTTTGAAAAGTTTCCTATGGTCCCCCCTATGAAATCAGTCCTTTTAACCATATTTGAAAATCGTGTCATTTCTCAGCCAATTCAGCTTTCTACAAGCGGTTTTTTGCTGAAATGAAAAGTCGGATAGCTGCTGAGTAAATCCATACAAATTAGGTTGAAATCGGAGAGGTCGAAAAAATTTCCAAATTTTGCCATGAAAAAGTGAAAAATTGGCCATTTTGGGCATAATTGAAAATCGTGTTATTCCTCAGCAAATTGAGGTTTTTACAAGCGGTTTTTGGCCCAGATGAAAACTAGGATGGCTGCTGAGTCCGTCTATACCAATTAGATTGAAATCGGAGAGGTCGAAAAAATTTGAAAATTTTCCTATGGTCCCCCTTAGAAAAAAGTCCAAAATTGACCATTTTGGGCACTTTTGAAAATAGTATTATTTCTCAGCTAATTGAGCTTTATTCAAGCGGTTTTTTGCACAATTGAGAACTAGGATAGTTGCCGAGTCAATTCATACAAAGTGGGCTAAAATCGGACAGGTAGTTTCTATTTTGCAGCCTTCGAAAGTCGAGCTAAAATATCGGCCGATTTTGAAAAGTTTCCTATGGTCCCCCCTTAGAAAAAAGTCCAAAATTGACCATTTTGGGCACTTTTGAAAATAGTATTATTTCTCAGCTAATTGAGCTTTATTCAAGCGGTTTTTTGCACAGTTGAGAACTAGGATAGTTGCCGAGTCCATCCATACCAAGTAGGCTAAAATCGGACGAGTAGTTTGTATATTCCAGCCTTCCAAAGTCGAGCTAAAATGCCGGCCGATTTTGAAAAGTTTCCTATGGTCCCCCCTATGAAATCAGTCATTTTAGCCATATTTGAAAATCGTGTCATTTCTCAGCCAATTCAGCTTTCTACAAGCGGTTTTTTGCTGAAATGAAAAGTCGGATAGCTGCTGAGGAAATCCATACAAATTAGGTTGAAATCGGAGAGGTCGAAAAAATTTCCAAATTTTGCCATGAAAAAGTGAAAAATTGGCCATTTTGGGCATAATTGAAAATCGTGTTATTCCTCAGCCAATTGAGGTTTTTACAAGCGGTTTTTGGCCCAGATGAAAACTAGGATGGCTGCTGAGTCCATCTATACCAATTAGATCGAAATCGGAGAGGTCGAAAAAATTTGAAAATTTTCCTATGGTCCCCCCTTAGAAAAAAGTCCAAAATTGACCATTTTGGGCACTTTTGAAAATAGTATTATTTCTCAGCTAATTGAGCTTCATTCAAGCTGTTTGTTGTACGGTTGAATACTAGGATAGTTGCCGAGTCCATCCATACCAAGTAGGCTAAAATCGGACGAGTAGTTTCTATTTTACAGCCTTCCAAAGTCGAGCTAAAATATCGGCCGATTTTGAAAAGTTTCGTATGGTCCCCCCTATGAAATCAGTCATTTTAGCCATATTTGAAAATCGTGTCATTTCTCAGCGAATTGAGCTTTCTACAAGCGGTTTTTTGCTGAAATGAAAAGTCGGATAGCTGCTGAGTAAATCCATAAAAGTTAGGCTGAAATCGGAGAGGTCGAAAAAATTTCCAAATTTTGCGCTGAAAAAGTCAAAAATTGGCCATTTTGGGCATAATTGAAAATCGTGTTATTCCTCAGCAAATTGAGGTTTTTACAAGCGGTTTTTGGCTCAGATGAAAACTAGGATGGCTGCTGAGTCCATCTATACCAATTAGATCGAAATCGGAGAGGTCGAAAAAATTTGAAAATTTTCCTATGGTCCCCCCTTAGAAAAAAGTCCAAAATTGACCATTTTGGGCACTTTTGAAAATAGTATTTTTTCTCAGCTAATTGAGCTTTATTCAAGCGGTTTTTTGCACAATTGAGAACTAGGATAGTTGCCGAGTCAATCCATACAAGGTAGGCTAAAATCGGACGAGTAGTTTCTATTTTACAGCCTTCCAAAGTCGAGCTAAAATATCGGCTGATTTTGAAAAGTTTCCTATGGTCCCCCCTATGAAATCAGTCCTTTTAACCATATTTGAAAATCGTGTCATTTCTCAGCCAATTCAGCTTTCTACAAGCGGTTTTTTGCTGAAATGAAAAGTCGGATAGCTGCTGAGGAAATCCATACAAATTAGGTTGAAATCGGAGAGGTCGAAAAAATTTCCAAATTTTGCCATGAAAAAGTGAAAAATTGGCCATTTTGGGCATAATTGAAAATCGTGTTATTCCTCAGCCAATTGAGGTTTTTACAAGCGGTTTTTGGCCCAGATGAAAACTAGGATGGCTGCTGAGTCCATCTATACCAATTAGATCGAAATCGGAGAGGTCGAAAAAATTTGAAAATTTTCCTATGGTCCCCCCTTAGAAAAAAGTCCAAAATTGACCATTTTGGGCACTTTTGAAAATAGTATTTTTTCTCAGCTAATTGAGCTTTATTCAAGCGGTTTTTTGCACAATTGATAACTAGGATAGTTGCCGAGTCAATCCATACAAGGTAGGCTAAAATCGGACGAGTAGTTTCTATTTTACAGCCTTCCAAAGTCGAGCTAAAATATCGGCCGATTTTGAAAAGTTTCGTATGGTCCCCCCTATGAAATCAGTCATTTTAGCCATATTTGAAAATCGTGTCATTTCTCAGCGAATTGAGCTTTCTACAAGCGGTTTTTTGCTGAAATGAAAAGTCGGATAGCTGCTGAGTAAATCCATAAAAGTTAGGCTGAAATCGGAGAGGTCGAAAAAATTTCCAAATTTTGCGCTGAAAAAGTGAAAAATTGGCCATTTTGGGCATAATTGAAAATCGTGTTATTCCTCAGCAAATTGAGGTTTTTACAAGCGGTTTTTGGCCCAGATGAAAACTAGGATGGCTGCTGAGTCCATCTATACCAATTAGATCGAAATCGGAGAGGTCGAAAAAATTTGAAAATTTTCCTATGGTACCCCTTAGAAAAAAGTCCAAAATTGACCATTTTGGGCACTTTTGAAAATAATATTTTTTCTCAGCTAATTGAGCTTTATTCAAGCGGTTTTTTGCACAATTGAGAACTAGGATAGTTGCCGAGTCAATCCATACAAGGTAGGCTAAAATCGGACGAGTAGTTTCTATTTTACAGCCTTCCAAAGTCGAGCTAAAATATCGGCTGATTTTGAAAAGTTTCCTATGGTCCCCCCTATGAAATCAGTCCTTTTAACCATATTTGAAAATCGTGTCATTTCTCAGCCAATTCAGCTTTCTACAAGCGGTTTTTTGCTGAAATGAAAAGTCGGATAGCTGCTGAGTAAATCCATACAAATTAGGTTGAAATCGGAGAGGTCGAAAAAATTTCCAAATTTTGCCATGAAAAAGTGAAAAATTGGCCATTTTGGGCATAATTGAAAATCGTGTTATTCCTCAGCAAATTGAGGTTTTTACAAGCGGTTTTTGGCCCAGATGAAAACTAGGATGGCTGCTGAGTCCGTCTATACCAATTAGATTGAAATCGGAGAGGTCGAAAAAATTTGAAAATTTTCCTATGGTCCCCCTTAGAAAAAAGTCCAAAATTGACCATTTTGGGCACTTTTGAAAATAGTATTATTTCTCAGCTAATTGAGCTTTATTCAAGCGGTTTTTTGCACAATTGAGAACTAGGATAGTTGCCGAGTCAATTCATACAAAGTAGGCTAAAATCGGACAGGTAGTTTCTATTTTGCAGCCTTCGAAAGTCGAGCTAAAATATCGGCCGATTTTGAAAAGTTTCCTATGGTCCCCCCTTAGAAAAAAGTCCAAAATTGACCATTTTGGGCACTTTTGAAAATAGTATTATTTCTCAGCTAATTGAGCTTTATTCAAGCGGTTTTTTGCACAGTTGAGAACTAGGATAGTTGCCGAGTCCATCCATACCAAGTAGGCTAAAATCGGACGAGTAGTTTGTATATTCCAGCCTTCCAAAGTCGAGCTAAAATGCCGGCCGATTTTGAAAAGTTTCCTATGGTCCCCCCTATGAAATCAGTCATTTTAGCCATATTTGAAAATCGTGTCATTTCTCAGCCAATTCAGCTTTCTACAAGCGGTTTTTTGCTGAAATGAAAAGTCGGATAGCTGCTGAGGAAATCCATACAAATTAGGTTGAAATCGGAGAGGTCGAAAAAATTTCCAAATTTTGCCATGAAAAAGTGAAAAATTGGCCATTTTGGGCATAATTGAAAATCGTGTTATTCCTCAGCCAATTGAGGTTTTTACAAGCGGTTTTTGGCCCAGATGAAAACTAGGATGGCTGCTGAGTCCATCTATACCAATTAGATCGAAATCGGAGAGGTCGAAAAAATTTGAAAATTTTCCTATGGTCCCCCCTTAGAAAAAAGTCCAAAATTGACCATTTTGGGCACTTTTGAAAATAGTATTATTTCTCAGCTAATTGAGCTTCATTCAAGCTGTTTGTTGTACGGTTGAATACTAGGATAGTTGCCGAGTCCATCCATACCAAGTAGGCTAAAATCGGACGAGTAGTTTCTATTTTACAGCCTTCCAAAGTCGAGCTAAAATATCGGCCGATTTTGAAAAGTTTCGTATGGTCCCCCCTATGAAATCAGTCATTTTAGCCATATTTGAAAATCGTGTCATTTCTCAGCGAATTGAGCTTTCTACAAGCGGTTTTTTGCTGAAATGAAAAGTCGGATAGCTGCTGAGTAAATCCATAAAAGTTAGGCTGAAATCGGAGAGGTCGAAAAAATTTCCAAATTTTGCGCTGAAAAAGTCAAAAATTGGCCATTTTGGGCATAATTGAAAATCGTGTTATTCCTCAGCAAATTGAGGTTTTTACAAGCGGTTTTTGGCTCAGATGAAAACTAGGATGGCTGCTGAGTCCATCTATACCAATTAGATCGAAATCGGAGAGGTCGAAAAAATTTGAAAATTTTCCTATGGTCCCCCCTTAGAAAAAAGTCCAAAATTGACCATTTTGGGCACTTTTGAAAATAGTATTTTTTCTCAGCTAATTGAGCTTTATTCAAGCGGTTTTTTGCACAATTGAGAACTAGGATAGTTGCCGAGTCAATCCATACAAGGTAGGCTAAAATCGGACGAGTAGTTTCTATTTTACAGCCTTCCAAAGTCGAGCTAAAATATCGGCTGATTTTGAAAAGTTTCCTATGGTCCCCCCTATGAAATCAGTCCTTTTAACCATATTTGAAAATCGTGTCATTTCTCAGCCAATTCAGCTTTCTACAAGCGGTTTTTTGCTGAAATGAAAAGTCGGATAGCTGCTGAGGAAATCCATACAAATTAGGTTGAAATCGGAGAGGTCGAAAAAATTTCCAAATTTTGCCATGAAAAAGTGAAAAATTGGCCATTTTGGGCATAATTGAAAATCGTGTTATTCCTCAGCCAATTGAGGTTTTTACAAGCGGTTTTTGGCCCAGATGAAAACTAGGATGGCTGCTGAGTCCATCTATACCAATTAGATCGAAATCGGAGAGGTCGAAAAAATTTGAAAATTTTCCTATGGTCCCCCCTTAGAAAAAAGTCCAAAATTGACCATTTTGGGCACTTTTGAAAATAGTATTTTTTCTCAGCTAATTGAGCTTTATTCAAGCGGTTTTTTGCACAATTGATAACTAGGATAGTTGCCGAGTCAATCCATACAAGGTAGGCTAAAATCGGACGAGTAGTTTCTATTTTACAGCCTTCCAAAGTCGAGCTAAAATATCGGCCGATTTTGAAAAGTTTCGTATGGTCCCCCCTATGAAATCAGTCATTTTAGCCATATTTGAAAATCGTGTCATTTCTCAGCGAATTGAGCTTTCTACAAGCGGTTTTTTGCTGAAATGAAAAGTCGGATAGCTGCTGAGTAAATCCATAAAAGTTAGGCTGAAATCGGAGAGGTCGAAAAAATTTCCAAATTTTGCGCTGAAAAAGTCAAAAATTGGCCATTTTGGGCATAATTGAAAATCGTGTTATTCCTCAGCAAATTGAGGTTTTTACAAGCGGTTTTTGGCCCAGATGAAAACTAGGATGGCTGCTGAGTCCATCTATACCAATTAGATCGAAATCGGAGAGGTCGAAAAAATTTGAAAATTTTCCTATGGTCCCCCCTTAGAAAAAAGTCCAAAATTGACCATTTTGGGCACTTTTGAAAATACTATTTTTTCTCAGCTAATTGAGCTTTATTCAAGCGGTTTTTTGCACAATTGATAACTAGGATAGTTGCCGAGTCAATCCATACAAGGTAGGCTAAAATCGGACGAGTAGTTTCTATTTTACAGCCTTCCAAAGTCGAGCTAAAATATCGGCCGATTTTGAAAAGTTTCCTATGGTCCCCCCTATGAAATCAGTCATTTTAGCCATATTTGAAAATCGTGTCATTTCTCAGCGAATTGAGCTTTCTACAAGCGGTTTTTTGCTGAAATGAAAAGTCGGATAGCTGCTGAGTAAATCCATAAAAGTTAGGCTGAAATCGGAGAGGTCGAAAAAATTTCCAAATTTTGCGCTGAAAAAGTCAAAAATTGGTCATTTTGGGCATAATTGAAAATCGTGTTATTCCTCAGCAAATTGAGGTTTTTACAAGCGGTTTTTGGCCCAGATGAAAACTAGGATGGCTGCTGAGTCCATCTATACCAATTAGATCGAAATCGGAGAGGTCGAAAAAATTTGAAAATTTTCCTATGGTCCCCCCTTAGAAAAAAGTCCAAAATTGACCATTTTGGGCACTTTTGAAAATACTATTTTTTCTCAGCTAATTGAGCTTTATTCAAGCGGTTTTTTGCATAATTGAGAACTAGGATAGTTGCCGAGTCAATCCATACAAGGTAGGCTAAAATCGGACGAGTAGTTTCTATTTTACAGCCTTCCAAAGTCGAGCTAAAATATCGGCTGATTTTGAAAAGTTTCCTATGGTCCCCCCTATGAAATCAGTCCTTTTAACCATATTTGAAAATCGTGTCATTTCTCAGCCAATTCAGCTTTCTACAAGCGGTTTTTTGCTGAAATGAAAAGTCGGATAGCTGCTGAGGAAATCCATACAAATTAGGTTGAAATCGGAGAGGTCGAAAAAATTTCCAAATTTTGCCATGAAAAAGTGAAAAATTGGCCATTTTGGGCATAATTGAAAATCGTGTTATCCCTCAGCAAATTGAGGTTTTTACAAGCGGTTTTTGGCCCAGATGAAAACTAGGATGGCTGCTGAGTCCATCTATACCAATTAGATCGAAATCGGAGAGGTCGAAAAAATTTGAAAATTTTCCTATGGTCCCCCCTTAGAAAAAAAGTCCAAAATTGACCATTTTGGGCACTTTTGAAAATACTATTTTTTCTCAGCTAATTGAGCTTTATTCAAGCGGTTTTTTGCATAATTGAGAACTAGGATAGTTGCCGAGTCAATCCATACAAGGTAGGCTAAAATCGGACGAGTAGTTTCTATTTTACAGCCTTCCAAAGTCGAGCTAAAATATCGGCTGATTTTGAAAAGTTTCCTATGGTCCCCCCTATGAAATCAGTCCTTTTAACCATATTTGAAAATCGTGTCATTTCTCAGCCAATTGAGCTTTCTACAAGCGGTTTTTTGCTGAAATGAAAAGTCGGATAGCTGCTGAGGAAATCCATACAAATTAGGTTGAAATCGGAGAGGTCGAAAAAATTTCCAAATTTTGCCATGAAAAAGTGAAAAATTGGCCATTTTGGGCATAATTGAAAATCGTGTTATCCCTCAGCAAATTGAGGTTTTTACAAGCGGTTTTTGGCCCAGATGAAAACTAGGATGGCTGCTGAGTCCATCTATACCAATTAGATCGAAATCGGAGAGGTCGAAAAAATTTGAAAATTTTCCTATGGTCCCCCCTTACAAAAAAAGTCCAAAATTGACCATTTTGGGCACTTTTGAAAATAGTATTTTTTCTCAGCTAATTGAGCTTTATTCAAGCGGTTTTTTGCACAATTGAGAACTAGGATAGTTGCCGAGTCAATCCATACAAGGTAGGCTAAAATCGGACGAGTGGTTTCTATTTTACAGCCTTCCAAAGTCGAGCTAAAATATCGGCCGATTTTGAAAAGTTTCCTATGGTCCCCCCTATGAAATCAGTCATTTTAGCCATATTTGAAAATCGTGTCATTTCTCAGCGAATTAAGCTTTCTACAAGCGGTTTTTTGCTGAAATGAAAAGTCGGATAGCTGCTGAGTAAATCCATACAAATTAGGCTGAAATCGGAGAGGTCGAAAAAATTTCCAAATGTTGCCATGAAAAAGTGAAAAATTGGCCATTTTGGGCATAATTGAAAATCGTGTTATTCCTCAGCCAATTGAGGTTTTTACAAGCGGTTTTTGGCCCAGATGAAAACTAGGATGGCTGCTGAGTCCATCTATACCAATTAGATCGAAATCGGAGAGGTCGAAAAAATTTGAAAATTTTCCTATGGTCCCCCCTTAGAAAAAAGTCCAAAATTGACCATTTTGGGCACTTTTGAAAATAGTATTATTTCTCAGCTAATTTAGCTTTACTCAAGCGGTTTTTTGCACAGTTGAGAACTAGGATAGTTGCCGAGTCCATCCATACCAAGTAGGCTAAAATCGGACGAGTAGTTTGTATATTCCAGCCTTCCAAAGTCGAGCTAAAATGCCGGCCGATTTTGAAAAGTTTCCTATGGTCTCCCTATGAAATCAGTCATTTTAGCCATATTTGAAAATCGTGTCATTTCTCAGCCAATTAAGCTTTCTACAAGCGGCTTTTTGCTGAAATGAAAAGTCGGATAGCTGCTGAGTAAATCCATACAAATTAGGCTGAAATCGGAGAGGTCGAAAAAATTTCGAAATTGTGCGCTAAAAAGGGAAAAATTTGCCATTTTGGGCATAATTGAAAATCGTGTTATTCCTCAGCCAATTGAGATTTTTACAAGCGGTTTTTGGCCCAGATGAAAACTAGGATGGCTTCTGAGTCCGTCTATACCAATTAGATTGAAATCGGAGAGGTCGAAAAAATTTGAAAATTTTCCTATGGTCCCCCCTTAGAAAAAAGTCCAAAATTGACCATTTTCGGCACTTTTGAAAATAGTATTATTTCTCAGCTAATTGAGCTTCATTCAAGCGGTTTGTTGTACGGTTGAATACTAGGATAGTTGCCGAGTCCATCCATACCAAGTAGGCTAAAATCGGACGAGTAGTTTGTATATTCCAGCCTTCCAAAGTCGAGCTAAAATATCGGCTGATTTTGAAAAGTTTCCTATGGTCCCCCCTATGAAATCAGTCATTTTAGCCATATTTGAAAATCGTGTCATTTCTCAGCCAATTTAGCTTTCTACAAGCGGTTTTTTGCTGAAATGAAAAGTCGGATAGTTGCTGAGTAAATCCATAAAAGTTAGGCTGAAATCGGAGAGGTCGAAAAAATTTCCAAATTTTGCCATGAAAAAGTGAAAAATTGGCCATTTTGGGAATAATTGAAAATCGCGTTATTCCTCAGCCAATTGAGGTTTTTACAAGCGGTTTTTGGCCCAGATGAAAACTAGGATGGCTGCTGAGTCCATCTATACCAATTAGATCGAAATCGGAGAGGTCGAAAAAATTTGAAAATATTCCTATGGTTCCCCCTTAGAAAAAAGTCCAAAATTGACCATTTTGGGCACTTTTGAAAATAGTAATGTTTCTCAGCTAATTGAGCTTTATTCAAGCGGGTTTTTGCACAATTGAGAACTAGGATAGTTGCCGAGTCAATCCATACAAGATAGGCGAAAATCGGACAAGTAGTTTCTATTTTGCAGCCTTCCAAAGTCGAGCTAAAATATCGCCCGATTTTGAAAAGTTTCCTATGGTCCCCCCTATGAAATCAGTCATTTTAGCCATATTTGAAAATCGTGTCATGTCTCAGCCAATTGAGCTTTCTACAAGCGGTTTTTTGCTGAAATGAAAAGTCGGATAGTTGCTGAGCAAATCCATACAAATTAGGTTGAAATCGGAGAGGTCGAAAAAATTTCCAAATTTTGCCCTGAAAAAGTGAAAAATTGGCCATTTTGGGCATAATTGAAAATCGTGTTATTCCTCAGCAAATTGAGGTTTTTACAAGCGGTTTTTGGCCCAGATGAAAACTAGGATGGCTGCTGAGTCCATCTATACCAATTAGATCGAAATCGGAGAGGTCGAAAAAATTTGAAAATTTTCCTATGGTCCCCCCTTAGAAAAAAGTCCAAAATTGACCATTTTGGGCACTTTTAAAAATAGTATTATTTCTCAGCAAATTTAGCTTTACTCAAGCGGTTTTTTGCACAGTTGAGAACTAGGATAATTGCTGAGTCCATCCATACCAAGTAGGCTAAAATCGGACGAGTAGTTTCTATTTTACAGCCTTCCAAAGTCGAGCTAAAATGCCGGCCGATTTTGAAAAGTTTCCTATGGTCCCCCCTATGAAATCAGTCATTTTAGCCATATTTGAAAATGGTGTCATTTCTCAGCCAATTCAGCTTTCTACAAGCGGTTTTTTGCTGAAATGAAAAGTCGGATAGCTGCTGAGTAAATCCATACAAATTAGGCTGAAATCGGAGAGGTCGAAAAAATTTCCAAATTTTGCCATGAAAAAGTGAAAAATTGGCCATTTTGGGCATAATTGAAAATCGTGTTATTCCTCAGCCAATTGAGGTTTTTACAAGCGGTTTTTGGCCCAGATGAAAACTGGGGTGGCTGCTGAGTCCATCTATACCAATTAGATCGAAATCGGAGAGGTCGAAAAAATTTGAAAATTTTCCTATGGTCCCCCCTTAGAAAAAAGTCCAAAATTGACCATTTTGGGCACTTTTCAAAATAGTATTATTTCTCAGCTAATTGAGCTTCATTCAAGCGGTTTGTTGTACGGTTGAATACTAGGATAGTTGCCGAGTCCATCCATACCAAGTAGGCTAAAATCGGACGAGTAGTTTGTATATTCCAGCCTTCCAAAGTCGAGCTAAAATATCGGCTGATTTTGAAAAGTTTCCTATGGTCCCCCCTATGAAATCAGTCATTTTAGCCATATTTGAAAATCGTGTCATTTCCCAGCCAATTGAGCTTTCTTCAAGCGGTTTTTTTCTCAAATGAAAAGTCAGATAGCTGCTGAGTAAATCCATACAAATTAGGCTGAAATCGGAGAGGTCGAAAAAATTTCCAAATTTTGCGCTGAAAAAGTGAAAAATTGGCCATTTTGGGCATAATTGAAAATCGTGTTATTCCTCAGCAAATTGAGGTTTTTACAAGCGGTTTTTGGCCCAGATGAAAACTAGGATGGCTGCTGAGTCCATCTATACCAATTAGATCGAAATCGGAGAGGTCGAAAAAATTTGAAAATTTTCCTATGGTACCCCTTAGAAAAAAGTCCAAAATTGACCATTTTGGGCACTTTTGAAAATAGTATTTTTTCTCAGCTAATTGAGCTTTATTCAAGCGGTTTTTTGCACAATTGATAACTAGGATAGTTGCCGAGTCAATCCATACAAGGTAGGCTAAAATCGGACGAGTGGTTTCTATTTTACAGCCTTCCAAAGTCGAGCTAAAATATCGGCCGATTTTGAAAAGTTTCCTATGGTCCCCCCTATGAAATCAGTCATTTTAGCCATATTTGAAAATCGTGTCATTTCTCAGCGAATTAAGCTTTCTACAAGCGGTTTTTTGCTGAAATGAAAAGTCGGATAGCTGCCGAGTAAATCCATACAAATTAGGCTGAAATCGGAGAGGTCGAAAAAATTTCCAAATTTTGCCATGAAAAAGTGAAAAATTGGCCATTTTGGGCATAATTGAAAATCGTGTTATTCCTCAGCCAATTGAGGTTTTTACAAGCGGTTTTTGGCCCAGATGAAAACTAGGATGGCTGCTGAGTCCATCTATACCAATTAGATCGAAATCGGAGAGGTCGAAAAAATTTGAAAATTTTCCTATGGTCCCCCCTTAGAAAAAAGTCCAAAATTGACCATTTTGGGCACTTTTGAAAATAGTATTATTTCTCAGCTAATTTAGCTTTACTCAAGCGGTTTTTTGCACAGTTGAGAACTAGGATAGTTGCCGAGTCCATCCATACCAAGTAGGCTAAAATCGGACGAGTAGTTTGTATATTCCAGCCTTCCAAAGTCGAGCTAAAATGCCGGCCGATTTTGAAAAGTTTCCTATGGTCTCCCTATGAAATCAGTCATTTTAGCCATATTTGAAAATCGTGTCATTTCTCAGCCAATTAAGCTTTCTACAAGCGGCTTTTTGCTGAAATGAAAAGTCGGATAGCTGCTGAGTAAATCCATACAAATTAGGCTGAAATCGGAGAGGTCGAAAAAATTTCGAAATTGTGCGCTAAAAAGGGAAAAATTTGCCATTTTGGGCATAATTGAAAATCGTGTTATTCCTCAGCCAATTGAGATTTTTACAAGCGGTTTTTGGCCCAGATGAAAACTAGGATGGCTTCTGAGTCCGTCTATACCAATTAGATTGAAATCGGAGAGGTCGAAAAAATTTGAAAATTTTCCTATGGTCCCCCCTTAGAAAAAAGTCCAAAATTGACCATTTTCGGCACTTTTGAAAATAGTATTATTTCTCAGCTAATTGAGCTTCATTCAAGCGGTTTGTTGTACGGTTGAATACTAGGATAGTTGCCGAGTCCATCCATACCAAGTAGGCTAAAATCGGACGAGTAGTTTGTATATTCCAGCCTTCCAAAGTCAAGCTAAAATATCGGCTGATTTTGAAAAGTTTCCTATGGTCCCCCCTATGAAATCAGTCATTTTAGCCATATTTGAAAATCGTGTCATTTCTCAGCCAATTTAGCTTTCTACAAGCGGTTTTTTGCTGAAATGAAAAGTCGGATAGTTGCTGAGTAAATCCATAAAAGTTAGGCTGAAATCGGAGAGGTCGAAAAAATTTCCAAATTTTGCCATGAAAAAGTGAAAAATTGGCCATTTTGGGAATAATTGAAAATCGCGTTATTCCTCAGCCAATTGAGATTTTTACAAGCGGTTTTTGGCCCAGATGAAAACTAGGATGGCTGCTGAGTCCATCTATACCAATTAGATCGAAATCGGAGAGGTCGAAAAAATTTGAAAATTTTCCTATGGTCCCCCCTTAGAAAAAAGTCCAAAATTGACCATTTTGGGCACTTTTAAAAATAGTATTATTTCTCAGCAAATTTAGCTTTACTCAAGCAGTTTTTTGCACAGTTGAGAACTAGAATAATTGCTGAGTCCATCCATACCAAGTAGGCTAAAATCGGACGAGTAGTTTCTATTTTACAGCCTTTCAAAGTCGAGCTAAAATGCCGGCCGATTTTGAAAAGTTTCCTATGGTCCCCCCTATGAAATCAGTCATTTTAGCCATATTTGAAAATCATGTCATTTCTCAGCCAATTGAGCTTTCTACAAGCGGTTTTTTGCTGAAATGAAAAGTCGGATAACTGCTGAGTAAATCCATACAAATTAGGCTGAAATCGGAGAGGTCGAAAAAATTTCCAAATTTTGCCATGAAAAAGTGAAAAATTGGCCATTTTGGGCATAATTGAAAATCGTGTTATTCCTCAGCCAATTGAGGTTTTTACAAGCGGTTTTTGGCCCAGATGAAAACTAGGATGGCTGCTGAGTCCATCTATACCAATTAGATCGAAATCGGAGAGGTCGAAAAAATTTGAAAATTTTCCTATGGTCCCCCCTTAGAAAAAAGTCCAAAATTGACCATTTTGGGCACTTTTGAAAAGAGTATTATTTCTCAGCTAATTGAGATTTATTCAAGCGGTTTTTTGCACAGTAGAAAACTAGGATAGTTGCCGAGTCAATCCATACAAGTAGGCTAAAATCGGACGAGTAGTTTCTATTTTCCAGCCTTCCAAAGTGGAGCTAAAATATCGGCCGATTTTGAAAAGTTTCCTATGGTCCCCCCTATCAAATCAGTCATTTTAGCCATATTTGAAAACCGTGTCATTTCTCAGCCAATTCAGCTTTCTACAAGCGGTTTTTTGCTGAAATGAAAAGTCGGATAGCTGCTGAGTAAATCCATACAAATTAGGTTGAAATCGGAGAGGTCGAAAAAAATTTCGAAATTTTGCCCTGAAAAAGTGAAAAATTGGCCATTTTGGGAATAATTGAAAATCGCGTTATTCCTCAGCCAATTGAGGTTTTTACAAGCGGTTTTTAGCCCAGATGAAAACTAGGATGGCTGATGAGTCCATCTATACCAATTAGATCGAAATCGGAGAGGTCGAAAAAATTTGAAAATATTCCTATGGTTCCCCCTTAGAAAAAAGTCCAAAATTGACCATTTTGGGCACTTTTGAAAATAGTAATGTTTCTCAGCTAATTGAGCTTTATTCAAGCGGGTTTTTGCACAATTGAGAACTAGGATAGTTGCCGAGTCAATCCATACAAGATAGGCGAAAATCGGACAAGTAGTTTCTATTTTGCAGCCTTCCAAAGTCGAGCTAAAATATCGCCCGATTTTGAAAAGTTTCCTATGGTCCCCCCTATGAAATCAGTCATTTTAGCCATATTTGAAAATCGTGTCATTTCTCAGCCAATTGAGCTTTCTACAAGCGGTTTTTTGCTGAAATGAAAAGTCGGATAGTTGCTGAGCAAATCCATACAAATTAGGTTGAAATCGGAGAGGTCGAAAAAATTTCCAAATTTTGCCCTGAAAAAGTGAAAAATTGGCCATTTTGGGCATAATTGAAAATCGTGTTATTCCTCAGCAAATTGAGGTTTTTACAAGCGGTTTTTGGCCCAGATGAAAACTAGGATGGCTGCTGAGTCCATCTATACCAATTAGATCGAAATCGGAGAGGTCGAAAAAATTTGAAAATTTTCCTATGGTCCCCCCTTAGAAAAAAGTCCAAAATTGACCATTTTGGGCACTTTTAAAAATAGTATTATTTCTCAGCAAATTTAGCTTTACTCAAGCGGTTTTTTGCACAGTTGAGAACTAGGATAATTGCTGAGTCCATCCATACCAAGTAGGCTAAAATCGGACGAGTAGTTTCTATTTTACAGCCTTCCAAAGTCGAGCTAAAATGCCGGCCGATTTTGAAAAGTTTCCTATGGTCCCCCCTATGAAATCAGTCATTTTAGCCATATTTGAAAATGGTGTCATTTCTCAGCCAATTCAGCTTTCTACAAGCGGTTTTTTGCTGAAATGAAAAGTCGGATAGCTGCTGAGTAAATCCATACAAATTAGGCTGAAATCGGAGAGGTCGAAAAAATTTCCAAATTTTGCCATGAAAAAGTGAAAAATTGGCCATTTTGGGCATAATTGAAAATCGTGTTATTCCTCAGCCAATTGAGGTTTTTACAAGCGGTTTTTGGCCCAGATGAAAACTGGGGTGGCTGCTGAGTCCATCTATACCAATTAGATCGAAATCGGAGAGGTCGAAAAAATTTGAAAATTTTCCTATGGTCCCCCCTTAGAAAAAAGTCCAAAATTGACCATTTTGGGCACTTTTCAAAAGAGTATTATTTCTCAGCTAATTGAGATTTATTCAAGCGATTTTTTGAACAGTTGAAAACTAGGATAGTTGCCGAGTCCATCCATACCAAGTAGGCTAAAATCGGACGAGTAGTTTCTATTTTACAGCCTTACAAAGTCGAGCTAAAATATCGGCCGATTTTGAAAAGTTTCCTATGGTCTCCCTATGAAATCAGTCATTTTAGCCATATTTGAAAATCGTGTCATTTCTCAGCCAATTAAGCTTTCTACAAGCGGCTTTTTGCTGAAATGAAAAGTCGGATAGCTGCTGAGTAAATCCATATAAATTAGGCTGAAATCGGAGAGGTCGAAAAAATTTCGAAATTGTGCGCTAAAAAGGGAAAAATTTGCCATTTTGGGCATAATTGAAAATCGTGTTATTCCTCAGCCAATTGAGATTTTTACAAGCGGTTTTTGGCCCAGATGAAAACTAGGATGGCTTCTGAGTCCGTCTATACCAATTAGATTGAAATCGGAGAGGTCGAAAAAATTTGAAAATTTTCCTATGGTCCCCCCTTAGAAAAAAGTCCAAAATTGACCATTTTCGGCACTTTTGAAAATAGTATTATTTCTCAGCTAATTGAGCTTCATTCAAGCGGTTTGTTGTACGGTTGAATACTAGGATAGTTCCCGAGTCCATCCATACCAAGTAGGCTAACATCGGACGAGTAGTTTGTATATTCCAGCCTTCCAAAGTCGAGCTAAAATATCGGCTGATTTTGAAAAGTTTCCTATGGTCCCCCCTATGAAATCAGTCATTTTAGCCATATTTGAAATTCGTGTCATTTCTCAGCCAATTCAGCTTTCTACAAGCGGTTTTTTGCTGAAATGAAAAGTCGGATAGCTGCTGAGTAAATCCATAAAAGTTAGGCTGAAATCGGAGAGGTCGAAAGAATTTCCAAATTTTGCGCTGAAAAAGTCAAAAATTGGCCATTTTGGGCATAATTGAAAATCGTGTTATTCCTCAGCCAATTGAGGTTTTTACAAGCGGTTTTTGGCCCAGATGAAAACTAGGATGGCTGCTGAGTCAATCTATACCAATTAGATCGAAATCGGAGAGGTCGAAAAAATTTGAAAATTTTCCTATGGTCCCCCCTTAGAAAAAAGTCCAAAATTGACCATTTTGGGCACTTATGAAAATAGTCTTATTTCTCAGCTAATTGAGCTTTATTCAAGCGGTTTTTTGCACAGTAGAAAACTAGGATAGTTGCCGAGTCAATCCATACAAGTAGGCTAAAATCGGACGAGTAGTTTCTATTTTCCAGCCTTCCAAAGTGGAGCTAAAATATCGGCCGATTTTGAAAAGTTTCCTATGGTCCCCCCTATCAAATCAGTCATTTTAGCCATATTTGAAAACCGTGTCATTTCTCAGCCAATTCAGCTTTCTACAAGCGGTTTTTTGCTGAAATGAAAAGTCGGATAGCTGCTGAGTAAATCCATAAAAGTTAGGCTGAAATCGGAGAGGTCGAAAGAATTTCCAAATTTTGCGCTGAAAAAGTCAAAAATTGGCCATTTTGGGCATAATTGAAAATCGTGTTATTCCTCAGCCAATTGAGGTTTTTACAAGCGGTTTTTGGCCCAGATGAAAACTAGGATGGCTGCTGAGTCAATCTATACCAATTAGATCGAAATCGGAGAGGTCGAAAAAATTTGAAAATTTTCCTATGGTCCCCCCTTAGAAAAAAGTCCAAAATTGACCATTTTGGGCACTTATGAAAATAGTCTTATTTCTCAGCTAATTGAGCTTTATTCAAGCGGTTTTTTGCACAGTAGAAAACTAGGATAGTTGCCGAGTCAATCCATACAAGTAGGCTAAAATCGGACGAGTAGTTTCTATTTTCCAGCCTTCCAAAGTGGAGCTAAAATATCGGCCGATTTTGAAAAGTTTCCTATGGTCCCCCCTATCAAATCAGTCATTTTAGCCATATTTGAAAACCGTGTCATTTCTCAGCCAATTCAGCTTTCTACAAGCGGTTTTTTGCTGAAATGAAAAGTCGGATAGCTGCTGAGTAAATCCATACAAATTAGGTTGAAATCGGAGAGGTCGAAAAAAATTTCGAAATTTTGCCCTGAAAAAGTGAAAAATTGGCCATTTTGGGAATAATTGAAAATCGCGTTATTCCTCAGCCAATTGAGGTTTTTACAAGCGGTTTTTAGCCCAGATGAAAACTAGGATGGCTGATGAGTCCATCTATACCAATTAGATCGAAATCGGAGAGGTCGAAAAAATTTGAAAATATTCCTATGGTTCCCCCTTAGAAAAAAGTCCAAAATTGACCATTTTGGGCACTTTTGAAAATCGTAATGTTTCTCAGCTAATTGAGCTTTATTCAAGCGGTTTTTTGCATAATTGAGAACTAGGATAGTTGCCGAGTCAATCCATACAAGGTAGGCTAAAATCGGACGAGTAGTTTCTATTTTACAGCCTTCCAAAGTCGAGCTAAAATATCGGCTGATTTTGAAAAGTTTCCTATGGTCCCCCCTATGAAATCAGTCCTTTTAACCATATTTGAAAATCGTGTCATTTCTCAGCCAATTGAGCTTTCTACAAGCGGTTTTTTGCTGAAATGAAAAGTCGGATAGCTGCTGAGCAAATCCATACAAATTAGGTTGAAATCGGAGAGGTCGAAAAAATTTCCAAATTTTGCCCTGAAAAAGTGAAAAATTGGCCATTTTGGGCATAATTGAAAATCGTGTTATTCCTCAGCAAATTGAGGTTTTTACAAGCGGTTTTTGGCCCAGATGAAAACTAGGATGGCTGCTGAGTCCATCTATACCAATTAGATCGAAATCGGAGAGGTCGAAAAAATTTGAAAATTTTCCTATGGTCCCCCCTTAGAAAAAAGTCCAAAATTGACCATTTTGGGCACTTTTAAAAATAGTATTATTTCTCAGCTAATTGAGCTTTATTCAAGCGGTTTTTTGCACAATTGAGAACTAGGATAGTTGCCGAGTCAATTCATACAAGGTAGGCTAAAATCGGACAGGTAGTTTCTATTTTGCAGCCTTCGAAAGTCGAGCTAAAATATCGGCCGATTTTGAAAAGTTTCCTATGGTCCCCCCTTAGAAAAAAGTCCAAAATTGACCATTTTGGGCACTTTTGAAAATAGTATTATTTCTCAGCTAATTGAGCTTTATTCAAGCGGTTTTTTGCACAGTTGAGAACTAGGATAGTTGCCGAGTCCATCCATACCAAGTAGGCTAAAATCGGACGAGTAGTTTGTATATTCCAGCCTTCCAAAGTCGAGCTAAAATGCCGGCCGATTTTGAAAAGTTTCCTATGGTCCCCCCTATGAAATCAGTCATTTTAGCCATATTTGAAAATCGTGTCATTTCTCAGCCAATTCAGCTTTCTACAAGCGGTTTTTTGCTGAAATGAAAAGTCGGATAGCTGCTGAGGAAATCCATACAAATTAGGTTGAAATCGGAGAGGTCGAAAAAATTTCCAAATTTTGCCATGAAAAAGTGAAAAATTGGCCATTTTGGGCATAATTGAAAATCGTGTTATTCCTCAGCCAATTGAGGTTTTTACAAGCGGTTTTTGGCCCAGATGAAAACTAGGATGGCTGCTGAGTCCATCTATACCAATTAGATCGAAATCGGAGAGGTCGAAAAAATTTGAAAATTTTCCTATGGTCCCCCCTTAGAAAAAAGTCCAAAATTGACCATTTTGGGCACTTTTGAAAATAGTATTATTTCTCAGCTAATTGAGCTTCATTCAAGCTGTTTGTTGTACGGTTGAATACTAGGATAGTTGCCGAGTCCATCCATACCAAGTAGGCTAAAATCGGACGAGTAGTTTCTATTTTACAGCCTTCCAAAGTCGAGCTAAAATATCGGCCGATTTTGAAAAGTTTCGTATGGTCCCCCCTATGAAATCAGTCATTTTAGCCATATTTGAAAATCGTGTCATTTCTCAGCGAATTGAGCTTTCTACAAGCGGTTTTTTGCTGAAATGAAAAGTCGGATAGCTGCTGAGTAAATCCATAAAAGTTAGGCTGAAATCGGAGAGGTCGAAAAAATTTCCAAATTTTGCGCTGAAAAAGTCAAAAATTGGCCATTTTGGGCATAATTGAAAATCGTGTTATTCCTCAGCAAATTGAGGTTTTTAGAAGCGGTTTTTGGCCCAGATGAAAACTAGGATGGCTGCTGAGTCCATCTATACCAATTAGATCGAAATCGGAGAGGTCGAAAAAATTTGAAAATTTTCCTATGGTCCCCCCTTAGAAAAAAGTCCAAAATTGACCATTTTGGGCACTTTTGAAAATAGTATTTTTTCTCAGCTAATTGAGCTTTATTCAAGCGGTTTTTTGCACAATTGAGAACTAGGATAGTTGCCGAGTCAATCCATACAAGGTAGGCTAAAATCGGACGAGTAGTTTCTATTTTACAGCCTTCCAAAGTCGAGCTAAAATATCGGCTGATTTTGAAAAGTTTCCTATGGTCCCCCCTATGAAATCAGTCCTTTTAACCATATTTGAAAATCGTGTCATTTCTCAGCCAATTCAGCTTTCTACAAGCGGTTTTTTGCTGAAATGAAAAGTCGGATAGCTGCTGAGGAAATCCATACAAATTAGGTTGAAATCGGAGAGGTCGAAAAAATTTCCAAATTTTGCCATGAAAAAGTGAAAAATTGGCCATTTTGGGCATAATTGAAAATCGTGTTATTCCTCAGCCAATTGAGGTTTTTACAAGCGGTTTTTGGCCCAGATGAAAACTAGGATGGCTGCTGAGTCCATCTATACCAATTAGATCGAAATCGGAGAGGTCGAAAAAATTTGAAAATTTTCCTATGGTCCCCCCTTAGAAAAAAGTCCAAAATTGACCATTTTGGGCACTTTTGAAAATAGTATTTTTTCTCAGCTAATTGAGCTTTATTCAAGCGGTTTTTTGCACAATTGATAACTAGGATAGTTGCCGAGTCAATCCATACAAGGTAGGCTAAAATCGGACGAGTAGTTTCTATTTTACAGCCTTCCAAAGTCGAGCTAAAATATCGGCCGATTTTGAAAAGTTTCGTATGGTCCCCCCTATGAAATCAGTCATTTTAGCCATATTTGAAAATCGTGTCATTTCTCAGCGAATTGAGCTTTCTACAAGCGGTTTTTTGCTGAAATGAAAAGTCGGATAGCTGCTGAGTAAATCCATAAAAGTTAGGCTGAAATCGGAGAGGTCGAAAAAATTTCCAAATTTTGCGCTGAAAAAGTCAAAAATTGGCCATTTTGGGCATAATTGAAAATCGTGTTATTCCTCAGCAAATTGAGGTTTTTACAAGCGGTTTTTGGCCCAGATGAAAACTAGGATGGCTGCTGAGTCCATCTATACCAATTAGATCGAAATCGGAGAGGTCGAAAAAATTTGAAAATTTTCCTATGGTCCCCCCTTAGAAAAAAGTCCAAAATTGACCATTTTGGGCACTTTTGAAAATACTATTTTTTCTCAGCTAATTGAGCTTTATTCAAGCGGTTTTTTGCACAATTGATAACTAGGATAGTTGCCGAGTCAATCCATACAAGGTAGGCTAAAATCGGACGAGTAGTTTCTATTTTACAGCCTTCCAAAGTCGAGCTAAAATATCGGCCGATTTTGAAAAGTTTCCTATGGTCCCCCCTATGAAATCAGTCATTTTAGCCATATTTGAAAATCGTGTCATTTCTCAGCGAATTGAGCTTTCTACAAGCGGTTTTTTGCTGAAATGAAAAGTCGGATAGCTGCTGAGTAAATCCATAAAAGTTAGGCTGAAATCGGAGAGGTCGAAAAAATTTCCAAATTTTGCGCTGAAAAAGTCAAAAATTGGTCATTTTGGGCATAATTGAAAATCGTGTTATTCCTCAGCAAATTGAGGTTTTTACAAGCGGTTTTTGGCCCAGATGAAAACTAGGATGGCTGCTGAGTCCATCTATACCAATTAGATCGAAATCGGAGAGGTCGAAAAAATTTGAAAATTTTCCTATGGTCCCCCCTTAGAAAAAAGTCCAAAATTGACCATTTTGGGCACTTTTGAAAATACTATTTTTTCTCAGCTAATTGAGCTTTATTCAAGCGGTTTTTTGCATAATTGAGAACTAGGATAGTTGCCGAGTCAATCCATACAAGGTAGGCTAAAATCGGACGAGTAGTTTCTATTTTACAGCCTTCCAAAGTCGAGCTAAAATATCGGCTGATTTTGAAAAGTTTCCTATGGTCCCCCCTATGAAATCAGTCCTTTTAACCATATTTGAAAATCGTGTCATTTCTCAGCCAATTCAGCTTTCTACAAGCGGTTTTTTGCTGAAATGAAAAGTCGGATAGCTGCTGAGGAAATCCATACAAATTAGGTTGAAATCGGAGAGGTCGAAAAAATTTCCAAATTTTGCCATGAAAAAGTGAAAAATTGGCCATTTTGGGCATAATTGAAAATCGTGTTATCCCTCAGCAAATTGAGGTTTTTACAAGCGGTTTTTGGCCCAGATGAAAACTAGGATGGCTGCTGAGTCCATCTATACCAATTAGATCGAAATCGGAGAGGTCGAAAAAATTTGAAAATTTTCCTATGGTCCCCCCTTAGAAAAAAAGTCCAAAATTGACCATTTTGGGCACTTTTGAAAATACTATTTTTTCTCAGCTAATTGAGCTTTATTCAAGCGGTTTTTTGCATAATTGAGAACTAGGATAGTTGCCGAGTCAATCCATACAAGGTAGGCTAAAATCGGACGAGTAGTTTCTATTTTACAGCCTTCCAAAGTCGAGCTAAAATATCGGCTGATTTTGAAAAGTTTCCTATGGTCCCCCCTATGAAATCAGTCCTTTTAACCATATTTGAAAATCGTGTCATTTCTCAGCCAATTGAGCTTTCTACAAGCGGTTTTTTGCTGAAATGAAAAGTCGGATAGCTGCTGAGGAAATCCATACAAATTAGGTTGAAATCGGAGAGGTCGAAAAAATTTCCAAATTTTGCCATGAAAAAGTGAAAAATTGGCCATTTTGGGCATAATTGAAAATCGTGTTATCCCTCAGCAAATTGAGGTTTTTACAAGCGGTTTTTGGCCCAGATGAAAACTAGGATGGCTGCTGAGTCCATCTATACCAATTAGATCGAAATCGGAGAGGTCGAAAAAATTTGAAAATTTTCCTATGGTCCCCCCTTACAAAAAAAGTCCAAAATTGACCATTTTGGGCACTTTTGAAAATAGTATTTTTTCTCAGCTAATTGAGCTTTATTCAAGCGGTTTTTTGCACAATTGATAACTAGGATAGTTGCCGAGTCAATCCATACAAGGTAGGCTAAAATCGGACGAGTGGTTTCTATTTTACAGCCTTCCAAAGTCGAGCTAAAATATCGGCCGATTTTGAAAAGTTTCCTATGGTCCCCCCTATGAAATCAGTCATTTTAGCCATATTTGAAAATCGTGTCATTTCTCAGCGAATTAAGCTTTCTACAAGCGGTTTTTTGCTGAAATGAAAAGTCGGATAGCTGCTGAGTAAATCCATACAAATTAGGCTGAAATCGGAGAGGTCGAAAAAATTTCCAAATTTTGCCATGAAAAAGTGAAAAATTGGCCATTTTGGGCATAATTGAAAATCGTGTTATTCCTCAGCCAATTGAGGTTTTTACAAGCGGTTTTTGGCCCAGATGAAAACTAGGATGGCTGCTGAGTCCATCTATACCAATTAGATCGAAATCGGAGAGGTCGAAAAAATTTGAAAATTTTCCTATGGTCCCCCCTTAGAAAAAAGTCCAAAATTGACCATTTTGGGCACTTTTGAAAATAGTATTATTTCTCAGCTAATTTAGCTTTACTCAAGCGGTTTTTTGCACAGTTGAGAACTAGGATAGTTGCCGAGTCCATCCATACCAAGTAGGCTAAAATCGGACGAGTAGTTTGTATATTCCAGCCTTCCAAAGTCGAGCTAAAATGCCGGCCGATTTTGAAAAGTTTCCTATGGTCTCCCTATGAAATCAGTCATTTTAGCCATATTTGAAAATCGTGTCTTTTCTCAGCCAATTAAGCTTTCTACAAGCGGCTTTTTGCTGAAATGAAAAGTCGGATAGCTGCTGAGTAAATCCATACAAATTAGGCTGAAATCGGAGAGGTCGAAAAAATTTCGAAATTGTGCGCTAAAAAGGGAAAAATTTGCCATTTTGGGCATAATTGAAAATCGTGTTATTCCTCAGCCAATTGAGATTTTTACAAGCGGTTTTTGGCCCAGATGAAAACTAGGATGGCTTCTGAGTCCGTCTATACCAATTAGATTGAAATCGGAGAGGTCGAAAAAATTTGAAAATTTTCCTATGGTCCCCCCTTAGAAAAAAGTCCAAAATTGACCATTTTCGGCACTTTTGAAAATAGTATTATTTCTCAGCTAATTGAGCTTCATTCAAGCGGTTTGTTGTACGGTTGAATACTAGGATAGTTGCCGAGTCCATCCATACCAAGTAGGCTAAAATCGGACGAGTAGTTTGTATATTCCAGCCTTCCAAAGTCGAGCTAAAATATCGGCTGATTTTGAAAAGTTTCCTATGGTCCCCCCTATGAAATCAGTCATTTTAGCCATATTTGAAAATCGTGTCATTTCTCAGCCAATTTAGCTTTCTACAAGCGGTTTTTTGCTGAAATGAAAAGTCGGATAGTTGCTGAGTAAATCCATAAAAGTTAGGCTGAAATCGGAGAGGTCGAAAAAATTTCCAAATTTTGCCATGAAAAAGTGAAAAATTGGCCATTTTGGGAATAATTGAAAATCGCGCTATTCCTCAGCCAATTGAGGTTTTTACAAGCGGTTTTTGGCCCAGATGAAAACTAGGATGGCTGCTGAGTCCATCTATACCAATTAGATCGAAATCGGAGAGGTCGAAAAAATTTGAAAATTTTCCTATGGTCCCCCCTTAGAAAAAAGTCCAAAATTGACCATTTTGGGCACTTTTAAAAATAGTATTATTTCTCAGCAAATTTAGCTTTACTCAAGCGGTTTTTTGTAGAGTTGAAAACTAGGATAATTGCTGAGTCCATCCATACCAAGTAGGCTAAAATCGGACGAGTAGTTTCTATTTTACAGCCTTTCAAAGTCGAGCTAAAATGCCGGCCGATTTTGAAAAGTTTCCTATGGTCCCCCCTATGAAATCAGTCATTTTAGCCATATTTGAAAATCATGTCATTTCTCAGCCAATTGAGGTTTTTACAAGCGGTTTTTGGCCCAGATGAAAACTAGGATGGCTGCTGAGTCCATCTATACCAATTAGATCGAAATCGGAGAGGTCGAAAAAATTTGAAAATTTTCCTATGGTCCCCCCTTAGAAAAAAGTCCAAAATTGACCATTTTGGGCACTTTTGAAAAGAGTATTATTTCTCAGCTAATTGAGATTTATTCAAGCGATTTTTTGAACAGTTGAAAACTAGGATAGTTGCCGAGTCCATCCATACCAAGTAGGCTAAAATCGGACGAGTAGTTTCTATTTTACAGCCTTACAAAGTCGAGCTAAAATATCGGCCGATTTTGAAAAGTTTCCTATGGTCTCCCTATGAAATCAGTCATTTTAGCCATATTTGAAAATCGTGTCATTTCTCAGCCAATTAAGCTTTCTACAAGCGGCTTTTTGCTGAAATGAAAAGTCGGATAGCTGCTGAGTAAATCCATATAAATTAGGCTGAAATCGGAGAGGTCGAAAAAATTTCGAAATTGTGCGCTAAAAAGGGAAAAATTTGCCATTTTGGGCATAATTGAAAATCGTGTTATTCTTCAGCCAATTGAGATTTTTACAAGCGGTTTTTGGCCCAGATGAAAACTAGGATGGCTTCTGAGTCCGTCTATACCAATTAGATTGAAATCGGAGAGGTCGAAAAAATTTGAAAATTTTCCTATGGTCCCCCCTTAGAAAAAAGTCCAAAATTGACCATTTTCGGCACTTTTGAAAATAGTATTATTTCTCAGCTAATTGAGCTTCATTCAAGCGGTTTGTTGTACGGTTGAATACTAGGATAGTTCCCGAGTCCATCCATACCAAGTAGGCTAACATCGGACGAGTAGTTTGTATATTCCAGCCTTCCAAAGTCGAGCTAAAATATCGGCTGATTTTGAAAAGTTTCCTATGGTCCCCCCTATGAAATCAGTCATTTTAGCCATATTTGAAAATCGTGTCATTTCTCAGCCAATTCAGCTTTCTACAAGCGGTTTTTTGCTGAAATGAAAAGTCGGATAGCTGCTGAGTAAATCCATAAAAGTTAGGCTGAAATCGGAGAGGTCGAAAGAATTTCCAAATTTTGCGCTGAAAAAGTCAAAAATTGGCCATTTTGGGCATAATTGAAAATCGTGTTATTCCTCAGCCAATTGAGGTTTTTACAAGCGGTTTTTGGCCCAGATGAAAACTAGGATGGCTGCTGAGTCAATCTATACCAATTAGATCGAAATCGGAGAGGTCGAAAAAATTTGAAAATTTTCCTATGGTCCCCCCTTAGAAAAAAGTCCAAAATTGACCATTTTGGGCACTTATGAAAATAGTCTTATTTCTCAGCTAATTGAGCTTTATTCAAGCGGTTTTTTGCACAGTAGAAAACTAGGATAGTTGCCGAGTCAATCCATACAAGTAGGCTAAAATCGGACGAGTAGTTTCTATTTTCCAGCCTTCCAAAGTGGAGCTAAAATATCGGCCGATTTTGAAAAGTTTCCTATGGTCCCCCCTATCAAATCAGTCATTTTAGCCATATTTGAAAACCGTGTCATTTCTCAGCCAATTCAGCTTTCTACAAGCGGTTTTTTGCTGAAATGAAAAGTCGGATAGCTGCTGAGTAAATCCATAAAAGTTAGGCTGAAATCGGAGAGGTCGAAAGAATTTCCAAATTTTGCGCTGAAAAAGTCAAAAATTGGCCATTTTGGGCATAATTGAAAATCGTGTTATTCCTCAGCCAATTGAGGTTTTTACAAGCGGTTTTTGGCCCAGATGAAAACTAGGATGGCTGCTGAGTCAATCTATACCAATTAGATCGAAATCGGAGAGGTCGAAAAAATTTGAAAATTTTCCTATGGTCCCCCCTTAGAAAAAAGTCCAAAATTGACCATTTTGGGCACTTATGAAAATAGTCTTATTTCTCAGCTAATTGAGCTTTATTCAAGCGGTTTTTTGCACAGTAGAAAACTAGGATAGTTGCCGAGTCAATCCATACAAGTAGGCTAAAATCGGACGAGTAGTTTCTATTTTACAGCCTTCCAAAGTCGAGCTAAAATATCGGCCGATTTTGAAAAGTTTCCTATGGTCCCCCCTATCAAATCAGTCATTTTAGCCATATTTGAAAACCGTGTCATTTCTCAGCCAATTCAGCTTTCTACAAGCGGTTTTTTGCTGAAATGAAAAGTCGGATAGCTGCTGAGTAAATCCATACAAATTAGGTTGAAATCGGAGAGGTCGAAAAAAATTTCGAAATTTTGCCCTGAAAAAGTGAAAAATTGGCCATTTTGGGAATAATTGAAAATCGCGTTATTCCTCAGCCAATTGAGGTTTTTACAAGCGGTTTTTAGCCCAGATGAAAACTAGGATGGCTGATGAGTCCATCTATACCAATTAGATCGAAATCGGAGAGGTCGAAAAAATTTGAAAATATTCCTATGGTTCCCCCTTAGAAAAAAGTCCAAAATTGACCATTTTGGGCACTTTTGAAAATAGTAATGTTTCTCAGCTAATTGAGCTTTATTCAAGCGGGTTTTTGCACAATTGAGAACTAGGATAGTTGCCGAGTCAATCCATACAAGATAGGCGAAAATCGGACAAGTAGTTTCTATTTTGCAGCCTTCCAAAGTCGAGCTAAAATATCGCCCGATTTTGAAAAGTTTCCTATGGTCCCCCCTATGAAATCAGTCATTTTAGCCATATTTGAAAATCGTGTCATTTCTCAGCCAATTGAGCTTTCTACAAGCGGTTTTTTGCTGAAATGAAAAGTCGGATAGTTGCTGAGCAAATCCATACAAATTAGGTTGAAATCGGAGAGGTCGAAAAAATTTCCAAATTTTGCCCTGAAAAAGTGAAAAATTGGCCATTTTGGGCATAATTGAAAATCGTGTTATTCCTCAGCAAATTGAGGTTTTTACAAGCGGTTTTTGGCCCAGATGAAAACTAGGATGGCTGCTGAGTCCATCTATACCAATTAGATCGAAATCGGAGAGGTCGAAAAAATTTGAAAATTTTCCTATGGTCCCCCCTTAGAAAAAAGTCCAAAATTGACCATTTTGGGCACTTTTAAAAATAGTATTATTTCTCAGCAAATTTAGCTTTACTCAAGCGGTTTTTTGCACAGTTGAGAACTAGGATAATTGCTGAGTCCATCCATAGCAAGTAGGCTAAAATCGGACGAGTAGTTTCTATTTTACAGCCTTCCAAAGTCGAGCTAAAATGCCGGCCGATTTTGAAAAGTTTCCTATGGTCCCCCCTATGAAATCAGTCATTTTAGCCATATTTGAAAATCGTGTCATTTCTCAGCCAATTCAGCTTTCTACAAGCGGTTTTTTGCTGAAATGAAAAGTCGGATAGCTGCTGAGTAAATCCATACAAATTAGGCTGAAATCGGAGAGGTCGAAAAAATTTCCAAATTTTGCCATGAAAAAGTGAAAAATTGGCCATTTTGGGCATAATTGAAAATCGTGTTATTCCTCAGCCAATTGAGGTTTTTACAAGCGGTTTTTGGCCCAGATGAAAACTGGGGTGGCTGCTGAGTCCATCTATACCAATTAGATCGAAATCGGAGAGGTCGAAAAAATTTGAAAATTTTCCTATGGTCCCCCCTTAGAAAAAAGTCCAAAATTGACCATTTTGGGCACTTTTCAAAATAGTATTATTTCTCAGCTAATTGAGCTTCATTCAAGCGGTTTGTTGTACGGTTGAATACTAGGATAGTTGCCGAGTCCATCCATACCAAGTAGGCTAAAATCGGACGAGTAGTTTGTATATTCCAGCCTTCCAAAGTCGAGCTAAAATATCGGCTGATTTTGAAAAGTTTCCTATGGTCCCCCCTATCAAATCAGTCATTTTAGCCATATTTGAAAATCGTGTCATTTCTCAGCCAATTGAGCTTTCTTCAAGCGGTTTTTTTCTGAAATGAAAAGTCAGATAGCTGCTGAGTAAATCCATACAAATTAGGCTGAAATCGGAGAGGTCGAAAAAATTTCCAAATTTTGCGCTGAAAAAGTCAAAAATTGGCCATTTTGGGCATAATTGAAAATCGTGTTATTCCTCAGCAAATTGAGGTTTTTACAAGCGGTTTTTGGCCCAGATGAAAACTAGGATGGCTGCTGAGTCCATCTATACCAATTAGATCGAAATCGGAGAGGTCGAAAAAATTTGAAAATTTTCCTATGGTACCCCTTAGAAAAAAGTCCAAAATTGACCATTTTGGGCACTTTTGAAAATAGTATTTTTTCTCAGCTAATTGAGCTTTATTCAAGCGGTTTTTTGCACAATTGAGAACTAGGATAGTTGCCGAGTCAATCCATACAAGGTAGGCTAAAATCGGACGAGTAGTTTCTATTTTACAGCCTTCCAAAGTCGAGCTAAAATATCGGCTGATTTTGAAAAGTTTCCTATGGTCCCCCCTATGAAATCAGTCCTTTTAACCATATTTGAAAATCGTGTCATTTCTCAGCCAATTCAGCTTTCTACAAGCGGTTTTTTGCTGAAATGAAAAGTCGGATAGCTGCTGAGTAAATCCATACAAATTAGGTTGAAATCGGAGAGGTCGAAAAAATTTCCAAATTTTGCCATGAAAAAGGTAAAAAATTGGCCATTTTGGGCATAATTTAAAATCGTGTTATTCCTCAGCAAATTGAGGTTTTTACAAGCGGTTTTTGGCCCAGATGAAAACTAGGATGGCTGCTGAGTCCGTCTATACCAATTAGATTGAAATCGGAGAGGTCGAAAAAATTTGAAAATTTTCCTATGGTCCCCCTTAGAAAAAAGTCCAAAATTGACCATTTTGGGCACTTTTGAAAATAGTATTATTTCTCAGCTAATTGAGCTTTATTCAAGCGGTTTTTTGCACAATTGAGAACTAGGATAGTTGCCGAGTCAATTCATACAAGGTAGGCTAAAATCGGACAGGTAGTTTCTATTTTGCAGCCTTCGAAAGTCGAGCTAAAATATCGGCCGATTTTGAAAAGTTTCCTATGGTCCCCCCTTAGAAAAAAGTCCAAAATTGACCATTTTGGGCACTTTTGAAAATAGTATTATTTCTCAGCTAATTGAGCTTTATTCAAGCGGTTTTTTGCACAGTTGAGAACTAGGATAGTTGCCGAGTCCATCCATACCAAGTAGGCTAAAATCGGACGAGTAGTTTGTATATTCCAGCCTTCCAAAGTCGAGCTAAAATGCCGGCCGATTTTGAAAAGTTTCCTATGGTCCCCCCTATGAAATCAGTCATTTTAGCCATATTTGAAAATCGTGTCATTTCTCAGCCAATTCAGCTTTCTACAAGCGGTTTTTTGCTGAAATGAAAAGTCGGATAGCTGCTGAGGAAATCCATACAAGTTAGGCTGAAATCGGAGAGGTCGAAAAAATTTCCAAATTTTGCCATGAAAAAGTGAAAAATTGGCCATTTTGGGCATAATTGAAAATCGTGTTATTCCTCAGCCAATTGAGGTTTTTACAAGCGGTTTTTGGCCCAGATGAAAACTAGGATGGCTGCTGAGTCCATCTATACCAATTAGATCGAAATCGGAGAGGTCGAAAAAATTTGAAAATTTTCCTATGGTCCCCCCTTAGAAAAAAGTCCAAAATTGACCATTTTGGGCACTTTTGAAAATAGTATTATTTCTCAGCTAATTGAGCTTTATTCAAGCGGTTTTTTGCACAATTGAGAACTAGGATAGTTGCCGAGTCAATCCATACAAGGTAGGCTAAAATCGGACGAGTAGTTTCTATTTTACAGCCTTCCAAAGTCGAGCTAAAATATCGGCTGATTTTGAAAAGTTTCCTATGGTCCCCCCTATGAAATCAGTCCTTTTAACCATATTTGAAAATCGTGTCATTTCTCAGCCAATTCAGCTTTCTACAAGCGGTTTTTTGCTAAAATGAAAAGTCGGATAGCTGCTGAGGAAATCCATACAAATTAGGTTGAAATCGGAGAGGTCGAAAAAATTTCCAAATTTTGCCATGAAAAAGTGAAAAATTGGCCATTTTGGGCATAATTGAAAATCGTGTTATTCCTCAGCAAATTGAGGTTTTTACAAGCGGTTTTTGGCCCAGATGAAAACTAGGATGGCTGCTGAGTCCATCTATACCAATTAGATCGAAATCGGAGAGGTCGAAAAAATTTGAAAATTTTCCTATGGTCCCCCCTTAGAAAAAAGTCCAAAATTGACCATTTTGGGCACTTTTGAAAATAGTATTTTTTCTCAGCTAATTGAGCTTTATTCAAGCGGTTTTTTGCACAATTGATAACTAGGATAGTTGCCGAGTCAATCCATACAAGGTAGGCTAAAATCGGACGAGTAGTTTCTATTTTACAGCCTTCCAAAGTCGAGCTAAAATATCGGCCGATTTTGAAAAGTTTCGTATGGTCCCCCCTATGAAATCAGTCATTTTAGCCATATTTGAAAATCGTGTCATTTCTCAGCGAATTGAGCTTTCTACAAGCGGTTTTTTGCTGAAATGAAAAGTCGGATAGCTGCTGAGTAAATCCATAAAAGTTAGGCTGAAATCGGAGAGGTCGAAAAAATTTCCAAATTTTGCGCTGAAAAAGTCAAAAATTGGCCATTTTGGGCATAATTGAAAATCGTGTTATTCCTCAGCAAATTGAGGTTTTTACAAGCGGTTTTTGGCCCAGATGAAAACTAGGATGGCTGCTGAGTCCATCTATACCAATTAGATCGAAATCGGAGAGGTCGAAAAAATTTGAAAATTTTCCTATGGTCCCCCCTTAGAAAAAAGTCCAAAATTGACCATTTTGGGCACTTTTGAAAATACTATTTTTTCTCAGCTAATTGAGCTTTATTCAAGCGGTTTTTTGCACAATTGATAACTAGGATAGTTGCCGAGTCAATCCATACAAGGTAGGCTAAAATCGGACGAGTAGTTTCTATTTTACAGCCTTCCAAAGTCGAGCTAAAATATCGGCCGATTTTGAAAAGTTTCGTATGGTCCCCCCTATGAAATCAGTCATTTTAGCCATATTTGAAAATCGTGTCATTTCTCAGCCAATTGAGCTTTCTACAAGCGGTTTTTTGCTGAAATGAAAAGTCGGATAGCTGCTGAGTAAATCCATAAAAGTTAGGCTGAAATCGGAGAGGTCGAAAAAATTTCCAAATTTTGCGCTGAAAAAGTCAAAAATTGGCCATTTTGGGCATAATTGAAAATCGTGTTATTCCTCAGCAAATTGAGGTTTTTACAAGCGGTTTTTGGCCCAGATGAAAACTAGGATGGCTGCTGAGTCCATCTATACCAATTAGATCGAAATCGGAGAGGTCGAAAAAATTTGAAAATTTTCCTATGGTCCCCCCTTAGAAAAAAGTCCAAAATTGACCATTTTGGGCACTTTTGAAAATAGTATTATTTCTCAGCTAATTGAGCTTTATTCAAGCGGTTTTTTGCACAATTGAGAACTAGGATAGTTGCCGAGTCAATCCATACAAGGTAGGCTAAAATCGGACGAGTAGTTTCTATTTTACAGCCTTCCAAAGTCGAGCTAAAATATCGGCTGATTTTGAAAAGTTTCCTATGGTCCCCCCTATGAAATCAGTCCTTTTAACCATATTTGAAAATCGTGTCATTTCTCAGCCAATTCAGCTTTCTACAAGCGGTTTTTTGCTAAAATGAAAAGTCGGATAGCTGCTGAGGAAATCCATACAAATTAGGTTGAAATCGGAGAGGTCGAAAAAATTTCCAAATTTTGCAATGAAAAAGTGAAAAATTGGCCATTTTGGGCATAATTGAAAATCGTGTTATTCCTCAGCAAATTGAGGTTTTTACAAGCGGTTTTTGGCCCAGATGAAAACTAGGATGGCTGCTGAGTCCATCTATACCAATTAGATCGAAATCGGAGAGGTCGAAAAAATTTGAAAATTTTCCTATGGTCCCCCCTTAGAAAAAAGTCCAAAATTGACCATTTTGGGCACTTTTGAAAATAGTATTTTTTCTCAGCTAATTGAGCTTTATTCAAGCGGTTTTTTGCACAATTGATAACTAGGATAGTTGCCGAGTCAATCCATACAAGGTAGGCTAAAATCGGACGAGTAGTTTCTATTTTACAGCCTTCCAAAGTCGAGCTAAAATATCGGCCGATTTTGAAAAGTTTCGTATGGTCCCCCCTATGAAATCAGTCATTTTAGCCATATTTGAAAATCGTGTCATTTCTCAGCGAATTGAGCTTTCTACAAGCGGTTTTTTGCTGAAATGAAAAGTCGGATAGCTGCTGAGTAAATCCATAAAAGTTAGGCTGAAATCGGAGAGGTCGAAAAAATTTCCAAATTTTGCGCTGAAAAAGTCAAAAATTGGCCATTTTGGGCATAATTGAAAATCGTGTTATTCCTCAGCAAATTGAGGTTTTTACAAGCGGTTTTTGGCCCAGATGAAAACTAGGATGGCTGCTGAGTCCATCTATACCAATTAGATCGAAATCGGAGAGGTCGAAAAAATTTGAAAATTTTCCTATGGTCCCCCCTTAGAAAAAAGTCCAAAATTGACCATTTTGGGCACTTTTGAAAATACTATTTTTTCTCAGCTAATTGAGCTTTATTCAAGCGGTTTTT
Source organism: Blastomussa wellsi (assembly GCA_947652115.1). Lineage (NCBI taxonomy): Eukaryota > Metazoa > Cnidaria > Anthozoa > Scleractinia > Plerogyridae > Blastomussa > Blastomussa wellsi. The sequence goes on along the minus strand of OX393572.1, from coordinate 15,729,831 downwards.
TGCACAATTGATAACTAGGATAGTTGCCGAGTCAATCCATACAAGGTAGGCTAAAATCGGACGAGTAGTTTCTATTTTACAGCCTTCCAAAGTCGAGCTAAAATATCGGCCGATTTTGAAAAGTTTCGTATGGTCCCCCCTATGAAATCAGTCATTTTAGCCATATTTGAAAATCGTGTCATTTCTCAGCCAATTGAGCTTTCTACAAGCGGTTTTTTGCTGAAATGAAAAGTCGGATAGCTGCTGAGTAAATCCATAAAAGTTAGGCTGAAATCGGAGAGGTCGAAAAAATTTCCAAATTTTGCGCTGAAAAAGTCAAAAATTGGCCATTTTGGGCATAATTGAAAATCGTGTTATTCCTCAGCAAATTGAGGTTTTTACAAGCGGTTTTTGGCCCAGATGAAAACTAGGATGGCTGCTGAGTCCATCTATACCAATTAGATCGAAATCGGAGAGGTCGAAAAAATTTGAAAATTTTCCTATGGTCCCCCCTTAGAAAAAAGTCCAAAATTGACCATTTTGGGCACTTTTGAAAATACTATTTTTTCTCAGCTAATTGAGCTTTATTCAAGCGGTTTTTTGCATAATTGAGAACTAGGATAGTTGCCGAGTCAATCCATACAAGGTAGGCTAAAATCGGACGAGTAGTTTCTATTTTACAGCCTTCCAAAGTCGAGCTAAAATATCGGCTGATTTTGAAAAGTTTCCTATGGTCCCCCCTATGAAATCAGTCCTTTTAACCATATTTGAAAATCGTGTCATTTCTCAGCCAATTCAGCTTTCTACAAGCGGTTTTTTGCTGAAATGAAAAGTCGGATAGCTGCTGAGGAAATCCATACAAATTAGGTTGAAATCGGAGAGGTCGAAAAAATTTCCAAATTTTGCCATGAAAAAGTGAAAAATTGGCCATTTTGGGCATAATTGAAAATCGTGTTATCCCTCAGCAAATTGAGGTTTTTACAAGCGGTTTTTGGCCCAGATGAAAACTAGGATGGCTGCTGAGTCCATCTATACCAATTAGATCGAAATCGGAGAGGTCGAAAAAATTTGAAAATTTTCCTATGGTCCCCCCTTAGAAAAAAAGTCCAAAATTGACCATTTTGGGCACTTTTGAAAATACTATTTTTTCTCAGCTAATTGAGCTTTATTCAAGCGGTTTTTTGCATAATTGAGAACTAGGATAGTTGCCGAGTCAATCCATACAAGGTAGGCTAAAATCGGACGAGTAGTTTCTATTTTACAGCCTTCCAAAGTCGAGCTAAAATATCGGCTGATTTTGAAAAGTTTCCTATGGTCCCCCCTATGAAATCAGTCCTTTTAACCATATTTGAAAATCGTGTCATTTCTCAGCCAATTCAGCTTTCTACAAGCGGTTTTTTGCTGAAATGAAAAGTCGGATAGCTGCTGAGGAAATCCATACAAATTAGGTTGAAATCGGAGAGGTCGAAAAAATTTCCAAATTTTGCCATGAAAAAGTGAAAAATTGGCCATTTTGGGCATAATTGAAAATCGTGTTATCCCTCAGCAAATTGAGGTTTTTACAAGCGGTTTTTGGCCCAGATGAAAACTAGGATGGCTGCTGAGTCCATCTATACCAATTAGATCGAAATCGGAGAGGTCGAAAAAATTTGAAAATTTTCCTATGGTCCCCCCTTAGAAAAAAAGTCCAAAATTGACCATTTTGGGCACTTTTGAAAATAGTATTTTTTCTCAGCTAATTGAGCTTTATTCAAGCGGTTTTTTGCACAATTGATAACTAGGATAGTTGCCGAGTCAATCCATACAAGGTAGGCTAAAATCGGACGAGTGGTTTCTATTTTACAGCCTTCCAAAGTCGAGCTAAAATATCGGCCGATTTTGAAAAGTTTCCTATGGTCCCCCCTATGAAATCAGTCATTTTAGCCATATTTGAAAATCGTGTCATTTCTCAGCGAATTAAGCTTTCTACAAGCGGTTTTTTGCTGAAATGAAAAGTCGGATAGCTGCTGAGTAAATCCATACAAATTAGGCTGAAATCGGAGAGGTCGAAAAAATTTCCAAATTTTGCCATGAAAAAGTGAAAAATTGGCCATTTTGGGCATAATTGAAAATCGTGTTATTCCTCAGCCAATTGAGGTTTTTACAAGCGGTTTTTGGCCCAGATGAAAACTAGGATGGCTGCTGAGTCCATCTATACCAATTAGATCGAAATCGGAGAGGTCGAAAAAATTTGAAAATTTTCCTATGGTCCCCCCTTAGAAAAAAGTCCAAAATTGACCATTTTGGGCACTTTTGAAAATAGTATTATTTCTCAGCTAATTTAGCTTTACTCAAGCGGTTTTTTGCACAGTTGAGAACTAGGATAGTTGCCGAGTCCATCCATACCAACTAGGCTAAAATCGGACGAGTAGTTTGTATATTCCAGCCTTCCAAAGTCGAGCTAAAATGCCGGCCGATTTTGAAAAGTTTCGTATGGTCCCCCCTATGAAATCAGTCATTTTAGCCATATTTGAAAATCGTGTCATTTCTCAGCCAATTCAGCTTTCTACAAGCGGTTTTTTGCTGAAATGAAAAGTCGGATAGCTGCTGAGGAAATCCATACAAATTAGGTTGAAATCGGAGAGGTCGAAAAAATTTCCAAATTGTGCCATGAAAAAGTGAAAAATTGGCCATTTTGGGCATAATTGAAAATCGTGTTATTCCTCAGCCAATTGAGGTTTTTACAAGCGGTTTTTGGCCCAGATGAAAACTAGGATGGCTGCTGAGTCCATCTATACCAATTAGATCGAAATCGGAGAGGTCGAAAAAATTTGAAAATTTTCCTATGGTCCCCCCTTAGAAAAAAGTCCAAAATTGACCATTTTGGGCACTTTTGAAAATTGTATTATTTCTCAGCTAATTGAGCTTCATTCAAGCTGTTTGTTGTACGGTTGAATACTAGGATAGTTGCCGAGTCCATCCATACCAAGTAGGCTAAAATCGGACGAGTAGTTTGTATATTCCAGCCTTCCAAAGTCGAGCTAAAATATCGGCTGATTTTGAAAAGTTTCCTATGGTCCCCCCTATGAAATCAGTCATTTTAGCCATATTTGAAAATCGTGTCATTTCTCAGCATATTGAGCTTTCTACAAGCGGTTTTTTGCTGAAATGAAAAGTCGGATAGCTGCTGAGTAAATCCATAAAAGTTAGCCTGAAATCGGAGAGGTCGAAAAAATTTCCAAATTTTGCGCTGAAAAAGTCAAAAAGTGGCCATTTTGGGCATAATTGAAAATCGTGTTATTCCTCAGCAAATTGAGGTTTTTACAAGCGGTTTTTGGCCCAGATGAAAACTAGGATGGCTGCTGAGTCCATCTATACCAATTAGATCGAAATCGGAGAGGTCGAAAAAATTTGAAAATTTTCCTATGGTCCCCCCTTAGAAAAAAGTCCAAAATTGACCATTTTTGGCACTTTTGAAAATAGTATTTTTTCTCAGCTAATTGAGCTTTATTCAAGCGGTTTTTTGCACAATTGATAACTAGGACAGTTGCCGAGTCAATCCATACAAGGTAGGCTAAAATCGGACGAGTAGTTTCTATTTTACAGCCTTCCAAAGTCGAGCTAAAATATCGGCTGATTTTGAAAAGTTTCCTATGGTCCCCCCTATGAAATCAGTCCTTTTAACCATATTTGAAAATCGTGTCATTTCTCAGCCAATTCAGCTTTCTACAAGCGGTTTTTTGCTGAAATGAAAAGTCGGATAGCTGCTGAGGAAATCCATACAAATTAGGTTGAAATCGGAGAGGTCGAAAAAATTTCCAAATTTTGCCATGAAAAAGTGAAAAATTGGCCATTTTGGGCATAATTGAAAATCGTGTTATCCCTCAGCAAATTGAGGTTTTTACAAGCGGTTTTTGGCCCAGATGAAAACTAGGATGGCTGCTGAGTCCATCTATACCAATTAGATCGAAATCGGAGAGGTCGAAAAAATTTGAAAATTTTCCTATGGTCCCCCCTTAGAAAAAAAGTCCAAAATTGACCATTTTGGGCACTTTTGAAAATAGTATTTTTTCTCAGCTAATTGAGCTTTATTCAAGCAGTTTTTTGCACAATTGATAACTAGGATAGTTGCCGAGTCAATCCATACAAGGTAGGCAAAAATCGGACGAGTAGTTTCTATTTTACAGCCTTCCAAAGTCGAGCTAAAATATCGGCCGATTTTGAAAAGTTTCCTATGGTCCTCCCTATTCAATCAGTCATTTTAGCCATATTTGAAAATCGTGTCATTTCTCAGCAAATTGAGCTTTCTCGAAGCGGTTTTTTGCTGAAATGAAAAGTCGGATAGCTGCTGAGTAAATCCATACAAATTAGGTTGAAATCGGAGAGGTCGAAAAAATTTTCAAATTTTGCGCTGAAAAAGTGAAAAATTGGCCATTTTGGGCATAATTGAAAATCGTGTTATTCCTCAGCCAATTGAGGTTTTTACAAGCGGTTTTTTGCCCAGATGAAAACTAGGATGGCTGCTGAGTCCATCTATACCAATTAGATTGAAATCGGAGAGGTCGAAAAAATTTGAAAATTTTCCAATGGTCCCCCCTCAGAAAAAAGTCAAAAATGGACCATTTTTAGCACTTTTGAAAATAGTATTATTTCTAGGCTAATTGAGCTTTATTCAAGCGGTTTTTTGTACAATTGAGAACTAGGATAGCTGCCGAGTCCATCCATACCAAGTAGGCTAAAATCGGACGAGTAGTTTCTATTTTACAGCCTTCAAAAGTCGAGCTAAAATATCGGCCGATTTTGAAAAGTTTCCTATGGTCCCCCCTATGAAATCAGTCATTTTAGCCATATTTGAAAATCGTGTCATTTCTCAGCCAATTCAGCTTTCTACAAGCGGTTTTTTGCTGAAATGAAAAGTCGGATAGCTTCTGAGTAAATCCTTACAAATTAGGCTGAAATCGGAGGGGTCGAAAAAATTTCCAAATTTTCCCCTGAAAAAGTGAAAAATTGGCCATTTTGGGCATAATTGAAAATCGTGTTATTCCTCAGCCAATTGAGGTTTTTACAAGCGGTTTTTGGCCCAGATGAAAACTAGGATGGCTGCTGAATCCATCTATACCAATTAAATCGAAATCGGAGAGGTCGAAAAAATTTCCAAGTTTTGCCCTGAAAAAGTGAAAAATTGGCCATTTTGGGCATAATTGAAAATCGTGTTATTCCTCAGCCAATTGAGGTTTTTACAAGCGGTGTTTGGCCCAGATGAAAACTAGGATGGCTGCTGAATCCATCTATACCAATTAAATCGAAATCGGAGAGGTCGAAAAAAATTGAAAATTTTCCTATGGTCCCCCTTAGAAAAAAGTCCAAAATTTACCATTTTGCGCACTTTTTAAAATAGTATAATTTTTCAGCTAATTGAGCTTCATTCAAGCGGTTTGTTGTACAGTTGAGAACTAGGATAGTTGCCGAGTCCATCCATACCAAGTAGGCTAAAATCGGACGTGTAGTTTCTATTTTACAGCCTTCCAAAGTCGAGCTAAAATATCGGCCGATTTGTAAAAGTTTCGTATTGTCCCCCCTATGAAAACAGTCATTTTAGCCATATTTGAAAATCGTGTCATTTCTCAGCCAATTGAGCTTTCTATAAGCGGTTTTTTGCTGAAATGAAAAGTCGGATAGCTGCTGAGTAAATCCATACAAATTAGGCTGAAATCGGAGAGGTGGAAAAAATTTCCAAATTTTGCCCTGAAAAAGTGAAAAATTGGCCATTTTGGGCATAATTGAAAATCGTGTTATTCCTCACCCAATTGAGGTTTTTACAAGCGGTTTTTGGCCCAGATGAAGACTAGGATGGCTGCTGAGTCCATCTATACCAATTAGATCGAAATCGGAGAGGTCGAAAAAATTTGAAAATTTTCCTATGGTCCTCCCTTAGAAAAAAGTCCAAAATTGACCATTTTGCGCACTTTTTAAAATAGTATAATTTTTCAGCTAATTGAGCTTCATTCAATTTTGGGCATAATTGAAAATCGTGTTATTCCTCAGCCAATTGAGCTTTCTACAAGCGGTTTTTTTCTGAAATGAAAAGTCGGATAGCTGCTGAGCAAATCCATACAAATTAGGCTGAAATCGGAGAGGTCGAAAAAATTTCCAAATTTTGCCCTGAAAAAGTTAAAAATTGGCCATTTTGGGCATAATTGAAAATCGTGTTATTCCTCAGCCAATTGAGGTTTTTACAAGCGGTTTTTGGCCCAGATGAAAACTAGGATGGCTGCTGAGTCCATCGTATACCAATTAGATCGAAATCGGAGAGGTCGAAAAAATTTGAAAATTTTCCTATGGTCCCACCTTAGAAAAAAGTCCAAAATTGACCATTTTGTCCCCTTTTAAAAATAGCATTATTTCTCAGCTAATTTACCTTCATTCAAGCGGCGTTTTGCTCAGTTGAAAACCAGGATAGCTGCCGAGTCCATCCATACCAAGTAGGCTAAAATCGGACGAGTAATTTCTATTTTACAGCCTTCCAAAGTCGAGCTAAAATATCGGCCGATTTTGAAAAGTTTCCTATGGTCCCCCCTATGAAATCAGTCATTTTAGCCATATTTGAAAATCGTGTCATTTCTCAGCCAATTGAGCTTTCTACAAGCGGTTTTTTTGCTGAAATGAAAAGTCGGATACCTGCTGGGTAAATCCATACAAATTAGGGTGAAATCGGAGAGGTCGAAAAAAGTTCCAAATTTTGCCCTGAAAAAGTGAAAAATTGGCCATTTTGGGCATAATTGAAAATCGTGTTATTCCTCAGCCAATTGAGGTTTTTACAAGCGGTTTTTTGCTCAGATGAAAACTAGGATGGCTGCTGAGTCCATCTATACCAATTAGATTGAAATCGGAGAGGTCGAAAAAAGTTGAAAATTTTCCTATGGTCCCCCCTTAGAAAACAGTCCAAAATTGACCATTTTGCGCACTTTTTAAAATAGTATTATTTCTCAGCTAATTGACCTTTTTACATAGTTAAAAACTAGGATAGTTGCCGAGTCCATCCATACCAAGTAGGCTAAAATCGGACGAGTAGTTTCTATTTTACAGCCTTCAAAAGTCGAGCTAAAATATCGGCCGATTTTGAAAAGTTTCCTATGGTCCCCCCTATGAAATCAGTCATTTTAGCCATATTTGAAAATCGTGTCATTTCTCAGCCAATTCAGCTTTCTACAAGCGGTTTTTTGCTGAAATGAAAAGTCGGATAGCTGCTGAGTAAATCCTTACAAATTAGGCTGAAATCGGAGAGGTCGAAAAAATTTCCAAATTTTGCCCTGAAAAAGTGAAAAATTGGCCATTTTGGGCATAATTTAAAATCGTGTTATTCCTCAGCCAATTGAGGTTTTTACAAGCGGTGTTTGGCCCAGATGAAAACTAGGATGGCTGCTGAATCCATCTATACCAATTAAATCGAAATCGGAGAGGTCGAAAAAATTTCCAAGTTTTGCCCTGAAAAAGTGAAAAATTGGCCATTTTGGGCATAATTGAAAATCGTGTTATTCCTCAGCCAATTGAGGTTTTTACAAGCGGTGTTTGGCCCAGATGAAAACTAGGATGGCTGCTGAATCCATCTATACCAATTAAATCGAAATCGGAGAGGTCGAAAAAAATTGAAAATTTTCCTATGGTCCCCCTTAGAAAAAAGTCCAAAATTTACCATTTTGCGCACTTTTTAAAATAGTATAATTTTTCAGCTAATTGAGCTTCATTCAAGCACTTTGTTGTACAGTTGAGAACTAGGATAGTTGCCGAGTCCATCCATACCAAGTAGGCTAAAATCGGACGTGTAGTTTCTATTTTACAGCCTTCCAAAGTCGAGCTAAAATATCGGCCGATTTGTAAAAGTTTCGTATTGTCCCCCCTATGAAATCAGTCATTTTAGCCATATTTGAAAATCGTGTCATTTCTCAGCCAATTGAGCTTTCTATAAGCGGTTTTTTGCTGAAATGAAAAGTCGGATAGCTGCTGAGTAAATCCATACAAATTAGGCTGAAATCGGAGAGGTGGAAAAAATTTCCAAATTTTGCCCTGAAAAAGTGAAAAATTGGCCATTTTGGGCATAATTGAAAATCGTGTTATTCCTCACCCAATTGAGGTTTTTACAAGCGGTTTTTGGCCCAGATGAAGACTAGGATGGCTGCTGAGTCCATCTATACCAATTAGATCGAAATCGGAGAGGTCGAAAAAATTTGAAAATTTTCCTATGGTCCTCCCTTAGAAAAAAGTCCAAAATTGACCATTTTGCGCACTTTTTAAAATAGTATAATTTTTCAGCTAATTGAGCTTCATTCAAGCAGTTTGTTGTACAGTTGAGAACTAGGATTGTTGCCATACCAAGTAGGCTAAAATCGGACGTGTAGTTTCTATTTTACAGCCTTCCAAAGTCGAGCTAAAATATCGGCCGATTTGTAAAAGTTTCGTATGGTCCCCCCTATGAAAACAGTCATTTTAGCCATATTTGAAAATCGTGCCATTTCTCAGCCAATTGAGCTTTCTATAAGCGGTTTTTTGCTGAAATGAAAAGTCGGATAGCTGCTGAGTAAATCCATACAAATTAGGCTGAAATCGGAGAGGTCGAAAAAATTTCCAACTTTTGTCCTGAAAAAGTGAAAAATTGGCCATTTTGGGCATAATTGAAAATCGTGTTATTCCTCAGCCAATTGAGCTTTCTACAAGCGGTTTTTTTCTGAAATGAAAAGTCGGATAGCTGCTGAGCAAATCCATACAAATTAGGCTGAAATCGGAGAGGTCGAAAAAATTTCCAAATTTTGCCCTGAAAAAGTTAAAAATTGGCCATTTTGGGCATAATTGAAAATCGTGTTATTCCTCAGCCAATTGAGGTTTTTACAAGCGGTTTTTGGCCCAGATGAAAACTAGGATGGCTGCTGAGTCCATCGTATACCAATTAGATCGAAATCGGAGAGGTCGAAAAAATTTGAAAATTTTCCTATGGTCCCACCTTAGAAAAAAGTCCAAAATTGACCATTTTGGGCCCTTTTAAAAATAGCATTATTTCTCAGCTAATTTACCTTCATTCAAGCGGTTTTTTGCTCAGTTGAAAACCAGGATAGTTGCCGAGTCCATCCATACCAAGTAGGCTAAAATCGGACGAGTAATTTCTATTTTACAGCCTTCCAAAGTCGAGCTAAAATATCGGCCGATTTTGAAAAGTTTCCTATGGTCCCCCCTATGAAATCAGTCATTTTAGCCATATTTGAAAATCGTGTCATTTCTCAGCCAATTGAGCTTTCTACAAGCGGTTTTTTTGCTGAAATGAAAAGTCGGATACCTGCTGGGTAAATCCATACAAATTAGGGTGAAATCGGAGAGGTCGAAAAAAGTTCCAAATTTTGCCCTGAAAAAGTGAAAAATTGGCCATTTTGGGCATAATTGAAAATCGTGTTATTCCTCAGCCAATTGAGGTTTTTACAAGCGGTTTTTGGCTCAGATGAAAACTAGGATGGCTGCTGAGTCCATCTATACCAATTAGATTGAAATCGGAGAGGTCGAAAAAAGTTGAAAATTTTCCTATGGTCCCCCCTTAGAAAACAGTCCAAAATTGACCATTTTGCGCACTTTTTAAAATAGTATTATTTCTCAGCTAATTGACCTTTTTACATAGTTAAAAACTAGGATAGTTGCCGAGTCCATCCATACCAAGTAGGCTAAACTCGGACGAGTATTTTCTATTTTACAGCCTGAAAAGTTTCGTACGGTCCCCGCTATGAAATCAGTCATTTTAGCCATATTTGAAAATCGTGTCATTTCTCAGCCAATTGAGCTTTCTACAAGCGGTTTTTTGCTGAAATGAAAAGTCGGATAGCTGCTGAGTAAATCCATACAAATTAGGCTGAAATCGGAGAGGTCGAAAAAATTTCCAAATTTTGCCCTGAAAAAGTGAAAAATTGGCCATTTTGGGCATAATTTAAAATCGTGTTATTCCTCACCCAATTGAAGTTTTTACAAGCGGTTTTCGGCCCAGATGAAAACTAGGATGGCTGCTGAGTCCATCTATATCAATTAGATCGAAATCGGAGAGGTCGAAAAAATTTGAAAATTTTCCTATGGTCCCCCCTTAGAAAAAAGTCCAAAATTGACCATTTTGGGCCCTTTTAAAATAGTATTATTTCTCAGCAAATTAAGCTTCATTCAAGCGGTTTGTTGTACAGTTGAGAATTAGGATAGTTGCCGAGTCCATCCATACCAAGTAGGCTAAAATCGTTCGAGTAGTTTCTATTTTACAGCCTTCCAAATTCGAGCTAAAATATCGGCCGATTTTGAAAAGTTTCCTATGGTCCCCCCTATGAAATTAGTCATTTTAGCCATATTTGAAAATCGTTTCATTTCTCAGCCAATTCAGCATTCTACAAGCGGTTTTTTGCTGAAATGAAAAGTCGCATAGCTGCTGAGTAAATCCATACAAATTAGGCTGAAATCGAAGAGGTCGAAAAAATTTCCAAATTTTGCGCTGAAAAAGTGAAATATCTGCCATTTTGGGCATAATTGAAAATCATGTTATTCCTCAGCCAATTGAAGTTTTTATAAGCGGTTTTTGGCCCAGATGAAAACTAGGATGGCTACTGAGTCCATCTATACCAATTAGATCGAAATCGGAGAGGTCGAAAAAATTTGAAAATTTTCCTATTGTCCCCTTTTAGCAAAAAGTCCAAAATTGACCATTTTGGGCAGTTTTGAAAATAGTATTATTTCTCAGCTAATTGACCTTTTTACATAGTTAAAAACTAGGATAGTTGCCGAGTCCATCCATACGAAGTTGGCTAAGATCGGACGAGTAGTTTCTATTTTACAGCCTTCCAAAGTCGAGCTAAAATATCGGCCGATTTTGAAAAGTTTCCTATGCCCCCCCCCCCCCCTATGAAATCAGTCATATAATCGTAAATAATCGTATTATTTCTCAGCTAATTGAGCTTTTTCAAGCGGTTTTTTTGCACAGTTTTAAACTAGGATAGTTGCCGAGTCCACCCATACCAAGTAGGCTAAAATCGGACGAGTAGTTTCTATTTTACAGCCTTCCAAATTCGAGCTAAAATATCGGCCGATTTTGAAAAGTTTCCTATGGTCCCCCCTATGAAATAAGTCATTTTAGCCATATTTGAAAATCGTGTTATTCCTCAGCCAATTGAGGTTTTTACAAGCGGTTTTTGGCTCAGATGAAAACTAGGATGGCTGCTGAGTCCATTTATACCAATTAGACCGAAATGGGAGAGGTCGAAAAAATTTGAAACTTTTCCTATGATCCCCCCTAGGAAAAAGGTCAAAAATTGGCCATTTCTGGCACTTTTGAAAATCGCATCAGTTCTCAGCCAATAGAGCTTTTTTCAAGAATTTCAGGATTTTGGCAGTCGTTAACTCTAACTCTAAGTCATAACTCTACTGAAATAACTCCATTGCTAGTCAGCTTTGTTGACTTCCGGCGGAAATCAATTATTGCCAAGTGTACAAAACCTATTTTTTTGCTAGCAACCGAGGGGATTCAGATATGGCAAGCGGAATCGCTGTGCGCGGCTGATTGTGCTTTGTCGTGTCAAATCTTTCTGCCCAGGGGTATAATTATATGGCTTGGGAATCCGTTTTTTCTGAATTTTTTTTATTGATTAATTTATTAATCATCTTACATCGTCTTACAAATCCAGTAGTTTGTGGCTTACAAAAATCGTCTTACAAATCCAGTAATTTGTGTCTGACAAAAATCGTTTTACAAATACAGTAATTTGTGGCTGACAAAAATCGTCTTACTGATACAGTAATTTGCGGCTTAAAAAATTGGTCTTACAAATCCAGTAATTTGTTGCTTACAAAAATCGTTTTACAAATACAGTAATTTGTGTCTGACAAAAATCGTTTTACAAATACAGTAATTTGTGGCTGACAAAAATCGTCTTACTGATACAGTAATTTGCGGCTTAAAAAATTGGTCTTACAAATCCAGTAATTTGTTGCTTACAAAATTCGTTTTACAAATACAGTAATTTGTGTGAAAGTAATTAATCAACATGACACGAGCGTGGGACAAAGAAAAATTCTTAATTCCCGACAGGAATCGAACCCATGACCTCCCGAACACCGGGAGGGTGCTCTATGCACTGAGCTACGAGAACTCCTGGAGAGCTAGGTCATTTTAATTGAGTTCTTATGTGAAGTGCGCGGGCTAAAAAGGAATCAGCAACTAGTTTTGAACCTCACGTATAGAGATTGGCCGAACTGAAAAATACACGTACGTAACAACTGACGGAAAGCAATGCCTATGATTATAACAAGAACGACAATTAGACTTCAAGAGTCGAATCTCTGTTAGACCTTTTGAAACAGGCGACAATGTTACTCGACAACATTTGCATTGTAACAACACTGTAACAACAACAACTTGCAGTTGCGATTAGTCGGTCTCTCCAGATAAACATGGTTTACTGAAATAAGCTTTACCGGCACTTCAAATTCAAGACTTAAGCGGTCCGTAAAACTTATTGTAAGGTACCACCAAGCGTAAATGAAAAAGCCGAGGCAGTTAGTTCGAGATCACGCTGCGGAAATCAACATTGCACGCTCGTGGTGGAGTTTTGTGGTGTGCTACTATTCGTATCTTTGGCTGACACGACTCGCCGATCGCTAACGGATTATTAAGTAATCGTATTTCTTACCTCTCGATCCTTAGCTTCTCAGTTGCTCTACAAACAGCTGTCAAAACCAAGTCTACCAATTGCAGCGTCCATGTCTTCTTCTCCTGACTGAACGGGATATAGTCCATAATAACCATCCCCATTATCGCGTGGCACCTTGTAACGCAATTACGAGAATTTACCATCGAGCGCCACATTCTCCTTAGAAAGAGGGGAGAAAGGGCTACTTTATTGACCTTAATAACTGAATATTTCACTTTCTTGGGCCTAAATTTCTTTCGCTGTTGATTTGGCACTTATAGCATAATCAGCCGTAACACTGGAACAATCGTCTCATGACCGAATGCAACCGTTACAGTATGAAAGAATATTATGGGATATCGCTGAGTCAGTTCAACACGGCGAGGTAGAAAGCGACTATTTACACAATTCATACTAAGTCTACAAGCAATTCCAAACTTCCGACAGGCCAATCTTTGGCAAGACGGTCACAACTCACGCCAATATATCCGCTTTTGCTAAGAATTGCTTCTAGACTTAGCTTCGCGCCTGGCTCTGTGTTTCACCCAGTCCCTAAGTTTTGACGCCAGCGTCGATAAACGCTCTCAGCGATCAGGGAGGAACAGCATATCTCGGTTCTTTAAAGATATGCCATAGACTTTCCAAACTTAATGATGTCCTTCTAACAACCAGGCGGGCAAAAACATCTGGCAAAAGAAATTTCTTAGCAGCAGGCCCGTTGGCAGGAGAGCGCCGCTGTCACTTTGCGCGCCAAATAGTACGCCACAATTCTCTTTCTCTTTACGTCTATATACTCCACTGCGGAAACACAGGTGCACTCGGGGATGACACATTCTCACCGGCTTCGGAATTGCAAAACTCATTCCGGTTGCAAGCCATTTTTATTTCTACACTTTGGTTTCCACCAGTTTTAGAACATTTGTTCACCCCACCTATAGTCACGCGTATACATCTTTGTTATGCAGTATCTTGGTTTTGCAAGACCTTTGTTATGTAAGATCTTGGTTATGCAAGATCTTGGTTTTGTAAGATCTTGGTCATGCAAGATCTTGGTTATGCGAGGTCTTGGTTATGCAAGATCTTTGTCATGCAATATCTTGATCATGCAAGATCTTGGTTATGGAAGATCTTTGTTATGCAGGATCTTGGTTATGCAAGATCTTGGTTATGCAAAATCTTGGTAATGCAAGATGTTGGTTTTGCAAGATCTTTGTCATACAATATATTGTTTATGCAAGATCTTAGTTATGGAAGATGTTTGTTATGCAGGATCTTGGTTTTGCAAGATCTTGGTTAGGGAAGATCCTTGTTAGGCAAGATCTTGGTTATGTAAGATATTGGTTATGCAAGATTTCGGTTGTTAGAGATCTTCGTTGCAATATATTGGTTATGCAAAATTTAGGTTGAGCCGGATCTCTAATAATAATAATAATAATAATAATAATAATAATAATAATAATAATAATAATAATAATAATAATAATAATAATAACAATAATAATAATAGTAAAAACTTTATTTAAGTGTCAATGTATTTAGCACCACTGTGCTAATTGGGGACACTGTAAATACATAAAAAATATTTTAAATAAAACAGAAAGTTCTTAAAAATCCCAAGTGGCAGGAGGCAGACCAGTTGGCTATTTATAAAGCGTGGAGGAGTTGAATTCGGGAGCACCGAAGAAATCCGTTTTAGTGGCAGGGAGGAGGACTCGAACCCGGGACCACCTGATTACAAGTCCAGCGAACTGACCACTAGGCCGCTAGGCCACGCCTGCAAGATGTTGGTTATTTAAGGTCTTGGTTTCGTGAAATCTTGGCTATGCAATATCTTGCTTAGGTAAGATTTAGGTTAGCATAAATCTTGGTTATGCAAGATCTTGGTTAAAGAAGATCTAGGCTATGGAAGAACTTGGTTAGGTAAGATCTGTGTTAGGATAAATCGTGGTTATGCAAGATGTTTGTTGTTGGAACATCTTGCTTATGAAAGCTCTTGGCTTTGCAAGGTCTTGGTTATGCAAGATCTTGGTTTTGCAAAGGCTTGGTTATGCGACATCTATGCTTCGCGAGATCTTGGTTAAGCAAGATATTGGTTATGCAAGTTCTTGGTTGTGCCGGATTCTTCGTTAACCAAGATCTTGGTTATGGAAGTTCTTGGTTAGGCAAGATCTTGGTTATGCAAGATCTTGGTTATGCACGATCTTGGTTAAGCAAGATCTTGGTTAGGTAAGATCCTGCTTAGGTAATATCTTGGTAAGGCAAGATCTTTGTTAGGCAAGATCTTGGTTTTAAAAAAACTTGGTTACGCAAGATTTTCGTAACGATATATCTTGGTTATGCAAGATCTAGGTTAGTGAAGATCTAGGCTATGCAACATCTTGGGTAGGGAGAATCTTGGTTAGGAAGGATCTTTGTTAGGTAAGATCTTATTAACGCAAGATCTTTGATGGCAAGATCTTTGTTAGGCAAGATCTTGGTTTTACAACATCTTGGTTACGCATTTTTTATTTTTTTTTTATTTTTAATATATATATTTATTCCTTACAAAACAATTACTTAGTGAAATTACTTACGATATATACAGGTTATAACAAGGGCTATCTTGGTTACGCATGATCTTGGTAACGCAAGATGTTGGTTATGCGAGTTCTTCACTAGGCAAGATCTTGGTTATGCAAGATCTTGGTTATACAAGATCCTGGTTAAGCAAGACCTTGGTTAGGTGAGATCCTGGTTAGGTAATATCTTGGTAAGGCAAGATCTTACTTATGCAAGATCTTGGTTAGGCACGATCTTGGCTATGCATGATCTTGGTTATACAAGATCCTGGTTAAGCAAGACCTTGGTTAGGTGAGATCCTGGTTAGGTAATATCTTGGTAAGGCAAGATCTTACTTATGCAAGATCTTGGTTAGGCACGATCTTGGCTATGCATGATCTTGGTTATACAAGATCTCAGTTTTGTTTTGCCTTACCAAGATATTGCATAACCAAGATCTTGCCTAACCAAGATATTGCATAACCAAGATCTTGACTAACAAAGATATTAAATAACCAAGATCTTGCCTAACCAAGTTCATCCATAACAAAGATCTTCCACAATCAAGATATTGCATAACCAGGATCTTGCATAACCAAGATCTTGCATAACAAGGATCTTGCATAACCAAGATCTTGCCTAACGAAGTTTTTGCATAACCAGGATCTTGCATAACCAAGATCTTGCATAACAAGGATCTTCCATAACCAAGATCTTGCCTAACGAAGTTTTTGCATAACCAAAATCTTCCATAACCAAGATCTTGCATAACCAAGATCTTGCATAACCAACATCTTCCATAACAAAGATCTCGCTTAACCAAGATCTTGAGTAACGAAGATCTTGCATAACCAAAATCTTGCCTAACCAAAACATTGAATAACCAAGATCTTGCATAACCAAGATATTAAATAACCAAAATCTTGCCTAACCAAGATAATGCATAACCAAGATCTTGCATAACAAAGATATTAAATAACCAAGATCTTGCCTAACCAAGTTCGTCCATAACAAAGATCTTCCCTAACCAAGACATTGCATAACCAAGATCTTCCATAACCAAGATCTTGCATGACCAAGATCTTGCATAACCAAGATCTTGCATAACCAAGATCTTCCTTAAGCAAGATCTTGCCTAACCAAGATCTTGCATAAACAAGATCTTGCATAAGCAAGATCTTGCATAACCAAGATCATGCATAACCAAGATCTTGCATAACCAAGATCTTGCATAACCAAGATCTTGCCTAACCAAGATTTTGCATAACAAAGATGTTCCATAACCAAGATCTTGACTAACCAAGATCTTGAATAACCAAGATCATGCATAACCAAGATCTTGCATAACCAAGATCTTCCTTAAGCAAGATCTTGCCTAGCCAAGATATTGCATAAGCAAGATCTTGACTAACCAAGTTCTTCCAGAACCAAGATCTTGCCAAAAAAAGATCTTGCATAAACAAGATCTTGCATAAGCAAGATCTTGCATAACCAAGATCATGCATAACCAAGATCTTGCATAACCAAGATCTTGCATAACCAAGATCTTGCCTAACCAAGATTTTGCATAACAAAGATGTTCCATAACCAAGATCTTGACTAACCAAGATCCTGAATAACCAAGATCATGCATAACCAAGATCTTGCATAACCAAGATCTTCCTTAAGCAAGATCTTGCCTAACCAAGATATTGCATAAACAAAATCTTGACTAACCAAGTTCTTCCTTAACCAAGAACTTCCTTAACCAAGATCTTGCATAACCAAGATCTTGCACAACCAACATCTTCCTTAAGCAAGATCTTGCCTAACCAAGATCTTGCATAAACAAGATCTTGCATAAGCAAGATCTTGAATAACCAAGATCATGCATAACAAAGATCTTGCATAACCAAGATCTTGCATAACCAAGATCTTCCTTAAGCAAGATCTTGCCTAACCAAGATCTTGCCAAACCAAGGTCTTCAATAACCAAGATCTTCCCTAACCAAGATCTTGCATAACCAAGATCATGCATAACCAAGATCTTGCATAACCAAGATCTTGCATAACCAAGATCTTGCCTAACCAAGTTCTTGCATAACCAAGATCTTCCCTAACAAAGATCTTCCCGAACCAAGATCTTCCCTATCCAAGATCTTGCATAACCAAGATCTTGCATAACTAAGGGCTTGCATAACCAAGATCCTCCTTAAGCAAGATCTTGCCTAACCAAGATCCTGCATAACCAAGATCTTGCATAACCAAGATATTTTATAACCAAGATATTGCATAACCAAGATCTTGCCTAACCAAGATCTTCTCTAACCAAGACCTTGCATAACCAAGATCATGGATAACCAAGATCTTGCATAACCAAGATTTTGCATAACCAAGATCTTCCTTAAGCAAGATCTTGCCTAACAAAGATATTGCATAAGCAAGATCTTGACTAACCATGATCTTGCATAACCAAGATCTTGCCTAACCAAGATATTGCATAACCAAGATCTTGCCAAACCAAGTTCTTGCATAACCAAGATCTTCCCTAACCAAGATCTTCCCGAACCAAGTTCTTGCATAACCAATATCTTGCATAACCAAGATCTTGCATAACCAAGATCTTGCATAATCAAGATCTTGAATAAACAAGATCTTGCATAACCAAGATCTTCCCTAACCAAGATCTTGCCTAACCAAGATCTTGCCTAACCAAGATCTTCCCTAACCAAGATCTTTCCTAACCAAGATCTTGCCTAACCAAGATTTTGCATAACCAAGATCTTCCATAACCAAGATCTTGCCTAGCCAAGTTCTTGCATAACCAAGATCTTGCATAACCAAGATCTTGCATAACCAAAATCTTCCCTCACCAAGATCTTCCCTAACCAAGATCTTCCATAACCAAGATCTAGCCTACCCAAGATATTGCATAAGCAAGATCGTGACTAACCATGATCTTGCAAAACCAAGATCTTGCCTAACCAAGATATTGCATAACCAAGATCTTGCCAAACCAAGTTCTTGTATAACCAAGATCTTCCCTAACCAAGATCTTCCCGAACCAAGATCTTGCATAACCAATATCTTTCTATAACCAAGATCTTGCAAAACCAAGATCTTGCATAACCAAGATCTTGCATAACCAATATCTTGAATAACCAAGATCTTGCATAACCAAGATCTCGCCTAACCAAGATCTTGCATAACCAAGATCTTCCCTAACCTAGATCTTGCAAAACCAAGATCTTGCCTAACCAAGATCTTCCCTAACCAAGATCTTCCCTAACCAAGATCTTCCCTAACCAAGATTTTGCGTAACCAAGATTTTGCATAACCAAGATCTTCCATAACTAAGATCTTGCCTACCCAAGTTCTTCCATAACCAAGATCTTGCATAACCAAGATCTTGCATAACCAAGATCTTCCCTAACCAAGATCTTGCCTAACCAAGATCTTGCATAACCAAGATCTTGCCTAACCAAGATCTTGCATAACCAAGATCTTCCCTAACCAAGATCTTGCATAACCACGATCTTACCTAGCCAAGTTTTTGCATAACCAAGATCTTGCATAACCAAGATCTTCCCTTACCAAGATCTTGCATAACCAAGATCTTCCCTAACCAAGATCTTGCATAACCAAGATCTTGCATAACCAATATCTTCCTTAAGCAAGACCTTGAATAACGAAGATATTGCATAAGCAAGATCTTGACTAACCAAGATTTGCATAACCAAGATATTGCATAACCAAGATCTTGCAAAACCAAGATGTTGCATAACAAAGATCTTGCATAACCGAGTTCTTGCATAACCAAAGTCTTGCAAAAACCAAGATCTTCCCTAACCAAGATCTTCCAAAACCATAATGTTGCATAACCAAGATCTTGCATAACCAAGATCTTCCCTAACCAAGATCTTGCATAACCAAGATCTTGCATAACCAAGATCTTCCCTAACCAAGATCTTGCATAACCAAGATCTTGCAAAACCAAGATGTTGCATAACAAAGATCTTGCATAACCAAGATCTTGCCTAACCAAGATTTTCCCTAACCAAGATCTTGCATAACCAATATCTTCCAAAACCTTAACCAAGATCTTGCATAACCAACATCTTCCTTAAGCAAGATCTTGCCTAACCAAGATCTTCCCTAACCAAGACCTTGCATAACCAAGATCATGCATAACCAAGATCTTGCATAACCAAGACTTTGCATAACCACGATCTTGCATAACCAAGATCTTGCATAACCAAGATTTTGCCTAACCAAGATTTTGCCTGACCAAGATCTTGCATAACCAAGATCTTCCCTAACCAAGATATTCCCTAACCAAGTTCTTCCTTAACCAAGAACTGCCTTAACCAAGATCTTGCATAACCAAGATCTTGCACAACCAACATCTTCCTTAAGCAAGATCTTGCCTAACCAAGATCTTGCATAAAGAAGATCTTGCATAAGAAAGATCTTGAATAACCAAGATCATGCATAACAAAGATCTTGCATAACCAAGATCTTGCATAACCAAGATCTTCCTTAAGCAAGATCTTGCCTAACCAAGATCTTGCAAAACCAAGATCTTAGCTAACCACGATATTGCATAACCAAGCTATTGCATAACCAAGATCTTGCCTAACCAAGATCTTCCCTAACCAAGATCTTCAATAACCAAGATCTTGCATAACCAAGATCTTCCCTAACCAAGATCTTCAATAACCAAGATCTTGCATAACCAAGATCTTCCCTAACCAAGATCTTCCAGAACCAAGACCTTGCCTAACCAAGATCTTCCCTAACCAAGATCTTGCCTAACCAAGACCTTGCATATCTAAGATCTTGCCTAATCAAGATCTTGGATAACCAAGATCTTGCATAACCAAGATCTTCCTTAACCAAGATCTTGAATAACCAAGATCTTCCCTAACCAAGATCTTCCATAACAAAGATATTGCATAACCAAGATCTTTCCTAACAAAGATCTTGCCTAACCAAGATCTTGCATAACCAAGATCTTGCTTAACCAAGATCTTGCATAACCAAGATCTTCCCTAACCAAGATCTTGCCTAACCAAGTTCTTACTTAACCAAGATCTTCCCTAACCAAGATCTTCCCTAACCAAGATCTTGCATAACCAAGATCTTCCCTAACCAAGATCTTCCTTAAGCAAGATCTTGCCTAGCCAAGATATTGCATAAGCAAGATCTTGACTAACCAAGTTCTTCCAGAACCAAGATCTTGCCAAAAAAAGATCTTGCATAAACAAGATCTTGCATAAGCAAGATCTTGCATAACCAAGATCATGCATAACCAAGATCTTGCATAACCAAGATCTTGCATAACCAAGATCTTGCCTAACCAAGATTTTGCATAACAAAGATGTTCCATAACCAAGATCTTGACTAACCAAGATCTTGAATAACCAAGATCATGCATAACCAAGATCTTGCATAACCAAGATCTTCCTTAAGCAAGATCTTGCCTAACCAAGATATTGCATAAACAAAATCTTGACTAACCAAGTTCTTCCTTAACCAAGAACTTCCTTAACCAAGATCTTGCATAACCAAGATCTTGCACAACCAACATCTTCCTTAAGCAAGATCTTGCCTAACCAAGATCTTGCATAAACAAGATCTTGCATAAGCAAGATCTTGAATAACCAAGATCATGCATAACAAAGATCTTGCATAACCAAGATCTTGCATAACCAAGATCTTCCTTAAGCAAGATCTTGCCTAACCAAGATCTTGCATAACCAAGATCTTAGCTAACCAAGATATTGCATAACCAAGATATTGCATAACCAAGAGCTTCCCTAACCAAGATCTTCAATAACCAAGATCTTGCATAACCAAGATCTTCCCTAACCAAGATCTTGCCAAACCAAGGTCTTCAATAACCAAGATCTTCCCTAACCAAGATCTTGCATAACCAAGATCATGCATAACCAAGATCTTGCATAACCAAGATCTTGCATAACCAAGATCTTGCCTAACCAAGTTCTTGCATAACCAAGATCTTCCCTAACAAAGATCTTCCCGAACCAAGATCTTCCCTATCTTGCTTAACCAAGATCTTGCATAACCAAGATCTTCCCTAACCAAGATCTTGCCTAACCAAGTTCTTACTTAACCAAGATCTTCCCTAACCAAGGTCTTCCCTAACCAAGATCTTGCATAACCAAGATCTTCCCTAACCAAGATTTTGCATAACCAAGATCTTCCATAACCAAGATCTTGCATAACCAAGATCTTGCAGAACCAAGATATGTCATAACTACGATCTTCTCTAACCAAGATCTTGCCTAACCAAGATCTTGCATAAACAAGATCTTGCATAAGCAAGATCTTGCATAACCAAGATCTTGCATAACCAAGATCTTCCCTAACCAAGATCTTGCATAACCAAGATCTTGCAAAACCAACATGTTGCATAAAAAAGATATTGCATAACCAAGATCTTGCATAACCAAGATCTTGCCTAACCAAGATCTTCCCTAACCAAGATCTTCCCTAACCAAGATCTTGTTTAACTCAGATTTTGCATAACCAAGATCTTGCATAACCAAGATCTTGCCTAACCAAGTTCTTGCATAACGAAGATATTGCATAACAAAGATCGTGCATAGCCAAGATCTTGCATAACCAAGATCTCCCAAAACCAAGATCTTCCATAACCAAGATCTTGCATAACCAAGATATTCCCTAACCAAGATCTTGCCTAATTAAGATTTTCCCTAACAAAGATCTTCCCGAACCAACATCTTCCCTAACCAAGTTCTTGCATAAACAAGATATTGCATGACCAAGATATTGCATAACCAAGATCTTGCCTAACCAAGATCTTGCACAACCAAGATCTTCCCTAACCAAGATCTTGCATAACCAAGATCTTGCATAACCAAGATCTTCCATAACCAAGATATTCCCGAACCAAGATCTTGCCTAACCAAGATCTTCCCTATCCAAGATCTTGCCTAACCAAGTTCTTGCATAACCAAGATCTTGCATAACCAAGATATTGCAAAACCAAGATCTGGCCTAACCAAGATCTTGCATAACCAAGATCTTGCCTAACCAAGTTCTTGCATAACCAAGATTTTCCCTAACCAAGATCTTGCATAACCAAGATCTTCCCTAACAAAGATCTTCCCGAACCAAGATCTTGTCTGACTAAGATTTTGCATAACCAAGAACTTGCCAAACCAACTTCTTGTATAACCAAGATCTTCCCTAACCAAGATCTTGCATAACCAATATCTTTCTATAACCAAGATCTTGCATAACCAAGATCTTGCATAACCAATATCTTGGATAACCAAGATCTTGCATAACCAAGATCTCGCCTAACCAAGATCTTGCATAACCAAGATCTTCCCTAACCTAGATCTTGCATAACCAAGATCTTGCCTAACCAAGATCTTCCCTAACCAAGATCTTCCCTAACCAAGATCTTGCCTAACCAAGATTTTGCATAACCAAGATCTTCCATAACCAAGATCTTGCCTACCCAAGTTCTAGCATAACCAAGATCTTACATAACCGAGATCTTGCATAACCAAGATCTTCCCTAACCAAGATCTTGCCTAACCAAGATCTTGCATAACCAAGATCTTGCCTAACAAAGATCTTGCATAACCAAGATCTTCCCTAACCAAGATCTTGCCTAGCCAAGTTTTTGCATAACCAAGATCTTGCATAACCAAGATCTTGCATAACCAAAATCTTCCCTAACCAAGATCTTGCCTAACCAAGATCTTGCATAACCAAGATCTAGCCTACCCAAGATATTGCATAAGCAAGATCGTCACTAACCATGATCTTGCATAACCAAGATCTTGCCTAACCAAGATATTGCATAACCAAGATCTTGCCAAACCAAGTTCTTGTATAACCAAGATCTTCCCTAACCAAGATCTTCCCGAACCAAGATCTTGCATAACCAAGATCTTGCATAACCAACATCTTCCATAAAAAAGATCTCGCTTAACCAAGATCTTGAGTAACGAAGATCTTGCATAACCAAAATCTTGCCTAACCAAAACATTGAATAACCAAGATCTTGCATAACCAAGATATTAAATAACCAAAATCTTGCCTAACCAAGATAATGCATAACCAAGATCTTGCATAACAAAGATATTAAATAACCAAGATCTTGCCTAACCAAGTTCGTCCATAACAAAGATCTTCCCTAACCAAGACATTGCATAACCAAGATCTTCCATAACCAAGATCTTGCATAACCAAGATCTTGCATAACCAAGATCTTGCATAACCAAGATCTTCCTTAAGCAAGATCTTGCCTAACCAAGATCTTGCATAAACAAGATCTTGCATAAGCAAGATCTTGCATAACCAAGATCTTGCATAACCAAGATCTTGCATAACCAAGATCTTGCCTAACCAAGATTTTGCATAACAAAGATGTTCCATAACCAAGATCTTGACTAACCAAGATCTTGAATAACCAAGATCATGCATAACCAAGATCTTGCATAACCAAGATCTTCCTTAAGCAAGATCTTGCCTAGCCAAGATATTGCATAAGCAAGATCTTGACTAACCAAGTTCTTCCAGAACCAAGATCTTGCCAAAAAAAGATCTTGCATAACCCAGATCTTGCTTAACCAAGATCTTGTTTAACCAAGATCTTGCATAACCAAGATCATGAATAACCAAGATCTTGCATAACCAAGACCTTCCTTAAGCAAGATCTTGCCTAACCAAGATATTGCATAAACAAAATCTTGACTAACCAAGTTCTTCCTTAACCAAGAACTTCCTTAACCAAGATCTTGCATAACCAAGATCTTGCACAACCAACATCTTCCTTAAGCAAGATCTTGCCTAACCAAGATCTTGCATAAACAAGATCTTGCATAAGCAAGATCTTGAATAACCAAGATCATGCATAACAAAGATCTTGCAAAACCAAGATCTTGCATAACCAAGATCTTCCTTAAGCAAGATCTTGCCTAACCAAGATCTTGCATAACCAAGATCTTAGCTAACCAAGATATTGCATAACCAAGATATTGCATAACCAAGATCTTCCCTAACCAAGATCTTCAATAACCAAGATCTTGCATAACCAAGATCTTCCCTAACCAAGATCTTGCCAAACCAAGGTCTTCAATAACCAAGATCTTCCCTAACCAAGATCTTGCATAACCAAGATCATGCATAACCAAGATCTTGCATAACCAAGATCTTGCATAACCAAGATCTTGCCTAACCAAGTTCTTGCATAACCAAGATCTTCCCTAACAAAGATCTTCCCGAACCAAGATCTTCCCTATCCAAGATCTTGCATAACCAAGATAATGCATAACCAAGATCTTGCATAACTAAAAGCTTGCATAACCAAGATTCTCCTTAAGCAAGATCTTGCCTAACCAAGATCCTGCATAACCAAGATCTTGCCTAACCAAGATATTTTATAACCAAGATATTGCATAACCAAGATCTTGCCTAACCAAGATCTTCTCTAACCAAGACCTTGCATAACCAAGATCATGGATAACCAAGATCTTGCATAACCAAGATTTTGCATAACCAAGATCTTCCTTAAGCAAGATCTTGCCTAACCAAGATATTGCATAAGCAAGATCTTGACTAACCATGATCTTGCATAACCAAGATCTTGCCTAACCAAGATATTGCATAACCAAGATCTTGCCAAACCATGTTCTTGCATAACCAAGATCTTCCCTAACCAAGATCTTCCCGAACCAAGTTCTTGCATAACCAAGATCTTGCATAACGAAGATCTTGCATAACCAAGATCTTGAATAAACAAGATCTTGCATAACCAAGATCTTCCCTAACCAAGATCTTGCCTAACCAAGATCTTGCCTAACAAGGATCTTCCCTAACCAAGATCTTTCCTAACCAAGATCTTGCCTAACCAAGATTTTGCATAACCAAGATCTTGCCTAACCAAGATCTTCCCTAACCAAGATCTTCAATAACCAAGATCTTGCATAACCAAGATCTTCCCTAACCAAGATCTTCAATAACCAAGATCTTGCATAACCAAGATCTTCCCTAACCAAGATCTTCCAGAACCAAGACCTTGCCTAACCAAGATCTTCCCTAACCAAGATCTTGCCTAACCAAGACCTTGCATATCTAAGATCTTGCCTAATCAAGATCTTGGATAACCAAGATCTTGCATAACCAAGATCTTCCTTAACCAAGATCTTGAATAACCAAGATCTTCCCTAACCAAGATCTTCCATAACAAAGATATTGCATAACCAAGATCTTTCCTAACAAAGATCTTGCCTAACCAAGATCTTGCATAACCAAGATCTTGCTTAACCAAGATCTTGCATAACCAAGATCTTCCCTAACCAAGATCTTGCCTAACCAAGTTCTTACTTAACCAAGATCTTCCCTAACCAAGATCTTCCCTAACCAAGATCTTGCATAACCAAGATCTTCCCTAACCAAGATCTTCCTTAAGCAAGATCTTGCCTAGCCAAGATATTGCATAAGCAAGATCTTGACTAACCAAGTTCTTCCAGAACCAAGATCTTGCCAAAAAAAGATCTTGCATAAACAAGATCTTGCATAAGCAAGATCTTGCATAACCAAGATCATGCATAACCAAGATCTTGCATAACCAAGATCTTGCATAACCAAGATCTTGCCTAACCAAGATTTTGCATAACAAAGATGTTCCATAACCAAGATCTTGACTAACCAAGATCTTGAATAACCAAGATCATGCATAACCAAGATCTTGCATAACCAAGATCTTCCTTAAGCAAGATCTTGCCTAACCAAGATATTGCATAAACAAAATCTTGACTAACCAAGTTCTTCCTTAACCAAGAACTTCCTTAACCAAGATCTTGCATAACCAAGATCTTGCACAACCAACATCTTCCTTAAGCAAGATCTTGCCTAACCAAGATCTTGCATAAACAAGATCTTGCATAAGCAAGATCTTGAATAACCAAGATCATGCATAACAAAGATCTTGCATAACCAAGATCTTGCATAACCAAGATCTTCCTTAAGCAAGATCTTGCCTAACCAAGATCTTGCATAACCAAGATCTTAGCTAACCAAGATATTGCATAACCAAGATATTGCATAACCAAGAGCTTCCCTAACCAAGATCTTCAATAACCAAGATCTTGCATAACCAAGATCTTCCCTAACCAAGATCTTGCCAAACCAAGGTCTTCAATAACCAAGATCTTCCCTAACCAAGATCTTGCATAACCAAGATCATGCATAACCAAGATCTTGCATAACCAAGATCTTGCATAACCAAGATCTTGCCTAACCAAGTTCTTGCATAACCAAGATCTTCCCTAACAAAGATCTTCCCGAACCAAGATCTTCCCTATCTTGCTTAACCAAGATCTTGCATAACCAAGATCTTCCCTAACCAAGATCTTGCCTAACCAAGTTCTTACTTAACCAAGATCTTCCCTAACCAAGGTCTTCCCTAACCAAGATCTTGCATAACCAAGATCTTCCCTAACCAAGATTTTGCATAACCAAGATCTTCCATAACCAAGATCTTGCATAACCAAGATCTTGCAGAACCAAGATATGTCATAACTACGATCTTCTCTAACCAAGATCTTGCCTAACCAAGATCTTGCATAAACAAGATCTTGCATAAGCAAGATCTTGCATAACCAAGATCTTGCATAACCAAGATCTTCCCTAACCAAGATCTTGCATAACCAAGATCTTGCAAAACCAAGATGTTGCATAAAAAAGATATTGCATAACCAAGATCTTGCATAACCAAGATCTTGCCTAACCAAGATCTTCCCTAACCAAGATCTTCCCTAACCAAGATCTTGTTTAACTCAGATTTTGCATAACCAAGATCTTGCATAACCAAGATCTTGCCTAACCAAGTTCTTGCATAACGAAGATATTGCATAACAAAGATCGTGCATAGCCAAGATCTTGCATAACCAAGATCTCCCAAAACCAAGATCTTCCATAACCAAGATCTTGCATAACCAAGATATTCCCTAACCAAGATCTTGCCTAATTAAGATTTTCCCTAACAAAGATCTTCCCGAACCAACATCTTCCCTAACCAAGTTCTTGCATAAACAAGATATTGCATGACCAAGATATTGCATAACCAAGATCTTGCCTAACCAAGATCTTGCACAACCAAGATCTTCCCTAACCAAGATCTTGCATAACCAAGATCTTGCATAACCAAGATCTTCCATAACCAAGATATTCCCGAACCAAGATCTTGCCTAACCAAGATCTTCCCTATCCAAGATCTTGCCTAACCAAGTTCTTGCATAACCAAGATCTTGCATAACCAAGATATTGCAAAACCAAGATCTGGCCTAACCAAGATCTTGCATAACCAAGATCTTGCCTAACCAAGTTCTTGCATAACCAAGATTTTCCCTAACCAAGATCTTGCATAACCAAGATCTTCCCTAACAAAGATCTTCCCGAACCAAGATCTTGTCTGACTAAGATTTTGCATAACCAAGAACTTGCCAAACCAACTTCTTGTATAACCAAGATCTTCCCTAACCAAGATCTTGCATAACCAATATCTTTCTATAACCAAGATCTTGCATAACCAAGATCTTGCATAACCAATATCTTGGATAACCAAGATCTTGCATAACCAAGATCTCGCCTAACCAAGATCTTGCATAACCAAGATCTTCCCTAACCTAGATCTTGCATAACCAAGATCTTGCCTAACCAAGATCTTCCCTAACCAAGATCTTCCCTAACCAAGATCTTGCCTAACCAAGATTTTGCATAACCAAGATCTTCCATAACCAAGATCTTGCCTACCCAAGTTCTAGCATAACCAAGATCTTACATAACCGAGATCTTGCATAACCAAGATCTTCCCTAACCAAGATCTTGCCTAACCAAGATCTTGCATAACCAAGATCTTGCCTAACAAAGATCTTGCATAACCAAGATCTTCCCTAACCAAGATCTTGCCTAGCCAAGTTTTTGCATAACCAAGATCTTGCATAACCAAGATCTTGCATAACCAAAATCTTCCCTAACCAAGATCTTGCCTAACCAAGATCTTGCATAACCAAGATCTAGCCTACCCAAGATATTGCATAAGCAAGATCGTCACTAACCATGATCTTGCATAACCAAGATCTTGCCTAACCAAGATATTGCATAACCAAGATCTTGCCAAACCAAGTTCTTGTATAACCAAGATCTTCCCTAACCAAGATCTTCCCGAACCAAGATCTTGCATAACCAAGATCTTGCATAACCAACATCTTCCATAAAAAAGATCTCGCTTAACCAAGATCTTGAGTAACGAAGATCTTGCATAACCAAAATCTTGCCTAACCAAAACATTGAATAACCAAGATCTTGCATAACCAAGATATTAAATAACCAAAATCTTGCCTAACCAAGATAATGCATAACCAAGATCTTGCATAACAAAGATATTAAATAACCAAGATCTTGCCTAACCAAGTTCGTCCATAACAAAGATCTTCCCTAACCAAGACATTGCATAACCAAGATCTTCCATAACCAAGATCTTGCATAACCAAGATCTTGCATAACCAAGATCTTGCATAACCAAGATCTTCCTTAAGCAAGATCTTGCCTAACCAAGATCTTGCATAAACAAGATCTTGCATAAGCAAGATCTTGCATAACCAAGATCTTGCATAACCAAGATCTTGCATAACCAAGATCTTGCCTAACCAAGATTTTGCATAACAAAGATGTTCCATAACCAAGATCTTGACTAACCAAGATCTTGAATAACCAAGATCATGCATAACCAAGATCTTGCATAACCAAGATCTTCCTTAAGCAAGATCTTGCCTAGCCAAGATATTGCATAAGCAAGATCTTGACTAACCAAGTTCTTCCAGAACCAAGATCTTGCCAAAAAAAGATCTTGCATAACCCAGATCTTGCTTAACCAAGATCTTGTTTAACCAAGATCTTGCATAACCAAGATCATGAATAACCAAGATCTTGCATAACCAAGACCTTCCTTAAGCAAGATCTTGCCTAACCAAGATATTGCATAAACAAAATCTTGACTAACCAAGTTCTTCCTTAACCAAGAACTTCCTTAACCAAGATCTTGCATAACCAAGATCTTGCACAACCAACATCTTCCTTAAGCAAGATCTTGCCTAACCAAGATCTTGCATAAACAAGATCTTGCATAAGCAAGATCTTGAATAACCAAGATCATGCATAACAAAGATCTTGCAAAACCAAGATCTTGCATAACCAAGATCTTCCTTAAGCAAGATCTTGCCTAACCAAGATCTTGCATAACCAAGATCTTAGCTAACCAAGATATTGCATAACCAAGATATTGCATAACCAAGATCTTCCCTAACCAAGATCTTCAATAACCAAGATCTTGCATAACCAAGATCTTCCCTAACCAAGATCTTGCCAAACCAAGGTCTTCAATAACCAAGATCTTCCCTAACCAAGATCTTGCATAACCAAGATCATGCATAACCAAGATCTTGCATAACCAAGATCTTGCATAACCAAGATCTTGCCTAACCAAGTTCTTGCATAACCAAGATCTTCCCTAACAAAGATCTTCCCGAACCAAGATCTTCCCTATCCAAGATCTTGCATAACCAAGATAATGCATAACCAAGATCTTGCATAACTAAAAGCTTGCATAACCAAGATTCTCCTTAAGCAAGATCTTGCCTAACCAAGATCCTGCATAACCAAGATCTTGCCTAACCAAGATATTTTATAACAAAGATATTGCATAACCAAGATCTTGCCTAACCAAGATCTTCTCTAACCAAGACCTTGCATAACCAAGATCATGGATAACCAAGATCTTGCATAACCAAGATTTTACATAACCAAGATCTTCCTTAAGCAAGATCTTGCCTAACCAAGATATTGCATAAGCAAGATCTTGACTAACCATGATCTTGCATAACCAAGATCTTGCCTAACCAAGATATTGCATAACCAAGATCTTGCCAAACCATGTTCTTGCATAACCAAGATCTTCCCTAACCAAGATCTTCCCGAACCAAGTTCTTGCATAACCAAGATCTTGCATAACGAAGATCTTGCATAACCAAGATCTTGAATAAACAAGATCTTGCATAACCAAGATCTTCCCTAACCAAGATCTTGCCTAACCAAGATCTTGCCTAACAAGGATCTTCCCTAACCAAGATCTTTCCTAACCAAGATCTTGCCTAACCAAGATTTTGCATAACCAAGATCTTCCATAACCAAGATCTTGCCTAGCCAAGTTCTTGCATAACCAAGATCTTCCATAACCAAGATCTTGCATAACCAAAATCTTCCCTAACCAAGATCTTGCCTAACCAAGATCTTGCATAACCAAGATCTAGCCTACCCAAGATATTGCATAAGCAAGATCGTGACTAACCATGATCTTGCAAAACCAAGATCTTGCCTAACCAAGATATTGCATAACCAAGATCTTGCCAAACCAAGTTATTGTATAACCAAGATCTTCCCTAACCAAGATCTTCCCGAACCAAGATCTTGCATAACCAATATCTTTCTATAACTAAGATCTTGCAAAACCAAGATCTTGCATAACCAAGATCTTGCATAACCAATATCTTGAATAACCAAGATCTTGCATAACCAAGATCTCGCCTAACCAAGATCTTGCATAACCAAGATCTTCCCTAACCTAGATCTTGCATAACCAAGATCTTGCCTAACCAAGATCTTCCCTAACCAAGATCTTCCCTAACCAAGATCTTCCCTAACAAAGATCTTGCCTAACCAAGATTTTGCATAACCAAGATCTTCCATAACTAAGATCTTGCCTACCCAAGTTCTTGCATAACTAAGATCTTGCATAACCAAGATCTTGCATAACCAAGATCTTCCCTAACCAAAATCTTGCCTAACCAAGATCTTGCAAAACCAAGATGTTGCATAACAAAGATCATGCATAACCAAGATCTTGCCTAACCAAGATCTTGCAAAACCAAGATGTTGCATAACAAAGATCATGCATAACCAAGATCTTGCATAACCAAGATCTTGCAAAACCAAGATGTTGCATAACAAAGATCATGCATAACCAAGATCTTGCCTAACCAAGATTTTCCCTAACCAAGATCTTGCCTAACCAAGACCTTGCATATCTAAGATCTTGCCTAACCAAGATCTTCCCTAACCAAGATCTTCCAGAACCAAGATCTTCCCTAACCAAGATCTTCCCTAACCAAGATCTTGCCTAACCAAGACCTTGCATAACCAAGATCTTGCATAACCAAGATCTTGCATAACCAAAATCTTCCCTAACCAAGATCTTGCCTAACCAAGATCTTGCATAACCAAGATCTAGCCTACCCAAGATATTGCATAAGCAAGATCGTGACTAACCATGATCTTGCAAAACCAAGATCTTGCCTAACCAAGATATTGCATAACCAAGATCTTGCCAAACCAAGTTCTTGTATAACCAAGATCTTCCCTAACCAAGATCTTCCCGAACCAAGATCTTGCATAACCAATATCTTTCTATAACCAAGATCTTGCAAAACCAAGATCTTGCATAACCAAGATCTTGAATAACCAATATCTTGAATAACCAAGATCTTGCATAACCAAGATCTCGCCTAACCAAGATCTTGCATAACCAAGATCTTCCCTAACCTAGATCTTGCATAACCAAGATCTTGCCTAACCAAGATCTTCCCTAACCAAGATCTGCCCTAACCAAGATCTTCCCTAACCAAGATCTTGCCTAACCAAGATTTTGCATAACCAAGATCTTCCATAACTAAGATCTTGCCTACCCAAGTTCTTGCATAACTAAGATCTTGCATAACCAAGATCTTGCCTAACCAAGATCTTCCCTAACCAAGATCTTGCCTAACCAAGATCTTGCATAACCAAGATCTTGCCTAACCAAGATCTTGCATAACCAAGATCTTCCCTAACCAAGATCTTGCATAACCAAGATCTTACCTAGCCAAGTTTTTGCATAACCAAGATCTTGCATAACCAAGATCTTCCCTTACCAAGATCTTGCATAACCAAGATCTTCCCTAACCAAGATCTTGCATAACCAATATCTTCCTTAAGCAAGACCTTGAATAACGAAGATATTGCATAAGCAAGATCTTGACTAACCAAGATTTGCATAACCAAGATATTGCATAACCAAGATCTTGCAAAACCAAGATGTTGCATAACAAAGATCTTGCATAACCGAGTTCTTGCATAACCAAAGTCTTGCAAAAACCAAGATCTTCCCTAACCAAGATCTTCCAAAACCATAATGTTGCATAACCAAGATCTTGCATAACCAAGATCTTCCCTAACCAAGATCTTGCATAACCAAGATCTTGCATAACCAAGATCTTCCCTAACCAAGATCTTGCATAACCAAGATCTTGCAAAACCAAGATGTTGCATAACAAAGATCTTGCATAACCAAGATCTTGCCTAACCAAGATTTTCCCTAACCAAGATCTTGCATAACCAATATCTTCCAAAACCATAACCAAGATCTTGCATAACCAACATCTTCCTTAAGCAAGATCTTGCCTAACCAAGATCTTCCCTAACCAAGACCTTGCATAACCAAGATCATGCATAACCAAGATCTTGCATAACCAAGACTTTGCATAACCACGATCTTGCATAACCAAGATCTTGCATAACCAAGATTTTGCCTAACCAAGATTTTGCATGACCAAGATCTTGCATAACCAAGATCTTCCCTAACCAAGATATTCCCTAACCAAGTTCTTCCTTAACCAAGAACTTCCTTAACCAAGATCTTGCATAACCAAGATCTTGCACAACCAACATCTTCCTTAAGCAAGATCTTGCCTAACCAAGATCTTGCATCAACAAGATCTTGCATAAGAAAGATCTTGAATAACCAAGATCATGCATAACAAAGATCTTGCATAACCAAGATCTTGCATAACAAAGATCTTCCTTAAGCAAGATCTTGCCTAACCAAGATCTTGCATAACCAAGATCTTAGCTAACCACGATATTGCATAACCAAGATATTGCATAACCAAGATCTTGCCTAACCAAGATCTTCCCTAACCAAGATCTTCAATAACCAAGATCTTGCATAACCAAGATCTTCCCTAACCAAGATCTTCAATAACCAAGATCTTGCATAACCAAGATCTTCCCTAACCAAGATCTTCCAGAACCAAGATCTTGCCTAACCAAGATCTTCCCTAACCAAGATCTTGCCTAACCAAGATCTTGCATATCTAAGATCTTGCCTAAGCAAGATCTTGCAAAACCAAGATCTTCCCTAACCAAGATCTTCCCGAACCAAGATCTTCCCTAACCAAGATCTTTCATAACCAAGATAATGCATAACCAAGATTTGGCATAACCAAGATCTTCCCTAACCAAGATCTTCCCTAACAAAGATCTTGCCAAAATAAGAATTTGCATAACCAAGATCTTGCATAACCAAGATCTTCCCCAACCAAGATCTTGCCAAACCAAGGTCTTCAATAACCAATATCTTCCCTAACCAAGATCTTTCATAACCAAGATCATGCCTGACAAAGATGTTGCATAACCAAGATCTTGCATAACCAAGATCTTGCATAACCAAGAACTTGCCCAACCAAGTTCTTGCATAACCAAGATTTTCCCTAACCAAGATCTTGCATAACCAAGATCTTCCCTAACAAAGAGGTTCCCGAACCAAGATCTTCCCTAACCAAGCTCTTGCATAACCAAGATAATGCATAACCAAGATCTTGCATAACCAAGATCTTCCTTAACCAAGATCTTGCATAACCAAGATCTTGCCTAACCAAGATCTTGCATTACCAAGATCTTCCCTAACCAAGATCTTTCCTAACCAAGATCTTGCCTAACCAAGATTTTGCATAACCAAGATCTTCCATAACCAAGATCTTGCCTAGCCAAGTTCTTGCATAACCAAGATCTTGCATAACCAAGATCTGGCATAACCAAAATCTTCCAAAACCAAGATCTTGCCTAACCAAGATCTTGCATAACCAAGATCTAGCCTACCCAAGATATTGCATAAGCAAGATCGTGACTAACCATGATCTTGCATAACCAAGATCTTGCCTAACCAAGATATTGCATAACCAAGATCTTGCCAAACCAAGTTCTTGTATAGCCAAGATCTTCCCTAACCAAGATCTTGCATAACCAATACCTTTCTATAACCAAGATCTTGCATAACCAAGATCTTGCATAACCAATATCTTGGATAACCAAGATCTTGCATAACCAAGATCTCGCCTAACCAAGATCTTGCATAGCCAAGATCTTCCCTAACCTAGATCTTGCATAACGAAGATCTTGCCTAACCAAGATCTTCCTTAACCAAGATCTTCCCTAGCAAAGATCTTCCCTAACCAAGATTTTGCATAACCAAGATCTTCCCTAACCAAGATCTTGCCTACCCAAGTTCTAGCATAACCAAGATCTTGCATAACCAATATCTTGCATAACCAAGATCTTCCCTAACCAAGATCTTGCCTAACCAAGATCTTGCATAACCAAGATCTTGCCTAACAAAGATCTTGCATAACCAAGATCTTCCCTAACCAAGATCTTGCATAACCAAGATCTTGCCTAGCCAACTTTTTGCATAACCAAGATCTTGCATAACCAAGATCTTCCCTTACCAAGATCTTGCATAACCAAGATCTTCCCTAACAAAGATCTTGCATAACCAATATCTTCCTTAAGCAAGACCTTGAATAACGAAGATATTGCATAAGCAAGATCTTGACTAACCAAGATTTGCATAACCAAGATATTGCATAACCAAGATCTTGCAAAACCAAGATGTTGCATAACAAAGATCTTGCATAACCGAGATCTTGCATAACCAAAGTCTTGCAAAAACCAAGATCTTCCCTAACCAAGATCTTCCAAAACCATAATGTTGCATAACCAAGATCTTCCCTAACCAAGATCTTGCATAACCAAGATCTTCCCTAACCAAGATCTTGCATAACCAAGATCTTGTAAAACCAAATTGTTGCATAACAAAGATCTTCCCTAACCAAGATCTTGCATAACCAATATCTTCCAAAACAATAACCAATATCTTCCTTAAGCAAGATCTTGCCTAACCAAGATCTTCCCTAACCAAGACCTTGCATAACCAAGATCATGCATAACCAAGATCTTGCATAACCAAGACTTTGCATAACCAAGATCTTGCATAACCAAGATCTTGCATAACCAAGATTTTGCCTAACCAAGATTTTGCCTGACCAAGATCTTGCATAACCAAGATCTTCCCTAACCAAGATATTCCCTAACCAAGTTCTTCCTTAACCAAGAACTTCCTTAACCAAGATCTTGCATAACCAAGATCTTGCACAACCAACATCTTCCTTAAGGAAGATCTTGCCTAACCAAGATCTTGCATAAACAAGATCTTGCATAAGCAAGATCTTGAATAACCAAGATCATGCATAACAAAGATCTTGCATAACCAAGATCTTGCATAACCAAGATCTTCCTTAAGCAAGATCTTGCCTAACCAAGATATTGCATAACCAAGATATTGCATAACCAAGATCTTGCCTAACCAAGATCTTCCCTAACCAAGAACTTCAATAACCAAGATCTTGCATAACCAAGATCTTCTCTAACCAAGATCTTCAATAACCAAGATCATGAATAACCAAGATCTTCCCAAACCAAGATCTTGCCAAACCAAGGTCTTCAATAACCAAGATCTTCCCTAACCAAGATCTTGCATAACCAAGATCATGCATAACCAAGATCTTGCATAACCAAGATCTTGCCTAACCAAGTTCTAGCATAACCAAGATTTTCCCTATCCAAGATCTTTCATAACCAAGATCTTCCCTAACAAAGATCTTCCCGAACCAAGATCTTCCCTAACCAAGATCTTGCATAACCAAGATAATGCATAACCAAGATCTTGCATAACTAAGGGCTTGCATAACCAAGATCCGCCTTAAGCAAGATCTTGCCTAACCAAGATATTGCATAAGCAAGATCTTGACTAACCATGATCTTGCATAACCAAGATCTTGCCTAACCAAGATATTGAATAACCAAGATCTTGCCAAACCAAGTTCTTGCATAACCAAGATCTTCCCTAACCAAGATCTTCCCGAACCAAGTTCTTGCATAACCAATATCTTGCATAACCAAGATCTTGCATAACCAAGATCTTGCATAACCAAGATCTTGAATAAACAAGATCTTGCATAACCAAGATCTTCCCTAACCAAGATCTTGCCTAACCAAGATCTTGCCTAACCAAGATCTTCCCTAACCAAGATCTTTCCTAACCAAGATCTTGCCTAACCAAGATTTTGCATAACCAAGATCTTCCATAACCAAGATCTTGCCTAGCCAAGTTCTTGCATAACCAAGATCTTGCATAACCAAGATCTTGCATAACCAAAATCTTCCCTAACCAAGATCTTGCCTAACCAAGATCTTGCATAACCAAGATCTAGCCTACCCAAGATATTGCATAAGCAAGATCGTGACTAACCATGATCTTGCAAAACCAAGATCTTGCCTAACCAAGATATTGCATAACCAAGATCTTGCCAAACCAAGTTCTTGTATAACCAAGATCTTCCCTAACCAAGATCTTGCATAACCAAGATCTTCCCTAACCAAGATCTTGCATAACCAAGATCTTGTAAAACCAAATTGTTGCATAACAAAGATCTTGCATAACCAAGATCTTGCCTAACCAAGATCTTCCCTAACCAAGATCTTGCATAACCAATATCTTCCAAAACAATAACCAATATCTTCCTTAAGCAAGATCTTGCCTAACCAAGATCTTCCCTAACCAAGACCTTGCATAACCAAGATCATGCATAACCAAGATCTTGCATAACCAAGACTTTGCATAACCAAGATCTTGCATAACCAAGATCTTGCATAACCAAGATCTTGCCTAACCAAGATTTTGCCTGACCAAGATCTTGCATAACCAAGATCTTCCCTAACCAAGATATTCCAAAACCATAATGTTGCATAACCAAGATCTTTCCTAACCAAGATCTTCCAAAACCATAATGTTGCATAACCAAGATCTTCCCTAACCAAGATCTTGCATAACCAAGATCTTCCCTAACCAAGATCTTGCATAACCAAGATCTTGTAAAACCAAATTGTTGCATAACAAAGATCTTGCCTAACCAAGATCTTCCCTAACCAAGATCTTGCATAACCAATATCTTCCAAAACAATAACCAATATCTTCCTTAAGCAAGATCTTGCATAACCAAGATCTTCCCTAACCAAGACCTTGCATAACCAAGATCATGCATAACCAAGATCTTGCATAACCAAGACTTTGCATAACCAAGATCTTGCATAACCAAGATCTTGCATAACCAAGATTTTGCCTAACCAAGATTTTGCCTGACCAAGATCTTGCATAACCAAGATCTTCCCTAACCAAGATATTCCCTAACCAAGTTTTTCCTTAACCAAGAACTTCCTTAACCAAGATCTTGCATAACCAAGATCTTGCACAACCAACATCTTCCTTAAGGAAGATCTTGCCTAACCAAGATCTTGCATAAACAAGATCTTGCATAAGCAAGATCTTGAATAACCAAGATCATGCATAACAAAGATCTTGCATAACCAAGATCTTGCATAACCAAGATCTTCCTTAAGCAAGATCTTGCCTAATCAAGATATTGCATAACCAAGATATTGCATAACCAAGATCTTGCCTAACCAAGATCTTCCCTAACCAAGATCTTCAATAACCAAGATCTTGCATAACCAAGATCTTCTCTAACCAAGATCTTCAATAACCAAGATCATGCATAACCAAGATCTTGCATAACCAAGATCTTGAATAAACAAGATCTTGCATAACCAAGATCTTCCCTAACCAAGATCTTGCCTAACCAAGATCTTGCCTAACCAAGATCTTCCCTAACCAAGATCTTTCCTAACCAAGATCTTGCCTAACCAAGATTTTGCATAACCAAGATCTTCCATAACCAAGATCTTGCCTAGCCAAGTTCTTGCATAACCAAGATCTTGCATAACCAAAATCTTCCCTAACCAAGATCTTGCCTAACCAAGATCTTGCATAACCAAGATCTAGCCTACCCAAGATATTGCATAAGCAAGATCGTGACTAACCATGATCTTGCAAAACAAAGATCTTGCCTAACCACGATATTGGATAACCAAGATCTTGCCAAACCAAGTTCTTGTATAACCAAGATCTTCCCTAACCAAGATCTTGCATAACCAAGATCTTCCCTAACCAAGATCTTGCATAACCAAGATCTTGTAAAACCAAATTGTTGCATAACAAAGATTTTGCATAACCAAGATCTTGCCTAACCAAGATCTTCCCTAACCAAGATCTTGCATGACCAATATCTTCCAAAACAATAACCAATATCTTCCTTAAGCAAGATCTTGCCTAACCAAGATCTTCCCTAACCAAGACCTTGCATAACCAAGATCATGCATAACCAAGATCTTGCATAACCAAGACTTTGCATAACCAAGATCTTGCATAACCAAGATCTTGCATAACCAAGATTTTGCCTAACCAAGATTTTGCCTGACCAAGATCTTGCATAACCAAGATCTTCCCTAACCAAGATATTCCCTAACCAAGTTCTTCCTTAACCAAGAACTTCCTTAACCAAGATCTTGCATAACCAAGATCTTGCAAAACCAACATCTTCCTTAAAAAAGATCTTGCCTAACCAAGATCTTGCATAAACAAGATCTTGCATAAGCAAGATCTTGAATAACCAAGATCATGCATAACAAAGATCTTGTATAACCAAGATCTTGCATAACCAAGATCTTCCTTAAGCAAGATCTTGCCTAACCAAGATATTGCATAACCAAGATATTGCATAACCAAGATCTTGCCTAACCAAGATCTTCCCTAACCAAGATCTTCAATAACCAAGATCTTGCATAACCAAGATCTTCTCTAACCAAGATCTTCAATAACCAAGATCATGCATAACCAAGATCTTCCCTAACCAAGATCTTGCCAAACCAAGGTCTTCAATAACCAAGATCTTCCCTAACCAAGATCTTGCATAACCAAGATCATGCATAACCAAGATCTTGCATAACCAAGATCTTGCATAACCAAGATCTTGCCTAACCAAGTTCTTGCATAACCAAGATTTTCCCTATCCAAGATCTTGCATAACCAAGATCTTCCCTAACAAAGATCTTCCCGAACCAAGATCTTCCCTAACCAAGATCTTGCATAACCAAGATAATGCATAACCAAGATCTTGCATAACTAAGGGCTTGCATAACCAAGATCCTCCTTAAGCAAGATCTTCCTAACCAAGATATTGCATAAGCAAGATCTTGACTAACCATGATCTTGCATAACCAAGATCTTGCCTAACCAAGATATTGCATAACCAAGATCTTGCCAAACCAAGTTCTTGCATAACCAAGATCTTCCCTAACCAGGATCTTCCCCAACCAAGTTCTTGCATAACCAATATCTTGCATAACCAAGATCTTGCATAACCAAGATCTTGCATAACCAAGATCTTGAATAAACAAGATCTTGCATAACCAAGATTTTCCCTAACCAAGATCTTGCCTAACCAAGATCTTGCCTAACCAAGATCTTCCCTAACCAAGATCTTTCCTAACCAAGATCTTGCCTAACCAAGATTTTGCATAACCAAGATCTTCCATAACCAAGATCTTGCCTAGCCAAGTTCTTGCATAACCAAGATCTTGCATAACCAAGATCTTGCATAACCAAAATCTTCCCTAACCAAGATCTTGCCTAACCAAGATCTTGCATAACCAAGATCTAGCCTACCCAAGATATTGCATAAGCAAGATCGTGACTAACCATGATCTTGCAAAACCAAGATCTTGCCTAACCAAGATATTGCATAACCAAGATCTTGCCAAACCAAGTTCTTGTATAACCAAGATCTTCCCTAACCAAGATCTTCCCGAACCAAGATCTTGCATAACCAATATCTTTCTATAACCAAGATCTTGCAAAACCAAGATCTTGCATAACCAAGATCTTGCATAAAAAATATCTTGAATAACCAAGATCTTGCATAACCAAGATCTCGCCTAACCAAGATCTTGCATAACCAAGATCTTCCTTAACCTAGATCTTGCATAACCAAGATCTTGCCTAACCAAGATCTTCCCTAACCAAGATCTTCCCTAACCAAGATCTTCCCTAACCAAGATCTTGCATAACCAAGATCTTACCTAGCCAAGTTTTTGCATAACCAAGATCTTGCATAACCAAGATCTTCCCTTACCAAGATCTTGCATAACCAAGATCTTCCCTAACCAAGATCTTGCATAACCAAGATCTTGCATAACCAATATCTTCCTTAAGCAAGACCTTGAATAACGAAGATATTGCATAAGCAAGATCTTGACTAACCAAGATTTGCATAACCACGATATTGCATAACCAAGATCTTGCAAAACCAAGATGTTGCATAACAAAGATCTTGCATAACCGAGTTCTTGCATAACCAAAGTCTTGCAAAAACCAAGATCTTCCCTAACCAAGATCTTCCAAAACCATAATGTTGCATAACCAAGATCTTGCATAACCAAGATCTTCCCTAACCAAGATCTTGCATAACCAAGATCTTGCATAACCAAGATCTTCCCTCACCAAGATCTTGCATAACCAATATCTTCCAAAACCATAACCAAGATCTTGCATAACCAACATCTTCCTTAAGCAAGATCTTGCCTAACCAAGATCTTCCCTAACCAAGACCTTGCATAACCAAGATCATGCATAACCAAGATCTTGCATAACCAAGACTTTGCATAACCACGATCTTGCATAACCAAGATCTTGCATAACCAAGATTTTGCCTAACCAAGATTTTGCCTGACCAAGATCTTGCATAACCAAGATCTTCCCTAACCAAGATATTCCCTAACCAAGTTCTTCCTTAACCAAGAACTTCCTTAACCAAGATCTTGCATAACCAAGATCTTGCATAACCAAGATCTTCCTTAAGCAAGATCTTGCCTAACCAAGATCTTGCATAACCAAGATCTTAGCTAACCAAGATATTGCATAACCAAGATATTGGATAACCAAGATCTTCCCTAACCAAGATCTTCAATAACCAAGATCTTGCATAACCAAGATCTTCCCTAACCAAGATCTTGCCAAACCAAGGTCTTCAATAACCAAGATCTTCCCTAACCAAGATCTTGCATAACCAAGATCATGCATAACCAAGATCTTGCATAACCAAGATCTTGCCTAACCAAGTTCTTGCATAACCAAGATCTTCCCTAACAAAGATCTTCCCGAACCAAGATTTTCCCTATCCAAGATCTTGCATAACCAAGATAATGCATAACCAAGATCTTGCATAACTAAGGGCTTGCATAACCAAGATCCTCCTTAAGCAAGATCTTGCCTAACCAAGATCCTGCATAACCAAGATCTTGCCTAACCAAGATATTTTGTAACCAAGATATTGCATAACCAAGATCTTGCCTAACCAAGATCTTCTCTAACCAAGACCTTGCATAACCAAGATCATGGATAACCAAGATCTTGCATAACCAAGATTTTGCATAACCAAGATCTTCCTTAAGCAAGATCTTGCCTAACCAAGATATTGCATAAGCAAGATCTTGACTAACCATGATCTTGCATAACCAAGATCTTGCCTAACCAAGATATTGCATAACCAAGATCTTGCCAAACCAAGTTCTTGCATAACCAAGATCTTCCCTAACCAAGATCTTCCCGAACCAAGTTCTTGCATAACCAATATCTTGCATAACCAAGATCTTGCATAACCAAGATCTTGCATAACCAAGATCTTGAATAAACAAGATCTTGCATAACCAAGATCTTCCCTAACCAAGATCTTGGCTAACCAAGATCTTGCCTAACCAAGAACTTCCCTAACCAAGATCTTTCCTAACCAAGATCTTGCCTAACCAAGATTTTGCATAACCAAGATCTTCCATAACCAAGATCTTGCCTAGCCAAGTTCTTGCATAACCAAGATCTTGCATAACCAAGATCTTGCATAACCAAAATCTTCCCTAACCAAGATCTTGCCTAACCAAGATCTTGCATAACCAAGATCTAGCCTACCCAAGATATTGCATAAGCAAGATCGTGACTAACCATGATCTTGCAAAACCAAGATCTTGCCTAACCAAGATATTGCATAACCAAGATCTTGCCAAACCAAGTTCTTGTATAACCAAGATCTTCCCTAACCAAGATCTTCCCGAACCAAGATCTTGTATAACCAATATCTTTCTATAACCAAGATCTTGCAAAACCAAGATCTTGCATAACCAAGATCTTGCATAACCAATATCTTGAATAACCAAGATCTTGCATAACCAAGATCTCGCCTAACCAAGATCTTGCATAACCAAGATCTTCCCTAACCTAGATCTTGCATAACCAAGATCTTGCCTAACCAAGATCTTCCCTAACCAAGATCTTCCCTAACCAAGATCTTCCCTAACCAAGATCTTGCTTAACC
This sequence comes from Blastomussa wellsi, assembly GCA_947652115.1. NCBI lineage: Eukaryota > Metazoa > Cnidaria > Anthozoa > Scleractinia > Plerogyridae > Blastomussa > Blastomussa wellsi. Next base: position 15,687,128 of record OX393572.1, on the reverse strand, counting down.
AAGATTTTGCATAACCAAGATCTTCCATAACTAAGATCTTGCCTACCCAAGTTCTTGCATAACTAAGATCTTGCATAACCAAGATCTTGCATAACCAAGATCTTCCCTAACCAAGATCTTGCCTAAGCAAGATCTTGCATAACCAAGATCTTGCCTAACCAAGATGTTGCATAACCAAGATCTTCCCTAACCAAGACCTTGCATAACCAAGATCTCACCTAGCCAAGTTTTTGCATAACCAAGATCTTGCATAACCAAGATCTTCCCTTACTAAGATCTTGCATAACCAAGATCTTCCCTAACCAAGATCTTGCATAACCAAGATCTTGCATAACCAATATCTTCCTTAAGCAAGACCTTGAATAACGAAGATATTGCATAAGCAAGATCTTGACTAACCAAGATTTGCATAACCAAGATATTGCATAACCAAGATCTTGCAAAACCAAGATGTTGCATAACAAAGATCTTGCATAACCGAGTTCTTGCATAACCAAAGTCTTGCAAAAACCAAGATCTTCCCTAACCAAGATCTTCCAAAACCATAATGTTGCATAACCAAGATCTTGCATAACCAAGATCTTCCCTAACCAAGATCTTGCATAACCAAGATCTTGCATAACCAAGATCTTCCCTAACCAAGATCTTGCATAACCAAGATCTTGCAAAACCAAGATGTTGCATAACAAAGATCTTGCATAACCAAGATCTTGCCTAACCAAGATTTTCCCTAACCAAGATCTTGCATAACCAATATCTTCCAAAACCATAACCAAGATCTTGCATAACCAACATCTTCCTTAAGCAAGATCTTGCCTAACCAAGATCTTCCCTAACCAAGACCTTGCATAACCAAGATCATGCATAACCAAGATCTTGCATAACCAAGACTTTGCATAACCACGATCTTGCATAACCAAGATCTTGCATAACCAAGATTTTGCCTAACCAAGATTTTGCATGACCAAGATCTTGCATAACCAAGATCTTCCCTAACCAAGATATTCCCTAACCAAGTTCTTCCTTAACCAAGAACTTCCTTAACCAAGATCTTCCATAACCAAGATCTTGCACAACCAACATCTTCCTTAAGCAAGATCTTGCCTAACCAAGATCTTGCATAAACAAGATCTTGCATAACCACGATATTGCATAACCAAGATATTGCATAACCAAGATCTTGCCTAACCAAGATCTTCCCTAACCAAGATCTTCAATAACCAAGATCTTGCATAACCAAGATCTTCCCTAACCAAGATCTTCAATAACCAAGATCTTGCATAACCAAGATCTTCCCTAACCAAGATCTTCCAGAACCAAGATCTTGCCTAACCAAGATTTTCCCTAACCAAGATCTTGCCTAACCAAGATCTTGCATATCTAAGATCTTGCCTAAGCAAGATCTTGCATAACCAAGATCTTCCCTAACCAAGATCTTCCCGAACCAAGACCTTCCCTAACCAAGATCTTTCATAACCAAGATAATGCATAACCAAGATTTGGCATAACCAAGATCTTCCCTAACCAAGATCTTCCCTAACAAAGATCCTGCCAAAATAAGAATTTGCATAACAAAGATCTTGCATAACCAAGATCTTCCCCAACCAAGATCTTGCCAAACCAAGGTCTTCAATAACCAATATCTTCCCTAACCAAGATCTTTCATAACCAAGATCATGCATAACAAAGATGTTGCATAACCAAGATCTTGCATAACCAAGATCTTGCATAACCAAGAACTTGCCCAACCAAGTTCTTGCATAACCAAGATTTTCCCTAACCAAGATCTTGCATAACCAAGATCTTCCCTAACAAAGAGCTTCCCGAACCAAGATCTTCCCTAACCAAGCTCTTGCATAACAAAGATAATGCATAACCAAGATCTTGCATAACCAAGATCTTCCAAAACCATAATGTTGCATAACCAAGATCTTGCATAACCAAGATCTTCCCTAACCAAGATCTTCCAAAACCATAATGTTGCATAACCAAGATCTTGCATAACCAAGATCTTCCCTAACCAAGATCTTGCATAACCAAGATCTTGCATAACCAAGATCTTCCCTGACCAAGATCTTGCATAACCAAGATCTTGCATAACCAAGAAATTGCCCAACCAAGTTCTTGCATAACCAAGATTTTCCCTAACCAAGATCTTGCATAACCAAGATCTTCCCTAACAAAGAGCTTCCCGAACCAAGATCTTCCCTAACCAAGCTCTTGCATAACCAAGATAATGCATAACCAAGATCTTGCATAACCAAGATCTTCCTTAACCAAGATCTTGCATAACCAAGATCTTGCCTAACCAAGATCTTGCATTACCAAGATCTTCCCTAACCAAGATCTTTCCTAACCAAGATCTTGCCTAACCAAGATTTTGCATAACCAAGGTCTTCCATAACCAAGGTCTTGCCTAGCCAAGTTCTTGCATAACCAAGATCTTGCATAACCAAGATCTTGCATAACCAAAATCTTCCAAAACCAAGATCTTGCCTAACCAAGATCTTGCATAACCAAGATCTAGCCTACCCAAGATATTGCATAAGCAAGATCGTGACTAACCATGATCTTGCATAACCAAGATCTTGCCTAACCAAGATATTGCATAACCAAGATCTTGCCAAACCAAGTTCTTGTATAGCCAAGATCTTCCCTAACCAAGATCTTCCCGAACCAAGATCTTGCATAACCAATACCTTTCTATAACCAAGATCTTGCATAACCAAGATCTTGCATAACCAAGATCTCGCCTAACCAAGATCTTGCATAGCCAAGATCTTCCCTAACCTAGATCTTGCATAACCAAGATCTTGCCTAACCAAGATCTTCCCTAACCAAGATCTTCCCTAGCAAAGATCTTGCCTAACCAAGATTTTGCATAACCAAGATCTTCCATAACCAAGATCTTGCCTACCCAAGTTCTAGCATAACCAAGATCTTGCATAACCGAGATCTTGCATAACCAAGATCTTCCCTAACCAAGATCTTGCCTAACCAAGATCTTCCCTAACCAAGATCTTGCATAACCAAGATCTTGCCTAGCCAACTTTTTGCATAACCAAGATCTTGCATAACCAAGATCTTCCCTTACCAAGATCTTGCATAACCAAGATCTTCCCTAACAAAGATCTTGCATAACCAATATCTTCCTTAAGCAAGACCTTGAATAACGAAGATATTGCATAAGCAAGATCTTGACTAACCAAGATTTGCATAACCAAGATATTGCATAACCAAGATCTTGCAAAACCAAGATGTTGCATAACAAAGATCTTGCATAACCGAGATCTTGCATAACCAAAGTCTTGCAAAAACCAAGATCTTCCCTAACAAAGATCTTCCAAAACCATAATGTTGCATAACCAAGATCTTCCCTAACCAAGATCTTGCATAACCAAGATCTTCCCTAACCAAGATCTTGCATAACCAAGATCTTGTAAAACCAAATTGTTGAATAACAAAGATCTTGCATAACCAAGATCTTGCCTAACCAAGATCTTCCCTAACCAAGATCTTGCATAACCAATATCTTCCAAAACAATAACCAATATCTTCCTTAAGCAAGATCTTGCCTAACCAAGATCTTCCCTAACCAAGACCTTGCATAACCAAGATCATGCATAACCAAGATCTTGCATAACCAAGACTTTGCATAACCAAGATCTTGCATAACCAAGATCTTGCATAACCAAGATTTTGCCTAACCAAGATTTTGCCTGACCAAGATCTTGCATAACCAAGATCTTCCCTAACCAAGATATTCCCTAACCAAGTTCTTCCTTAACCAAGAACTTCCTTAACCAAGATCTTGCATAACCAAGATCTTGCACAACCAACATCTTCCTTAAGGAAGATCTTGCCTAACCAAGATCTTGCATAAACAAGATCTTGCATAAGCAAGATCTTGAATAACCAAGATCATGCATAACAAAGATCTTGCATAACCAAGATCTTGCATAACCAAGATCTTCCTTAAGCAAGATCTTGCCTAACCAAGATATTGCATAACCAAGATATTGCATAACCAAGATCTTGCCTAACCAAGATCTTCCCTAACCAAGATCTTCAATAACCAAGATCTTCCCTAACCAAGATCTTGCATAACCAAGATCATGCATAACCAAGATCTTGCATAACCAAGATCTTGCATAACCAAGATCTTGCCTAACCAAGTTCTTGCATAACCAAGATTTTCCCTATCCAAGATCTTGCATAACCAAGATCTTCCCTAACAAAGATCTTCCCGAACCAAGATCTTCCCTAACCAAGATCTTGCATAACCAAGATAATGCATAACCAAGATCTTGCATAACTAAGGGCTTGCATAACCAAGATCCTCCTTAAGCAAGATCTTGCCTAACCAAGATATTGCATAAGCAAGATCTTGACTAACCATGATCTTGCATAACCAAGATCTTGCCTAACCAAGATATTGCATAACCAAGATCTTGCCAAACCAAGTTCTTGCATAACCAAGATCTTCCCTAACCAAGATCTTCCCGAACCAAGTTCTTGCATAACCAATATCTTGCATAACCAAGATCTTGCATAACCAAGATCTTGCATAACCAAGATCTTGAATAAACAAGATCTTGCATAACCAAGATCTTCCCTAACCAAGATCTTGCCTAACCAAGATCTTGCCTAACCAAGATCTTCCCTAACCAAGATCTTTCCTAACCAAGATCTTGCCTAACCAAGATTTTGCATAACCAAGATCTTCCATAACCAAGATCTTGCCTAGCCAAGTTCTTGCATAACCAAGATCTTGCATAACCAAGATCTTGCATAACCAAAATCTTCCCTAACCAAGATCTTGCATAACCAAGATCTAGCCTACCCAAGATATTGCATAAGCAAGATCGTGACTAACCATGATCTTGCAAAACCAAGATCTTGCCTAACCAAGATCTTGCATAACCAATATCTTTCTATAACCAAGATCTTGCAAAACCAACATCTTGCATAACCAAGATCTTGCATAACCAATATCTTGAATAACCAAGATCTTGCATAACCAAGATCTCGCCTAACCAAGATCTTGCATAACCAAGATCTTCCCTAACCTAGATCTTGCATAACCAAGATCTAGCCTAACCAAGATCTTCCCTAACCAAGATCTTCCCTAACCACGATCTTCCCTAACCAAGATTTTGCCTAACCAAGATTTTGCATAACCAAGATCTTCCATAACTAAGATCTTGCCTACCCAAGTTCTTGCATAACCAAGATCTTGCATAACCAAGATCTTGCATAACCAAGATCTTCCCTAACCAAGATCTTGCCTAACCAAGATCTTCCCTAACCAAGATCTTGCCTAACCAAGATCTTGCATAACCAAGATCTTCCCTAACCAAGATCTTGCATAACCAAGATCTTACCTAGCCAAGTTTTTGCATAACCAAGATCTTGCATAACCAAGATCTTCCCTTACCAAGATCTTGCATAACCAAGATCTTCCCTAACCAAGATCTTGCATAACCAAGATCTTGCATAACCAATATCTTCCTTAAGCAAGACCTTGAATAACGAAGATATTGCATAAGCAAGATCTTGACTAACCAAGATTTGCATAACCAAGATCTTGCATAACCAAGATCTTCCCTAACCAAGATCTTGCATAACCAAGATCTTACCTAGCCAAGTTTTTGCATAACCAAGATCTTGCATAACCAAGATCTTCCCTTACCAAGATCTTGCATAACCAAGATCTTCCCTAACCAAGACCTTGCATAACCAAGATCATGCATAACCAAGATCTTGCATAACCAAGACTTTGCATAACCACGATCTTGCATAACCAAGATCTTGCATAACCAAGATTTTGCCTAACCAAGATTTTGCCTGACCAAGATCTTGCATAACCAAGATCTTCCCTAACCAAGATATTCCCTAACCAAGTTCTTCCTTAACCAAGAACTTCCTTATCCAAGATCTTGCATAACCAAGATCTTGCACAACCAACATCTACCTTAAGCAAGATCTTGCCTAACCAAGATCTTGCATAAACAAGATCTTGCATAAGAAAGATCTTGAATAACCAAGATCATGCATAACAAAGATCTTGCATAACCAAGATCTTGCATAACCAAGATCTTCCTTAAGCAAGATCTTGCCTAACCAAGATCTTTCAAAACCAAGATCTTAGCTAACCACGATATTGCATAACCAAGATCTTGCCTAACCAAGATCTTCCCTAACCAAGATCTTCAATAACCAAGATCTTGCATAACCAAGATCTTCCCTAACCAAGACCTTCAATAACCAAGATCTTGCATAACCAAGATCTTCCCTAACCAAGATCTTCCAGACCCAAGATCTTGCCTAACCAAGATCTTCCCTAACCAAGATCTTGCCTAACCAAGACCTTGCATATCTAAGATCTTGCCTAATCAAGATCTTGGATAACCAAGATCTTGCATAACCAAGATCTTCCTTAACCAAGATCTTGAATAACCAAGATCTTCCCTAACCAAGATCTTCCATAACAAAGATATTGCATAACCAAGATCTTTCCTAACAAAGATCTTGCCTAACCAAGATCTTGCATAACCAAGACCTTGCTTAACCAAGATCTTGCATAACCAAGATCTTCCCTAACCAAGATCTTGCCTAACCAAGTTCTTACTTAACCAAGAGATTCCCTAACCAAGATCTTCCCTAACCAAGATCTTGCATAACCAAGATCTTGCAAAACCAAGATGTTGCATAAAAAAGATATTGCATAACCAAGATCTTGCATAACCAAGATCTTGCCTAACCAAGATCTTCCCTAACCAAGATCTTCCCTAACCAAGATCTTGTTTAACTCAGATTTTGCATAACCAAGATCTTGCATAACCAAGATCTTGCCTAACCAAGTTCTTGCATAACGAAGATATTGCATAACAAAGATCGGGCATAGCAAAGATCTTGCATAACCAAGATCTCCCAAAACCAAGATCTTCCATAACCAAGATCTTGCATAACCAAGATCTTCCCTAACCAAGATCTTGCCTAATTAAGATTTTCCCTAACAAAGATCTTCCCGAACCAAGATCTTCCCTAACCAAGTTCTTGCATAAACAAGATATTGCATGACCAAGATATTGCATAACCAAGATCTTGCCTAACAAAGATCTTGCACAACCAAGATCTTCCCTAACCAAGATCTTGCATAACCAAGATCTTGCATAACCAAGATCTTCCATAACCAAGATATTCCAGAACCAAGATCTTGCCTAACCAAGATCTTCCCTATCCAAGATCTTGCCTAACCAAGTTCTTGCATAACCAAGATATTGCATAACCAAGATATTGCAAAACCAAGATCTGGCCTAACCAAGATCTTGCATAACCAAGATCTTGCCTAACCAAGTTCTTGCATAACCAAGATTTTCCCTAACCAAGATATTGCATAACCAAGATCTTCCCTAACAAAGATCTTCCCGAACCAAGATCTTGTCTGACTAAGATTTTGCATAACCAAGAACTTTCCAAACCAACTTCTTGTATAACCAAGATCTTCCCTAACCAAGATCTTCCCGAACCAAGATCTTGCATAACCAATATCTTTCTATAACCAAGATCTTGCATAACCAAGATCTTGCATAACCAATATCTTGGATAACCAAGATCTTGCATAACCAAGATCTCGCCTAACCAAGATCTTGCATAACCAAGATCTTCCCTAACCTAGATCTTGCATAACCAAGATCTTGCCTAACCAAGATCTTCCCTAACCAAGATCGTCCCTAACCAAGATCTTGCCTAACCAAGATTTTGCATAACCAAGATCTTCCATAACCAAGATCTTGCCTACCCAAGTTCTAGCATAACCAAGATCTTGCATAACCGAGATCTTGCATAACCAAGATCTTCCCTAACCAAGATCTTGCATAACCAAGATCTTGCCTAACAAAGATCTTGCATAACCAAGATCTTCCCTAACCAAGATCTTGCCTAGCCAAGTTTTTGCATAACCAAGATCTTGCATAACCAAGATCTTGCATAACCAAAATCTTCCCTAACCAAGATCTTGCCTAACCAAGATCTTGCATAACCAAGATCTAGCCTACCCAAGATATTGCATAAGCAAGATCGTCACTAACCATGATCTTGCATAACCAAGATCTTGCCTAACCAAGATATTGCATAACCAAGATCTTGCCAAACCTAGTTCTTGTATAACCAAGATCTTCCCTAACCAAGATCTTCCCGAACCAAGATCTTGCATAACCAAGATCTTGCATAACCAAGATCTTGACTAACAAAGATATTAACTAACCAAGATCTTGCCTAACCAAGTTCATCCATAACAAAGATCTTCCACAATCAAGATATTGCATAACCAGGATCTTGCATAACCAAGATCTTGCATAACAAGGATCTTGCATAACCAAGATCTTGCCTAACGAAGTTTTTGCATAACCAGGATCTTGCATAACCAAGATCTTGCATAACAAGGATCTTGCATAACCAAGATCTTGCCTAACGAAGTTTTTGCATAACCAAAATCTTCCATAACCAAGATCTTGCATAACCAAGATCTTGCATAACCAACATCTTCCATAACAAAGATCTCGCTTAACCAAGATCTTGAGTAACGAAGATCTTGCATAACCAAAATCTTGCCTAACCAAAACATTGAATAACCAAGATCTTGCATAACCAAGATATTAAATAACCAAAATCTTGCCTAACCAAGATAATGCATAACCAAGATCTTGCATAACAAAGATATTAAATAACCAAGATCTTGCCTAACCAAGTTCGTCCATAACAAAGATCTTCCCTAACCAAGACATTGCATAACCAAGATCTTCCATAACCAAGATCTTGCATAACCAAGATCTTGCATAACCAAGATCTTGCATAACCAAGATCTTCCTTAAGCAAGATCTTGCCTAACCAAGATCTTGCATAAACAAGATCTTGCATAAGCAAGATCTTGCATAACCAAGATTATGCATAACCAAGATCTTGCATAACCAAGATCTTGCATAACCAAGATCTTGCCTAACCAAGATTTTGCATAACAAAGATGTTCCATAACCAAGATCTTGACTAACCAAGATCTTGAATAACCAAGATCATGCATAACCAAGATCTTGCATAACCAAGATCTTCCTTAAGCAAGATCTTGCCTAGCCAAGATATTGCATAAGCAAGATCTTGACTAACCAAGTTCTTCCAGAACCAAGATCTTTCCAAAAAAAGATCCTGCATAACCCAGATCTTGCTTAACCAAGATCTTGTTTAACCAAGATCTTGCATAACCAAGATCATGAATAACCAAGATCTTGCATAACCAAGACCTTTCTTAAGCAAGATCTTGCCTAACCAAGATATTGCATAAACAAAATCTTGACTAACCAAGTTCTTCCTTAACCAAGAACTTCCTTAACCAAGATCTTGCATAACCAAGATCTTGCACAACCAACATCTTCCTTAAGCAAGATCTTGCCTAACCAAGATCTTGCATAACCAAGATCTTAGCTAACCAAGATATTGCATAACCAAGATTATGCATAACCAAGATCTTCCCTAACCAAGATCTTCAATAACCAAGATCTTGCATAACAAAGATCTTCCCTAACCAAGATCTTGCCAAACCAAGGTCTTCAATAACCAAGATCTTCCCTAACCAAGATCTTGCATAACCAAGATCATGCATAACCAAGATCTTGCATAACCAAGATCTTGCATAACCAAGATCTTGCCTAACCAAGTTCTTGCATAACCAAGATCTTCCCTAACAAAGATCTTCCCGAACCAAGATCTTCCCTATCCAAGATCTTGCATAACCAAGATAATGCATAACCAAGATCTTGCATAACTAAGGGCTTGCATAACCAAGATCCTCTTTAAGCAAGATCTTGCCTAACCAAGATCCTGCATAACCAAGATCTTGCCTAACCAAGATATTTTATAACCAAGATATTGCATAACCAAGATCTTGCCTAACCAAGATCTTCTCTAACCAAGACCTTGCATAACCAAGATCATGGATAACCAAGATCTTGCATAATCAAGATTTTGCATAACCAAGATCTTCCTTAAGCAAGATCTTGCCTAACCAAGATATTGCATAAGCAAGATCTTGACTAACCATGATCTTGCATAACCAAGATCTTGCCTAACCAAGATATTGCATAACCAAGATCTTGCCAAACCAAGTTCTTGCATAACCAAGATCTTCCCTAACCAAGATCTTCCCGAACCAAGTTCTTGCATAACCAATATCTTGCATAACCAAGATCTTGCATAACCAAGATCTTGCATAACCAAGATCTTGAATAAACAAGATCTTGCATAACCAAGATCTTCCCTAACCAAGATCTTGCCTAACCAAGATCTTGCCTAACCAAGATCTTCCCTAACCAAGATCTTTCCTAACCAAGATCTTGCCTAACCAAGATTTTGCATAACCAAGATCTTCCATAACCAAGATCTTGCCTAGCCAAGTTCTTGCATAACCAAGATCTTGCATAACCAAGATCTTGCATAACCAAAATCTTCCCTAACCAAGATCTTGCCTAACCAAGATCTTGCATAACCAAGTTCTAGCCTACCCAAGATATTGCATAAGCAAGATCGTGACTAACCATGATCTTGCAAAACCAAGATCTTGCCTAACCAAGATATTGCATAACCAAGATCTTGCCAAACCAAGTTCTTGTATAACCAAGATCTTCCCTAACCAAGATCTTCCCGAACCAAGATCTTGCATAACCAATATCTTTCTATAACCAAGATCTTGCAAAACCAAGATCTTGCATAACCAAGATCTTGCATAACCAATATCTTGAATAACCAAGATCTTGCATAACCAAGATCTCGCCTAACCAAGATCTTGCATAACCAAGATCTTCCCTAACCTAGATCTTGCATAACCAAGATCTTGCCTAACCAAGATCTTCCCTAACCAAGATCTTCCCTAACCAAGATCTTCCCTAACCAAGATCTTGCCTAACCAAGATTTTGCATAACCAAGATCTTCCATAACTAAGATCTTGCCTACCCAAGTTCTTGCATAACTAAGATCTTGCATAACCAAGATCTTGCATAACCAAGATCTTCCCTAACCAAGATCTTGCCTAACCAAGATCTTGCACAACCAAGATCTTGCCTAACCAAGATCTTGCATAACCAAGATCTTCCCTAACCAAGATCTTGCATAACCAAGATCTTACCTAGCCAAGTTTTTGCATAACCAAGATCTTGCATAACCAAGATCTTCCCTTACCAAGATCTTGCATAACCAAGATCTTCCCTAACCAAGATCTTGCATAACCAATATCTTCCTTAAGCAAGACCTTGAATAACGAAGATATTGCATAAGCAAGATCTTGACTAACCAAGATTTGCATAACCAAGATATTGCATAACCAAGATCTTGCAAAACCAAGATGTTGCATAACAAAGATCTTGCATAACCGAGTTCTTGCATAACCAAAGTCTTGCAAAAACCAAGATCTTCCCTAACCAAGATCTTCCAAAACCATAATGTTGCATAACCAAGATCTTGCATAACCAAGATCTTCCCTAACCAAGATCTTGCATAACCAAGATCTTGCATAACCAAGATCTTCCCTAACCAAGATCTTGCATAACCAAGATCTTGCAAAACCAAGATGTTGCATAACAAAGATCTTGCATAACCAAGATCTTGCCTAACCAAGATTTTCCCTAACCAAGATCTTGCATAACCAATATCTTCCAAAACCATAACCAAGATCTTGCATAACCAACATCTTCCTTAAGCAAGATCTTGCCTAACCAAGATCTTCCCTAACCAAGACCTTGCATAACCAAGATCATGCATAACCAAGATCTTGCATAACCAAGACTTTGCATAACCACGATCTTGCATAACCAAGATCTTGCATAACCAAGATTTTGCCTAACCAAGATTTTGCCTGACCAAGATCTTGCATAACCAAGATCTTCCCTAACCAAGATATTCCCTAACCAAGTTCTTCCTTAACCAAGAACTTCCTTAACCAAGATCTTGCATAACCAAGATCTTGCACAACCAACATCTTCCTTAAGCAAGATCTTGCCTAACCAAGATCTTGCATAAACAAGATCTTGCATAAGAAAGATCTTGAATAACCAAGATCATGCATAACAAAGATCTTGCATAACCAAGATCTTGCATAACAAAGATCTTCCTTAAGCAAGATCTTGCCTAACCAAGATCTTGCATAACCAAGATCTTAGCTAACCACGATATTGCATAACCAAGATATTGCATAACCAAGATCTTGCCTAACCAAGATCTTCCCTATCCAAGATCTTCAATAACCAAGATCTTGCATAACCAAGATCTTCCCTAACCAAGATCTTCCAGAACCAAGATCTTGCCTAACCAAGATCTTCCCTAACCAAGATCTTGCCTATCCAAGATCTTGCATATCTAAGATCTTGCCTAAGCAAGATCTTGCATAACCAAGATCTTCCCTAACCAAGATCTTCCCGAACCAAGATCTTCCCTAACCAAGATCTTTCATAACCAAGATAATGCATAACCAAGATTTGGCATAACCAAGATCTTCCCTAACCAAGATCTTCCCTAACAAAGATCTTGCCAAAATAAGAATTTGCATAACCAAGATCTTGCATAACCAAGATCTTCCCCAACCAAGATCTTGCCAAACCAAGGTCTTCAATAACCAATATCTTCCCTAACCAAGATCTTTCATAACCAAGATCATGCATAACAAAGATGTTGCATAACCAAGATCTTGCATAACCAAGATCTTGCATAACCAAGAACTTGCCCAACCAAGTTCTTGCATAACCAAGATTTTCCCTAACCAAGATCTTGCATAACCAAGATCTTCCCTAACAAAGAGCTTCCCGAACCAAGATCTTCCCTAACCAAGCTCTTGCATAACCAAGATAATGCATAACCAAGATCTTGCATAACCAAGATCTTCCTTAGCCAAGATCTTGCATAACCAAGATCTTGCCTAACCAAGATCTTGCATTACCAAGATCTTCCCTAACCAAGATCTTTCCTAACCAAGATCTTGCCTAACCAAGATTTTGCATAACCAAGATCTTCCATAACCAAGATCTTGCCTAGCCAAGTTCTTGCATAACCAAGATCTTGCATAACCAAGATCTTGCATAACCAAAATCTTCCAAAACCAAGATCTTGCCTAACCAAGATCTTGCATAACCAAGATCTAGCCTACCCAAGATATTGCATAAGCAAGATCGTGACTAACCATGATCTTGCATAACCAAGATCTTGCCTAACCAAGATATTGCATAACCAAGATCTTGCCAAACCAAGTTCTTGTATAGCCAAGATCTTCCCTAACCAAGATCTTGCATAACCAATACCTTTCTATAACCAAGATCTTGCATAACCAAGATCTTGCATAACCAATATCTTGGATAGCCAAGATCTTGCATAACCAAGATCTCGCCTAACCAAGATCTTGCATAGCCAAGATCTTCCCTAACCTAGATCTTGCATAACCAAGATCTTGCCTAACCAAGATCTTCCCTAACCAAGATCTTCCCTAGCAAAGATCTTGCCTAACCAAGATTTTGCATAACCAAGATCTTCCATAACCAAGATCTTGCCTACCCAAGTTCTAGCATAACCAAGATCTTGCATAACCGAGATCTTGCATAACCAAGATCTTCCCTAACCAAGATCTTGCCTAACCAAGATCTTGCATAACCAAGATCTTGCCTAACAAAGATCTTGCATAACCAAGATCTTCCCTAACCAAGATCTTGCATAACCAAGATCTTGCCTAGCCAACTTTTTGCATAACCAAGATCTTGCATAACCAAGATCTTCCCTTACCAAGATCTTGCATAACCAAGATCTTCCCTAACAAAGATCTTGCATAACCAATATCTTCCTTAAGCAAGACCTTGAATAACGAAGATATTGCATAAGCAAGATATTGACTAACCAAGATTTGCATAACCAAGATATTGCATAACCAAGATCTTGCAAAACCAAGATGTTGCATAACAAAGATCTTGCATAACCGAGATCTTGCATAACCAAAGTCTTGGAAAAACCAAGATCTTCCCTAACCAAGATCTTCCAAAACCATAATGTTGCATAACCAAGATCTTGCATAACCAAGATCTTCCCTAACCAAGATCTTGCATAACCAAGATCTTCCCTAACCAAGATCTTGTAAAACCAAAATGTTGCATAACAAAGATCTTCCATAACCAAGATCTTGCCAAACCAAGTTCTTGCATAACCAAGATCTTCCCTAACCAAGATCTTCCCGAACCAAGTTCTTGCATAACCAATATCTTGCATAACCAAGATCTTGCATAACCAAGATCTTGCATAACCAAGATCTTGAATAAACAAGATCTTGCATAACCAAGATCTTCCCTAACCAAGATCTTGCCTAACAAAGATCTTGCCTAACCAAGATCTTCCCTAACCAAGATCTTTCATAACCAAGATCTTGCCTAACCAAGATTTTGCATAACCAAGATCTTCCATAACCAAGATCTTGCCTAGCCAAGTTCTTGCATAACCAAGATCTTGCATAACCAAGATCTTGCATAACCAAAATCTTCCCTAACCAAGATCTTGCCTAACCAAGATCTTGCATAACCAAGATCTAGCCTACCCAAGATATTGCATAAGCAAGATCGTGACTAACCATGATCTTGCAAAACCAAGATCTTGCCTAACCAAGATATTGCATAACCAAGATCTTGCCAAACCAAGTTCTTGTATAACCAAGATCTTCCCTAACCAAGATCTTCCCGAACCAAGATCTTGCATAACCAATATCTTTCTATAACCAAGATCTTGCAAAACCAAGATCTTGCATAACCAAGATCTTGCATAACCAATATCTTGAATAACCAAGATCTTGCATAACCAAGATCTCGCCTAACCAAGATCTTGCATAACCAAGATCTTCCCTAACCTAGATCTTGCATAACCAAGATCTTGCCTAACCAAGATCTTCCCTAACCAAGATCTTCCCTAACCAAGATCTTCCCTAAACAAGATCTTGCCTAACCAAGATTTTGCATAACCAAGATCTTCCATAACTAAGATCTTGCCTACCCAAGTTCTTGCATAACTAAGATCTTGCATAACCAAGATCTTGCATAACCAAGATCTTCCCTAACCAAGATCTTGCCTAACCAAGATCTTGCATAACCAAGATCTTGCCTAACCAAGATCTTGCATAACCAAGATCTTCCCTAACCAAGATCTTGCATAACCAAGATCTTACCTAGCCAAGTTTTTGCATAACCAAGATCTTGCATAACCAAGATCTTCTCTTACCAAGATCTTGCATAACCAAGATCTTCCCTAACCAAGATCTTGCATAACCAAGATCTTGCATAACCAATATCTTCCTTAAGCAAGACCTTGAATAACGAAGATATTGCATAAGCAAGATCTTGACTAACCAAGATTTGCATAACCAAGATATTGCATAACCAAGATCTTGCAAAACCAAGATGTTGCATAACAAAGATCTTGCATAACCGAGTTCTTGCATAACCAAAGTCTTGCAAAAACCAAGATCTTCCCTAACCAAGATCTTCCAAAACCATAATGTTGCATAACCAAGATCTTGCATAACCAAGATCTTCCCTAACCAAGATCTTGCATAACCAAGATCTTGCATAACCAAGATCTTCCCTAACCAAGATCTTGCATAACCAAGATCTTGCAAAACCAAGATGTTGCATAACAAAGATCTTGCATAACCAAGATCTTGCCTAGCCAAGATTTTCCCTAACCAAGATCTTGCATAACCAATATCTTCCAAAACCATAACCAAGATCTTGCATAACCAACATCTTCCTTAAGCAAGATCTTGCCTAACCAAGATCTTGCATAACCAAGACCTTGCATAACCAAGATCATGCATAACCAAGATCTTGCATAACCAAGACTTTGCATAACCACGATCTTGCATATCTAAGATCTTGCCTAAGCAAGATCTTGCATAACCAAGATCTTCCCTAACCAAGATCTTCCCGAACCAAGATCTTCCCTAACCAAGATCTTTCATAACCAAGATAATGCATAACCAAGATTTGGCATAACCAAGATCTTCCCTAACCAAGATCTTCCCTAACAAAGATCTTGCCAAAATAAGAATTTGCATAACCAAGATGTTGCATAACCAAGATCTTCCCCAACCAAGATCTTGCCAAACCAAGGTCTTCAATAACCAATATCTTCCCTAACCAAGATCTTTCATAACCAAGATCATGCATAACAAAGATGTTGCATAACCAAGATCTTGCATAACCAAGATCTTGCATAACCAAGAACTTGCCCAACCAAGTTCTTGCATAACCAAGATTTTCCCTAACCAAGATCTTGCATAACCAAGATCTTCCCTAACAAAGAGCTTCCCGAACCAAGATCTTCCCTAACCAAGCTCTTGCATAACCAAGATAATGCATAACCAAGATCTTGCATAACCAAGATCTTCCTTAACCAAGATCTTGCATAACCAAGATCTTGCCTAACCAAGATCTTGCATTACCAAGATCTTCCCTAACCAAGATCTTTCCTAACCAAGATCTTACCTAACCAAGATTTTGCATAACCAAGATCTTCCATAACCAAGATCTTGCCTAGCCAAGTTCTTGCATAACCAAGATCTTGCATAACCAAGATCTTGCATAACCAAAATCTTCCAAAACCAAGATCTTGCCTAACCAAGATCTTGCATAACCAAGATCTAGCCTACCCAAGATATTGCATAAGCAAGATCGTGACTAACCATGATCTTGCATAACCAAGATCTTGCCTAACCAAGATATTGCATAACCAAGATCTTGCCAAACCAAGTTCTTGTATAGCCAAGATCTTCCCTAACCAAGATCTTCCCGAACCAAGATCTTGCATAACCAATACCTTTCTATAACCAAGATCTTGCATAACCAAGATCTTGCATAACCAATATCTTGGATAGCCAAGATCTTGCATAACCAAGATCTCGCCTAACCAAGATCTTGCATAGCCAAGATCTTCCCTAACCTAGATCTTGCATAACCAAGATCCTGCCTAACCAAGATCTTCCCTAACCAAGATCTTCCCTAGCAAAGATCTTGCCTAACCAAGATTTTGCATAACCAAGATCTTCCATAACCAAGATCTTGCCTAACCAAGATCTTGCATAACCAAGATCTTGCATAACCGAGATCTTGCATAACCAAGATCTTCCCTAACCAAGATCTTGCCTAACCAAGATCTTGCATAACCAAGATCTTGCCTAACAAAGATCTTGCATAACCAAGATCTTCCCTAACCAAGATCTTGCATAACCAAGATCTTGCCTAGCCAACTTTTTGCATAACCAAGATCTTGCATAACCAAGATCTTCCCTTACCAAGATCTTGCATAACCAAGATCTTCCCTAACAAAGATCTTGCATAACCAATATCTTCCTTAAGCAAGACCTTGAATAACGAAGATATTGCATAAGCAAGATCTTGACTAACCAAGATTTGCATAACCAAGATATTGCATAACCAAGATCTTGCAAAACCAAGATGTTGCATAACAAAGATCTTGCATAACCGAGATCTTGCATAACCAAGATCCTCCTTAAGCAAGATCTTGCCTAACCAAGATCCTGCATAACCAAGATCTTGCCTAACCAAGATATTTTATAACCAAGATATTGCATAACCAAGATCTTGCCTAACCAAGATCTTCCCTAACCAAGATATTGCATAACCAAGATCTTGCCTAAACAAGATCTTCCCTAACCAAGACCTTGCATAACCAAGATCTTCCTTAAGCAAGATCTTGCATAACCAAGATTTTGCATAACCAAGATCTTCCTTAAGCAAGATCTTGCCTAACCAAGATATTGCATAAGCAAGATCTTGACTAACCATGATCTTGCATAACCAAGATCTTGCCTAACCAAGATATTGCATAACCAAGATCTTGCCAAACCAAGTTCTTGCATAACCAAGACCTTCCATAACCAAGATCTTCCCGAACCAAGTTCTTGCATAACCAATATCTTGCATAACCAAGATCTTGCATAACCAAGATCTTGCATAACCAAGATCTTGAATAACCAAGATCATGCATAACAAAGATCTTGCATAACCAAGATCTTGCATAACCAAGATCTTCCTTAAGCAAGATCTTGCCTAACCAAGATCTTGCATAACCAACATCTTAGCTAACCAAGATATTGCATAACCAAGATATTGCATAACCAAGATCTTCCCTAACCAAGATCTTCAATAACCAAGATCTTGCATAACCATGATCTTCCCTTACCAAGATCTTGCCAAACCAAGGTCTTCAATAACCAAGATCTTCCCTAACCAAGATCTTGCATAACCAAGATCATGCATAACCAAGGTCTTGCATAACCAAGATCTTGCATAACCAAGATCTTGCCTAACCAAGTTCTTGCATAACCAAGATCTTCCCTAACAAAGATCTTCCCGAACCAAGATCTTCCCTATCCAAGATCTTGCATAACCAAGATAATGCATAACCAAGATCTTGCATAACTAAGGGCTTGCATAACCAAGATTCTCCTTAAGCAAGAGCTTGCCTAACCAAGATCCTGCATAACCAAGATCTTGCCTAACCAAGATATTTTATAACCAAGATATTGCATAACCAAGATCTTGCCTAACCAAGATCTTCTCTAACCAAGACCTTGCATAACCAAGATCATGGATAACCAAGATCTTGCATAACCAAGATTTTGCATAACCAAGATCTTCCTTAAGCAAGATCTTGCCTAACCAAGATATTGCATAAGCAAGATCTTGACTAACCATGATCTTGCATAACCAAGATCTTGCCTAACAAAGATATTGCATAACCAAGATCTTGCCAAACCAAGTTCTTGCATAACCAAGATCTTCCCTAACCAAGATCTTCCCGAACCAAGTTCTTGCATAACCAATATCTTGCATAACAAAGATCTTGCATAACCAATATCTTCCTTAAGCAAGAGCTTGAGTAACGAAGATATTGCATAAGCAAGATCTTGACTAACCAAGATTTGCATAACCAAGATATTGCATAACCAAGATCTTGCAAAACCAAGATGTTGCATAACAAAGATCTTGCATAACCGAGATCTTGCATAACCAAAGTCTTGCAAAAACCAAGATCTTCCCTAACCAAGATCTTCCAAAACCATAATGTTGCATAACCAAGATCTTCCCTAACCAAGATCTTGCATAACCAAGATCTTCCCTAACCAAGATCTTGCATAACCAAGATCTTGTAAAACCAAAATGTTGCATAACAAAGATCTTGCATAACCAAGATCTTGCCTAACCAAGATCTTCCCTAACCAAGATCTTGCATAACCAATATCTTCCAAAACAATAACCAATATCTTCCTTAAGCAAGATCTTGCCTAACCAAGATCTTCCCTAACCAAGACCTTGCATAACCAAGATCATGCATAACCAAGATCTTGCATAACCAAGACTTTGCATAACCAAGATCTTGCATAACCAAGATCTTGCATAACCAAGATTTTGCCTAACCAAGATTTTGCCTGACCAAGATCTTGCATAACCAAGATCTTCCCTAACCAAGATATTCCCTAACCAAGTTCTTCCTTAACCAAGAACTTCCTTAACCAAGATCTTGCATAACCAAGATCTTGCACAACCAACATCTTCCTTAAGGAAGATCTTGCCTAACCAAGATCTTGCATAAAAAAGATCTTGCATAAGCAAGATCTTGAATAACCAAGATCATGCATAACAAAGATCTTGCATAACCAAGATCTTGCATAACCAAGATCTTCCTTAAGCAAGATCTTGCCTAACCAAGATATTGCATAACCAAGATATTGCATAACCAAGATCTTGCCTAACCAAGATCTTCCCTAACCAAGATCTTCAATAACCAAGATCTTAGATAACCAAGATCTTCCCTAACCAAGATCTTCAATAACCAAGATCATGCATGACCAAGATCTTCCCTAACCAAGATCTTGCCAAACCAAGGTCTTCAATAACCAAGATCTTCCCTAACCAAGATCTTGCATAACCAAGATCTTGCATAACCAAGATCTTGCATAACCAAGATCTTGCACAACCAAGATCTTGCCTAACCAAGTTCTTTCATAATCAAGATTTTCCCTATCCAAGATCTTGCATAACCAAGATCTTCCCTAACAAAGATCTTCCCGAACCAAGATCTTCCCTAACCAAGATCTTGCATAACCAAGATAATGCATAACCAAGATCTTGCATAACTAAGGGCTTGCATAACCAAGATCCTCCTTAAGCAAGATCTTGCCTAACCAAGATATTGCATAAGCAAGATCTTGACTAACCATGATCTTGCATAACCAAGATCTTGCCTAACCAAGATATTGCATAACCAAGATCTTGCCAAACCAAGTTCTTGCATAACCAAGATCTTCCCTAACCAAGATCTTCCCGAACCAAGTTCTTGCATAACCAATATCTTGCATAACCAAGATCTTGCATAACCAAGATCTTGCATAACCAAGATCTTGAATAAACAAGATCTTGCATAACCAAGATCTTCCCTAACCAAGATCTTGCCTAACCAAGATCTTGCCTAACCAAGATCTTCCCTAACCAAGATCTTTCCTAACCAAGATCTTGCCTAACCAAGATTTTGCATAACCAAGATCTTCCATAACCAAGATCTTGCCTAGCCAAGTTCTTGCATAACCAAGATCTTGCATAACCAAGATCTTGCATAACCAAAATCTTCCCTAACCAAGATCTTGCCTAACCAAGATCTTGCATAACCAAGATCTAGCCTACCCAAGATATTGCATAAGCAAGATCGTGACTAACCATGATCTTGCAAAACCAAGATCTTGCCTAACCAAGATATTGCATAACCAAGATCTTGCCAAACCAAGTTCTTGTATAACCAAGATCTTCCCTAACCAAGATCTTCCCGAACCAAGATCTTGCATAACCAATATCTTTCTATAACCAAGATCTTGCAAAACCAAGATCTTGCATAACCAAGATCTTGCATAACCAATATCTTGAATAACCAAGATCTTGCATAACCAAGATCTCGCCTAACCAAGATCTTGCATAACCAAGATCTTCCCTAACCTAGATCTTGCATAACCAAGATCTTGCCTAACCAAGATCTTCCCTAACCAAGATCTTCCCTAACCAAGATCTTCCCTAACCAAGATTTTGCCTAACCAAGATTTTGCATAACCAAGATCTTCCATAACTAAGATCTTGCCTACCCAAGTTCTTGCATAACCAAGATCTTGCATAACCAAGATCTTGCATAACCAAGATCTTCCCTAACCAAGATCCTGCCTAACCAAGATCTTGCATAACCAAGATCTTGCCTAACCAAGATCTTGCATAACAAAGATCTTCCCTAACCAAGATCTTGCATAACCAAGATCTTACCTAGCCAAGTTTTTGCATAACCAAGATCTTGCATAACCAAGATCTTCCCTTACCAAGATCTTGCATAACCAAGATCTTCCCTAACCAAGATCTTGCATAACCAATATCTTCCTTAAGCAAGACCTTGAATAACGAAGATATTGCATAAGCAAGATCTTGACTAACCAAGATTTGCAAAGACCAAGATCTTCCCTAACCAAGATCTTCCAAAACCATAATGTTGCATAACCAAGATCTTGCATAACCAAGATCTTCCCTAACCAAGATCTTGCATAACCAAGATCTTGCATAACCAAGATCTTCCCTAACCAAGATCTTGCATAACCAAGATCTTGCAAAACCAAGATGTTGCATAACAAAGATCTTGCATAACCAAGATCTTGCCTAACCAAGATTTTCCCTAACCAAGATCTTGCATAACCAATATCTTCCAAAACCATAACCAAGATCTTGCATAACCAACATCTTCCTTAAGCAAGATCTTGCCTAACCAAGATCTTCCCTAACCAAGACCTTGCATAACCAAGATCATGCATAACCAAGATCTTGCATAACCAAGACTTTGCATAACCACGATCTTGCATAACCAAGATCTTGCATAACCAAGATTTTCCCTAACCAAGATTTTGCCTGACCAAGATCTTGCATAACCAAGATCTTCCCTAACCAAGATATTCCCTAACCAAGTTCTTCCTTAACCAAGAACTTCCTTAACCAAGATCTTGCATAACCAAGATCTTGCACAACCAACATCTTCCTTAAGCAAGATCTTGCCTACCCAAGATCTTGCATAAACAAGATCTTGCATAAGAAAGATCTTGAATAACCAAGATCATGCATAACAAAGATCTTGCATAACCAAGATCTTGCATAACCAAGATCTTCCTTAAGCAAGATCTTGCCTAACCAAGATCTTGCAAAACCAAGATCTTAGCTAACCACGATATTGCATAACCAAGCTATTGCATAACCAAGATCTTGCCTAACCAAGATCTTCCCTAACCAAGATCTTCAATAACCAAGATCTTGCATAACCAAGATCTTCCCTAACCAAGATCTTCAATAACCAAGATCTTGCATAACCAAGATCTTCCCTAACCAAGATCTTCCAGAAGCAAGATCTTGCCTAACCAAGATCTTCCCTAACCAAGATCTTCCAGAAGCAAGATCTTGCCTAACCAAGATCTTCCCTAACCAAGATCTTGCCTAACCAAGATCTTTCCTAACAAAGATCTTGCCTTACCAAGATCTTGCATAACCAAGATCTTGCTTAACCAAGATCTTGCATAACCAAGATCTTCCCTAACCAAGATCTTGCCTAACCAAGTTCTTACTTAACCAAGATCTTCCCTAACCAAGATCTTCCCTAACCAAGATCTTGCATAACCAAGATCTTCCCTAACCAAGATTTTGCATAACCAAGATCTTCCATAACCAAGATCTTGCATAACCAAGATCTTGCAGAACCAAGATATGTCATAACTACGATCTTCTCTAACCAAGATCTTGCCTAACCAAGATCTTGCATAAACAAGATCTTGCATAAGCAAGATCTTGCATAACAAGGATCTTGCATAACCAAGATCTTCCCTAACCAAGATCTTGCATAACCAAGATCTTGCAAAACCAAGATGTTGCATAAAAAAGATATTGCATAACCAAGATCTTGCATAACCAAGATCTTGCCTAACCAAGATCTTCCCTAACCAAGATCTTCCCTAACCAAGATCTTGTTTAACTCAGATTTTGCATAACCAAGATCTTGCATAACCAAGATCTTGCCTAACCAAGTTCTTGCATAACGAAGATATTGCATAACAAAGATCGTGCATAGCCAAGATCTTGCATAACCAAGATCTCCCAAAACCAAGATCTTCCATAACCAAGATCTTGCATAACCAAGATCTTCCCTAACCAAGATCTTCCCTAATTAAGATTTTCCCTAACAAAGATCTTCCCGAACCAAGATCTTCCCTAACCAAGTTCTTGCATAAACAAGATATTGCATGACCAAGATATTGCATAACCAAGATCTTGCCTAACAAAGATCTTGCACAACCAAGATCTTCCCTAACCAAGATCTTGCATAACCAAGATCTTGCATAACCAAGATCTTCCATAACCAAGATATTCCCGAACCAAGATCTTGCCTAACCAAGATCTTCCCTATCCAAGATCTTGCCTAACCAAGTTCTTGCATAACCAAGATATTGCATAACCAAGATATTGCAAAACCAAGATCTGGCCTAACCAAGATCTTGCATAACCAAGATCTTGCCTAACCAAGTTCTTGCATAACCAAGATTTTCCCTAACCAAGATCTTGCATAACCAAGATCTTCCCGAACCAAGATCTTGTCTGACTAAGATTTTGCATAAACAAGAATTTGCCAAACGAACTTCTTGTATAACCAAGATCTTCCCTAACCAAGATCTTCCCGAACCAAGATCTTGCATAACCAATATCTTTCTATAACCAAGATCTTGCATAACCAAGATCTTGCATAACCAATATCTTGGATAACCAAGATCTTGCATAACCAAGATCTCGCCTAACCAAGATCTTGCATAACCAAGATCTTCCCTAACCTAGATCTTGCATAACCAAGATCTTGCCTAACCAAGATCTTCCCTAACCAAGATCTTCCCTAACCAAGATCTTGCCTAACCAAGATTTTGCATAACCAAGATCTTCCATAACCAAGATCTTGCCTACCCAAGTTCTAGCATAACCAAGATCTTGCATAACCGAGATCTTGCATAACCAAGATCTTCCCTAACCAAGATCTTGCCTAACCAAGATCTTGCATAACCAAGATCTTGCCTAACAAAGATCTTGCATAACCAAGATCTTCCCTAACCAAGATCTTGCCTAGCCAAGATCTTGCCTAGCAAACTTTTTGCATAACCAAGATCTTGCATAACCAAGATCTTCCCTTACCAAGATCTTGCATAACCAAGTTCTTCCTTAACCAAGATCTTGCCTAACAAAGATCTTGCATAACCAAGATCTTCCCTAACCAAGATCTTGCCTAGCCAAGATCTTGCCTAGCAAACTTTTTGCATAACCAAGATCTTGCATAACCAAGATCTTGAATAACCAAGATCATGCATAACAAAGATCTTGCATAACCAAGATCTTGCATAACAAAGATCTTCCTTAAGCAAGATCTTGCCTAACCAAGATCTTGCATAACCCAGATCTTAGCTAACCACGATATTGCATAACCAAGATATTGCATAACCAAGATCTTGCCTAACCAAGATCTTCCCTAACCAAGATCTTCAATAACCAAGATAATGCATAACCAAGATTTGGCATAACCAAGATCTTCCCTAACCAAGATCTTCCCTAACAAAGATCTTGCCAAAATAAGAATTTGCATAACCAAGATCTTGCATAACCAAGATCTTCCCCAACCAAGATCTTGCCAAACCAAGGTCTTCAATAACCAATATCTTCCCTAACCAAGATCTTTCATAACCAAGATCATGCATAACAAAGATGTTGCATAACCAAGATCTTGCATAACCAAGATCTTGCATAACCAAGAACTTGCCCAACCAAGTTCTTGCATAACCAAGATTTTCCCTAACCAAGATCTTGCATAACCAAGATCTTCCCTAACAAAGAGCTTCCCGAACCAAGATCTTCCCTAACCAAGCTCTTCCATAACCAAGATAATGCATAACCAAGATCTTGCATAACCAAGATCTTCCTTAACCAAGATCTTGCATAACCAAGATCTTGCCTAACCAAGATCTTGCATAAGCAAGATCTTGAATAACAAGATCATGCATAACAAAGATCTTGCATAACCAAGATCTTGCATAACCAAGATCTTCCTTAAGCAAGATCTTGCCTAACCAAGATCTTGCATAACCAAGATCTTAGCTAACCAAGATATTGCATAACCAAGATCTTCCCTAACCAAGATCTTCAATAACCAAGATCTTGCATAACCAAGATCTTCCCTAACCAAGATCTTGCCAAACCAAGGTCTTCAATAACCAAAATCTTCCCTAACCAAGATCTTGCATAACCAAGATCATGCATAACCAAGATCTTGCATAACCAAGATCTTGAATAACCAAGATCTTGCCTAACCAAGTTCTTGCATAACCAAGATCTTCCCTAACAAAGATCGTCCCGAACCAAGATCTTCCCTATCCAACATCTTGCATAACCAAGATAATGCATAACCAAGATCTTGCATAACTAAGGGCTTGCATAACCAAGATCCTCCTTAAGCAAGATCTTGCCTAACCAAGATCCTGCATAACCAAGATCCTGCCTAACCAAGATATTTTATAACCAAGATATTGCATAACCAAGATCTTGCCTAACCAAGATCTTCTCTAACCAAGACCTTGCATAACCAAGATCATGGATAACCAAGATCTTGCATAACCAAGATTTTGCATAACCAAGATCTTCCTTAAGCAAGATCTTGCCTAACCAAGATATTGCATAAGCAAGATCTTGACTAACCATGATCTTGCATAACCAAGATCTTGCCTAACCAAGATATTGCATAACCAAGATCTTTCCAAACCAAGTTCTTGCATAACCAAGATCTTCCCTAACCAAGATCTTCCCGAACCAAGTTCTTGCATAACCAATATCTTGCATAACCAAGATCTTGCATAACCAAGATCTTGCATAACCAAGATCTTGCACAACCAAGATCTTGAATAAACAAGATCTTGCATAACCAAGATCTTCCCTAACCAAGATCTTGCCTAACCAAGATCTTGCCTAACCAAGATCTTCCCTAACCAAGATCTTTCCTAACCAAGATCTTGCCTAACCAAGATTTTGCATAACCAAGATCTTCCATAACCAAGATCTTGCCTAGCCAAGTTCTTGCATAACCAAGATCTTGCATAACCAAGATCTTGCATAACCAAAATCTTCCCTAACCAAGATCTTGCCTAACCAAGATCTTGCATAACCAAGATCTAGCCTACCCAAGATATTGCATAACCAAGATCTTGCCTAACCAAGTTCTTGTATAACCAAGATCTTCCCTAACCAAGATCTTCCCGAACCAAGATCTTGCATAACCAATATCTTTCTATAACCAAGATCTTGCAAAACCAAGATCTTGGTTAACCAAGATCTTGCATAACCAATATCTTGAATAACCAAGATCTTGCATAACCAAGATCTCGCCTAACCAAGATCTTGCATAACCAAGATCTTCCCTAACCTAGATCTTGCATAACCAAGATATTGCCTAACCAAGATCTTCCCTAACCAAGATCTTCCCTAACCAAGATCTTCCCTAACCAAGATCTTGCCTAACCAAGATTTTGCATAACCAAGATCTTCCATAACTAAGATCTTGCCTACCCAAGTTCTTGCATAACCAAGATCTTGCATAACCAAGATCTTGCATAACCAAGATCTTCCCTAACCAAGATCTTCCCTAACCAAGATCTTGCATAACCAAGATCTTGCCTAACCAAGATCTTGCATAACCAAGATCTTCCCTAACCAAGATCTTGCATAACCAAGATCTTGCCTAGCCAAGTTTTTGCATAACCAAGATCTTGCATAACCAAGATCTTCCCTTACCAAGATCTTGCATAACCAAGATCTTCCCTAACCAAGATCTTGCATAACCAAGATCTTGCATAACCAATATCTTCCTTAAGCAAGACCTTAAATAACGAAGATATTGTATAAGCAAGATCTTGACTAACCAAGATTTGCATAACCAAGATATTGCATAACCAAGATCTTGCGAAACAAAGATGTTGCATAACAAAGATCTTGCATAACCGAGTTCTTGCATAACCAAAGTCTTGCAAAAACCAAGATCTTCCCTAACCAAGATCTTCCAAAACCATAATGTTGCATAACCAAGATCTTGCATAACCAAGATCTTCCCTAACCAAGATCTTGCATAACCAAGATCTTGCATAACCAAGATCTTCCCTAACCAAGATCTTGCATAACCAAGATCTTGCAAAACCAAGATGTTGCATAACAAAGATCTTGCATAACCAAGATCTTGCCTAACCAAGATCTTCCCTAACCAAGATCTTGTATAACCAATATCTTCCAAAACCATAACCAAGATCTTGCATAACCAACATCTTCCTTAAGCAAGATCTTGCCTAACCAAGATCTTCCCTAACCAAGACCTTGCATAACCAAGATCATGCATAACCAAGATCTTGCATAACCAAGACTTTGCATAACCACGATCTTGCATAACCAAGATCTTGCATAACCAAGATTTTGCCTAACCAAGATTTTGCCTGACCAAGATCTTGCATAACCAAGATCTTCCCTAACCAAGATATTCCCTAACCAAGTTCTTCCTTAACCAAGAACTTCCTTAACCAAGATCTTGCATAACCAAGATCTTGCACAACCAACATCTTCCTTAAGCAAGATCTTGCCTAACCAAGATCTTGCATAAACAAGATCTTGCATAAGAAAGATCTACCCTAACCAAGTTCTTCCTTAACCAAGAACTTCCTTAACCAAGATCTTGCATAACCAAGATCTTGCACAACCAACACCTTCCTTAAGCAAGATCTTGCCTAACCAAGATCTTGCATAACCAAGATCTTCCCTAACCAAGATCTTCAATAACCAAGATCTTGCATAACCAAGATCTTCCCTAACCAAGATCTTCCAGAACCAAGATCTTGCCTAACCAAGATCTTCCCTAACCAAGATCTTGCCTAACCAAGACCTTGCATATCTAAGATCTTGCCTAATCAAGATCTTGGATAACCAAGATCTTGCATAACCAAGATCTTCCTTAACCAAGATCTTGAATAACCAAGATCTTCCCTAACCAAGATCTTGCATAACAAAGATCTTGCATAACCAAGATCTTTCCTAACAAAGATCTTGCCTAACCAAGATCTTGCATAACCAAGATCTTGCCTAACCAAGATCTTGCATAACCAAGATCTTCCCTAACCAAGATCTTGCCTAACCAAGTTCTTACTTAACCAAGATCTTCCCTAACCAAGATCTTCCCTAACCAAGATCTTGCATAACCAAGATCTTGCCTAACCAAGATTTTGCATAACCAAGATCTTCCATAACCAAGATCTTGCATAACCAAGATCTTGCAGAACCAAGATATGTCATAACTACGATCTTCTCTAACCAAGATCTTGCCTAACCAAGATCTTGCATAAACAAGATCTTGCATAAGCAATATCTTGCATAACCAAGATCTTCCCTAACCAAGATCTTGCATAACCAAGATCTTGCAAAACCAAGATGTTGCATAAAAAAGATATTGCATAACCAAGATCTTACATAACCAAGATCTTGCCTAACCAAGATCTTCCCTAACCAAGATCTTCCCTAACCAAGATCTTGTTTAACTCAGATTTTGCATAACCAAGATCTTGCATAACCAAGATCTTGCCTAACCAAGTTCTTGCATAACGAAGATATTGCATAACAAAGATCGTGCATAGCCAAGATCTTGCATAACCAAGATCTTCCCAAACCAAGATCTTCCATAACCAAGATCTTGCATAACCAAGATCTTCCCTAACCAAGATCTTGCCTAATTAAGATTTTCCCTAACAAAGATCTTCCCGAACCAAGATCTTCCCTAACCAAGTTCTTGCATAAACAAGATATTGCATGACCAAGATATTGCATAACCAAGATCTTGCCTAACCAAGATCTTGCACAACCAAGATCTTCCCTAACCAAGATCTTGCATAACCAAGATTTTGCATAACCAAGATCTTCCATAACCAAGATATTCCCGAACCAAGATCTTGCCTAACCAAGATCTTCCCTATCCAAGATCTTGCCTAACCAAGTTCTTGCATAACCAAGATATTGCATAACCAAGATATTGCAAAGCCAAGATCTGGCCTAACCAAGATCTTGCATAACCAAGATCTTGCCTAACCAAGTTCTTGCATAACCAAGATTTTCCCTAACCAAGATCTTGCATAACCAAGATCTTCCCTAACAAAGATCTTCCCGAACCAAGATCTTGTCTGACTAAGATTTTGCATAACCAAGATCTTGCATAACCAAGATCTTGCCTAACCAATATATTGCATAACCAAGATATTGCATAACCAAGATCTTGCCTAACCAAGATCTTCCCTAACCAAGATCTTCCCGAACCAAGATCTTCCCTAACCAGGATCTTGCATAACAAAGATTTTCCCTAACCAAGATCTTGCATAACCACGATCTTGCCTAACCAAGATCTTGCATAATCAATATCTTCCCTAACCAAGATCTTGCATAACCAACATATTGCATAAGCAAGATCCTGCATAACCAAGATCTTGCCTAACAAAGATCTTGCCTACCCAAGATCTTGCATAACCAAGATCTTGCATAACCAAGATCTTGCATAACCAAGATCTTGCATAGCAAAGATCTTGCAGAACCAAGATCTTGCATAACCAAGATCTTGCATAACCAAGATCTTGCATAACCAAGATCTTACCTAACCAAGATCTTGCATAACCAAGATTTTCCCTAACCAAGATCTTGTATAACCAAGATCTTGCCTAACCAAGATCTTGCATAATCAATATCTTCCCTAACCAAGATCTTGCATAACCAAGATATTGCATAAGCAAGATCTTGCATAACCAAGATCTTGCCTAACAAAGATCTTGCCTACCCAAGATCTTGCATAACCGAGATCTTGCATAAACAAGATCTTGCGTAACCAAGATCTTGCATAGCAAAGATCTTGCAGAACCAAGATCTTGCATAACCAAGATCTTGCATAACCAAGATCTTGCATAACCAAGATCTTACCTAACCAAGATCTTGCATAACCAAGATTTTCAGTAACCAAGATCTTGCATAACCAAGATCTTCAATAACCACGATCTTCCCCAACCAAGATCTTGCATAACCAAGATCTTGCCTAACCAAGATCTTGCATAACCAAGATCTTGCATAACCAAGATCTTGCATAACCAAGATCTTGCATAACCAAGAAATTGCATAACCAAGATCTCGCATAACCAAGATCTTGCATAACCAAGGTCATGCATATCCAAGATCTTGCATAACCAAGATCTTGCATAACCAAGATCTTGCAGAACCAAGATCTTGCATAACCAAGATCTTGCATAACCAAGATCTTGCGTAACCAAGATCTTGCCTAACCAAGGTCTTGCCTAACCAAGATCTTGCATAACCAGGATATTGCATGACCAAGATCTTGCATAACCAAGATCTTGCATGACCAATACCTTTCTTAACGAATATAGGGCATAACCAAGATCTTAGCTAGCCAAGTCCTTGCACAACCAAGCTCTTCCCTAACGAAGATCTTCCATAACCAAGATCTTGCCTAACCAAGATTTTCCCTAACCAAGATCTTGCCTAACCAAGATCTTGCATAACCAAGATCTTCCCTAACCAAGATCTTGAATAACCAATTTCTTTCCTAACCAAGAACTTGCCTAGAGAAGATCTTGAATAACCAAGATATCTCATAAGCAAGACCTTTCTTAACCAAGATCTTGCATTACCAAGATCTTGCAAAACCAAGATCCTCCATGACCAAGATGTTTTCTGACCAAGTTCTTGCTTAACCAAGTTCTTGCATATCAAAGATCTTGCATAACCAAGATATTGCCTAACCAAGATTTTGCATAACCAAGATCTTGCCTAACCAAGATCTTGCATAACCAAGATCTTGGCTAACCACGTTCTTGCATAACCAAGATCTTCCCTAACCAAGATCTTTGATAACCAAGATATTGAATAACCAAGATCTTGCCTAACCAAATTCTTGGATAACCATGATCTTCCTTATCCAAGATCTTGCATAACCAAGATCTTGCATCAGCAAGATCTTGCATAACCCAAGATCTTGCCTAACCAAGTTGTTGCATAACCAAGATCTTCCCTGACGAAGATCTTGCATAACCTTAGATCTTGCATAACCATGATCTTTCTTAACCAAGTCTTGCCTAACCAAGACATTGCATAACCCCCAAACCTCAACCCCTCTCTGCGTAGCACTTAACCCCCAAACCTCAACCCCTCTGGGCGTAGCACGTAATCCCCAAACCTCAACCCCTCTAAGCGTAACACTTAATTAACCCCGAAACCTCAACCACTCTGGGCGTATCACGTAACCCCTAAACCTCAACCCCTCTGGGCGTAGCACTTAACCCCCGAACCTCAACCCCTCTTGGCGTGGCACTTAACCCCAAAACTGAAGCAATGTGGATTGGCTCCTTCCGTAATAACACCGAAACACCTCTAGCATTGAAATGGCGTAAAAGTGTAAAAGCTTTAGGGGTTCACTTTAGCTACAATAACGAAGAATTAGCTAGTGCAAAATAATTCATATGATAGGCTCGGGGGAATCAAATCTCAGATACGATTGTGGAGCTGAAGAGGTCTCTTCCTGTTTGGTAAAGTCACAATTATTAAGAGTTTGTTAATTCCTAAAGTTTTGTACATCTCGTCAATTCTTACTCCTCATCTGGAGTTGATAAAAGATTTTCAAACAACTTGACTTTAACTTAACTAAACGTCTTTTTTGGTAGCCAGAGAAGAACTTAACTGAGTTCCCGGGGCAGGACTCGAACCTACGCCTTCCTGTGTTCTACAGCTCTACCTTACGATCCGTAATCCACGCGCTAACCACTGCGCGTGGCTAAATCACTGGAGACCTCATTATCGTATTAAGGTGGGTGTGCGTGGTAGGGTTTCAGTAATTTCTACTATAATAACAGAGCAGAACCTACGCCTTCCTGCGGTCTACAGCTCTACCTTACGATCCGTAATCCAACGCGCTAACCACTGCGCTACTTGGCCCATTTATACTCAGAAAATAAAAGCGAAATTAACTTAAGATCCGTAATCCAACGCGCTAATAACTGCGCCACTTGGGCTTGGCCCATTTATAATCAGAAAATAAAAGCTAAATCACTTGAGATCTCATTATCGTATTCAGGTGGGTAGGTATCGTATATAAAAAAAGAGTGTAGTAGAATAACGAGGGAAATCATGCAAATCAGGTATGCGAGTTAGGGACGTCAAGTAAATTTGCAATTGGTTTCTAACGGGGTGCTGACGTCATATCGGGGAGCACAAGGGCAACTTTCGTACCGGCGCCAGTTCACTCCCATTCCCTTGTGGTAATAGACAGAAATAGAAACGAAAGGAATATGGGGCCTCTCTCAATGGCCATTGTTTCCCTGCGTGTTAGTAACCTCTGCAGAGTTAAGCAGTGATCTGAGGGACAACTTCGGAAATCCATAGGCAATACTTTAGATGACGACAAGCTTACTGTAAAAAAAATATAGCCTGCCTTATCTTTATCCTCTTTATAGAGTCTCCTTCAAAAGCTTTGAGTTTGGACAAAACGCTCTTTACTGTAGAATAAACTTGAGTCATCATTATTTGTATTTGAGTGTAAATATTACCTGGCAACTTATAACGTACATGTATCTGTTGCGCGTTACAGCTAGCTAATTAGGTATCATATGCTAAATATGTTGTAAATATAGACAAAGAAGATAGCTTTGACACCCCCTCCCCCCCCCCCCCCCCCACTGTGTTTATATTTTAAAGCACATTGTACACAGCGTGTTCGCGTGACGTCAAGGCGGCCATGTTGGAGGAGCACAACAAAGAAATGGCAGCCATGTTGGAGGAGTGAACAAGTATTTTGGGAATTGAACTCTATTTTCATGCAAATTCTTCCTTTTATTTCAGCAAAGCAACATGGATGCTAGTCACGTGAGCGAAAACACTCTACAATTGCAGGCCAGTAGGCTGTTCAGTTTCTTCCTTCCTTGTCGATTTTTTAAACTGCGAACTGACGAAGTCCAACGAAGTCTTAAAGCGCACGGCTTTACCGATCTCGGCGAGCAGATGTGGTTTGCTCCACTCGTTTTTATTCACCCTGTTTCCCATTTAAAGTAGCCTGTTCACAGGCTAATACATTTCGTTTACAGAGATCGTATGAGAATGCGTGTTATTGCGCATGCTCCGAAAGAGACATTTCACATTTCCAAAATTACGACAACGACATCACTGTTACCGCACGAAATTCCGGCAGCGACATGGTAACCTTTCGAAATGCGAAATGAAAAGCTTTGAAATTCGGACGGAGGACATGAAGACCCCCCATAACAGGGCTTTCCTATTGTGCTTTGGTGTGTTGCGCTGTGCTGTGTTGTGCTGTAGTGCGCTTTGGTGTGCTGTGTACGTTGTGCTTTGGTGTGCTGTGTACGTTGTGCTTTAGTGTGCTGTGTTGTGCTTTAGTATGCTGTGAGTGCTATGTTGTGCTGCGTAGTGCTGTGTTGTGCTTTGGTGCGCTTTGGTGTGCTGCGCTGCGCTGTGTTATGCTTTGGTGTGCTGTGTTGTGCAGTGTTGTGCGGTGTTGTGCAGTGTTGTTGCTCTGTTGTGCTGTGTTGTGCTATGTTGTGGTTTGGTGTGCTGCGCTGTGCTGTGTTTTGCTTTGGTGTGCTGTGTTTTGCATGTTGCTTGAGTGCAGTTATGCTAAACATTTCTAAAAAAAACACCTTATTGGCCATAGAATTGTAGCAGTCCCAACCCTCTCCCCCACGCTACGTTCAAGCATAATTGTGGCCATATATAAACATTATTTTCACGTGCAATACTGGTAGGGATGATCAGTTTGCGAGCAGAATTTATCCAAGCTTGTTTATTGTTGCTAATCAACGTGTTTGACCCCGATTTTGACCTCTCTTCTTAAGCTTTGTTGCCTTTACAGGTGTTCCCATCTTGAAACAAAGAATACTCCGATTTGAACTCGAGTTCTCTGTTCTCCGTAAATGAAATTTTACCCGCGATATCTCGAACCCTCTGGAATTAACTTGCCGATTTTTTGCGCCAATTTTAGTTTCAAGAAGTCGGCATTCTAGACAAACGTCTCTGTACTCGCGTAAGTGGATATAGCGAACAGCTTAGTGACGTTTAACAATTATATGCAAAATTAAAATATGGGAAACGTTTACAACTTTTGTGGGACTTATCAACCAATCACAGAGCTGCAAACAACCATGTGGCGTACTTTGACTTCGCGGCCCGCAGACTATAACATTGATTGATTCTAGTTGCAAACTGCAAGCTATAAATGTTGAAAATAAAAACTAATGGACCATTCAAAGTCTTCGAGGGCAAAGTTATAGCGCATGTTTATCTATGAAAGATTCGAAATTTATATTTAGTTTGGCAAGATCGTTTCTAATACCATGCGTATAGTTTGAATTGTGACCCGCTGCATGCAGTAAAACTCCACTGGCTTGGCAATCAGAGTTCCCTGCCTGCACAGTGGGGTATCTTCAAACGATTTCTGTTAGTTTTGTATCATAAGTAACGACTTTTCACGCGGTGAACTATTCAAACCAAACTTTAGTATTGTATCCTGCGGTTCACAGCTAGTGTTGGCTTCAGCAAAATAACTTAAGTGCAATCTGCGCTTACATAAATTCTCAACTTTTTTAACAATGTTGCTTAAAATGGGTTCAAATACTTGGTTAAAAAGGGGCACAGTCACTATAAACAAAGTCAACTTTGGCAATGTATAAAATTGCCTTCAAATCAAAGGAATCCTTGAAATAGTAGCTTACTAAGGTAGAAAAACACCAAAGATGCACCAATAAACCTAGAAGAATCATGGATGGCTTTTAATGAGGAAGATTGAGAAGGATTGTAATTGATAAATTTGAAAAAATTAGCCTAAACTTTTCAAACTGTGTCATCCGTGACCGAGCCTATGCGTTTTTTTTTTCCAAACACAATATCAACGTACACATTTAAGTTTTTTGCGTTTAAAATAGAAGTTTGATATCTTAAAACTTTCCTTTTTGGTGGGTGACAGGTTGTCAGGTTTTCAAAATTAACCTACACTTTTTGCGGTCGAGCCGCGAAGGCTTGTTGTTAATGAAAACTTCATTAAATGAGCCCATTATCGACACGAGGAGATGAAACGAACGGGTCCGGAGTATTTTAATGGAAAGGAAGCACATCTTGAAAACCGCATAGCATCTTAACGGTCGAATAACTTACAAGTCGTTTTCCTGGAAGGCAAAGGGTAATGATAAGATCGAAAATTTAATTTGAATAACGAATATATTTCGCGCCCAAGCGTAAAGACAGGGGTAAAAATGTTAACTTCCAAAATTGTACGATTTTGGGAAATTCGGGTGTCAGGTGGTGAACTTTTCAAAGTGTATATTTTTCTTATCGATTTTTCAGTTGTTTAATTGAGGGAATAATATCCGATTTACTTGTTTTTGTTGCCAAGGAAACTTTCATTATATTGTACATTCGGATTCTAAAAAGTGAAGCTATTTTAAACTCAAGACATTTCGTGAAAAGGCACTTGGAAGTCTCGGATATTCTCACGAAATTTCTGTTTAAAGCTCCTTAAGGGCGAATTAATTTCATGCGCGGTGAAGAGTCGGTAAACCATTTCTAGGAATTCCCTTTGCTTTCGCTCTTACGCTGTGACGAATTTTTACGATTTTTAGTTTCAACTTTATGTCACATTTGTAAACTTAGGTGTCGCGAAGGTTACTTTGTTGAAGGACGAAGATAATTGCTACGCGACAAGGCCAGCGTCTTGGTTACGACCGAGGACAGCTGTAGAAAACTTAAAACGAACCCTTCTAACAAAGAGTAGTCAATTGAAAATATAATTCTCTGCTATCTTTCATTCATTTCCAGCTGAGCGGAACGTAAAGGGCGAATGTGCTTTTAATAAAGAACGGACAAGTTGACAATTCTCCCCCACCCGTCCTTTCAAGCAGGTGTTGCAGCCATTGTTTACCGCAACGAATAACGTGGTTTTTGTTTTCTATCATAATTTGAGGGGTTTTCTTTTTCACAGTTTCCGGCACAAGGAAAATTCATAGTGGGATTAAAAGCTTGGATAATGCATCTCCTTCGAGATAAATGCGACCACATTGTGTGGGAAGGCAAATTTTCGTTTTGTTTCATTTTTCGCGTCAACATTGAGTCGCGAATCAATTACGACTTAAATGTTTACCCATAGCAACGTTTGCGTACCTTGTCAAACTCCGATAACACAGCGATGATTACAGAAGCCAAGATCTGATTTATGCAAGAGCTTTGCATTAGAAAAGAAGACAGTTTCGGCCATGTTTCTGCCGAAGCCCTCTTTCTTTCAATCAACCATTAGCAAGAATTGACCAGAGATTGGTTTACAACGAACAAAAAAGCGGGCAGCTTGAGTTTTTGTATTTGACGAATATTTTTTAATCTCTTTTCTTTTTTTCTTTCGGCGTTCCTTGGGAGTGTTTTCACTATTCGCGTGCTAATTACAGTGAAGCAAATATTTTAAATGGCCTCTCAGTGTTTTTCCTACCATGTAAGCCATCAGGCATGCATCAAAGTATATTAAATCACTTGAAAATTGTACAAACATTTCTTTTTAATTTCCAAAAGTATAATTTTATGCTTCCTTTAGTTTACTTGCCCTCCGGATATTTTAGGGTTCGTCTTTGATTGGTAGAAAACTCGTGAGTTCGTTAATAGCGAGGTCGGCCGTCTACATAGTGGATCGAAGCTCAACAAACGATAACAAAAAATCTCACGAACTATACTGGTAGTCCGTTTTAATAATCACGCAAACTGTCGTACAGAAATGGAGGGTTAAAAATGTTATTAAATAACTCTTCATCTGCTCCTTCCTTCCTGTAGTTTCGGCTAAACCCATTCAAGTGCGTTTTGATTTGGTCTCCATGTACAACTCGTTGATAGTTACGCTGTTTTTTAATTTCGCTCAAATATTGGCTTTTAATTTTCATGTCCACAGACTTGCTGCCTGACTGATTTTACGTTGTGCTATTTTTCGAGATAGAATAATAAGAAGGTTTTTTCAATTCCTCGTAAGTATTTCGGTATAAAATAAAATAAATTATTTCTGAATGACAACAGCGCTCAAATTGAATTTATTTTGGCGTGGGCTTAAAAATTAAAATCACATTTTCCACAAAGATGATTAGTGTTCGCCAAGCATTTATCATTCTTCCAACTGCTGTTCCGTAAATTATTTATTTAGTTTGTCAAGAGTGAGACAGCAAGTTAAGTCTTTCGGCAAACACGAACAAGAAGCCGAGAAAGTGGTAAACTAAGACAATTGATTGTAACTGCGCCAACGCATTGCTTGGAAACAGAATATTTCTAGTGAATTCTGTTTCTAGTTTGCCAACGTCATAGAAACCATGACGCTACGATGCTTGTCGTTTTGAAACAACTTAAGCTAATACCTCGTTGTCACCAAAACGTCTTTTTGGGGTACAAAGACAACCCGATTAATATTTTCCATTTGTCCGGAAAATCATCTTTTAGCGCCTTCCCTTTTGGAAATTTGTACATCGAACCCTGGCAGAAAAATTGATTTATAATCTGTATCGTAGGTATAATTGTATGCATCTCATAAAAAATGTAAAACTGTTACCCTGTGATGATACTCGTTACGTATTGGTTCTTTGACTTAAGTATTTGCCAAGTCTTTGCCTCGGGCAAAAACTTTCAAGTTTACTTTCAACGTTGGCTTGATCTCCAAGATCAGAGTTTCTCCGTTTTGGCTGCATCGACGCGCTTTCTTAAAAATTTCTCGATACGCGCCGGGGTCCGTGGAAGTAATATATTAAACGACATGCTAAAACAGTCTTTGCGGTGCCTCTTATTGCATTTAGTTTTCGAAAGCCAGGGGTGGTACTTTCTGTTATAGAAAATTGTTTTTGTTCACCACAAACGAGGCGGCAAACCATTATTCAGTACACCTTTCAAAATATTGTGAAAAATATAACCGTCTGTTTTTGCTTCAGAAGTCGAAAAAGCGTTAGTAGCCACTTATAATGCGCATTTTCATTATTAGGAATGAAAACAGAATATTAGCTCTCGACAAAACATTGGCCGGTATAAATTAGTGGTTTTCAAGTGGAGCTATATCGGCTGAAAAAAATACTTCGCAATTTGGCGGCAAATGGTTCGGACGCTTGTTACCATGGAAACAAGTTTCATGGCTTGACGTTGCCTCGGTTACCAGCCCTCCTGTTCCATTGCCCTTCTCTGTCCTTCATCATTTTCATTTCCTCTTTCAACCAATGTGAGATACTTAGTAAGATCGACTCCTTTGTATAACCACTGCAACCGAAGCTGTCTTGTCTCGGTGTTCAAGCAAGGGCGTTTAATTTCCTTACTGTGGAGAATTGTCGAGGTGAGCGTTCGAAAATTTCTTTTGCGTTCGCGATGTCGTCATTCGCCTTCGAACGAACGAGTGGTTGTTGCTCATGTGATTTTCTGTGTTAACGGTTGTTGTCTCTGGCTTGTTTCAGCGCCGTTCTGCAGCACTACGAAGGTCAAGGAATAGGGGAAAGCCTTAACGATGAACTGAAGAATATAACTGGCGAAATTGAGGTACGCATTTTGTATCAGATTGTTATATGATCTTTTTACTTTCTCAGTAGCACCAAGCCACGTTGCTTGGTGTGTGGAAATCTTTATAAGCCTTTTCGCCGGCACTCTGACCTTAATTCCAAATCACTTCTCAGGTTTTTGCAATGGTTGTTTCCATAAAGCATACGTAGTGTCTGTAGCAATAAGGAATGAAAGACTTTCGCCGATTTATCAAGGTGGCTGTGGAAAGCTGTAGTTTTTATTTTGAGACGTCGACCATGTTTCAACGGCATGGCTTGATTCACTGAAAAGTTATCGGCGGAAAAAATCAGGGCCAGTGAAAGTCAAACACCAAACTTTGATAAATCCCGATTAAATAGAAAGTCATGTCAACATATGAGTACTATTTGTAATGAATATCCTTTTTAACACGTGTGTTTTCGAAGCACATTTGCGAGATCTACAAAGCACATTACAATACGAAGAATTTCGTTCGTGTTAAAAAATTCCTTTTTCAGTTTCGCTCTAAAGATCTTTCCTTACTTTCATGCAAGAATACAACAATAATCTAGCTGGGTTCGGCTCGTGTCGTGGTCAGCCCTAGTGTTAGATTTATCAAGGACATCCTTTGGGACCAGAGGTTTATTCTTTTCGGAAATAGTAAATTGTGTGCATTCTATTGTAGGGGTGATTGTGTTGGATGAAAATATCAAAGGAATCATTCAACCGGTTTTATTCACAAATTTGACTGTGGTTCTGCTTTCGAACTCGTCGCGAAAGTAATTTGCGGCGATTTTGTAAGGCCCTCACTAGCAAGCACCATCTAAGCAATTTCTTTGTCAAGTCATTGTTTTTCGGATCGTAAAATTTCAATATATTATTAAATCGGCCGCATGGCAGTGGGGTGTTGTGGCGCGCAACAACAGGTACAAACGTCTTGATTCTTCTTTAACGGTTGCAGGCTTTGATTTATTTTTACACGTTTTATTCCAACTGCGCAACGCTTCCCAGCGAATCTGTTGCGTTCTCGAGCCGTAACATTTGCAGTAAACTTCTGACGTTACGTACGTTCTTCGCAGAAAATAAAAAGAATATTTAATAGCGTTAAATAAGTCATGAGGCATGTTTTTCAATGTGAAGGAAGTTTGACGCGCTTTCAAAGAGTCGAAGTGTGGAATTTCTATAAAGGAATCCACGGTTGCATTGTGTTCCACATCTGTGAGGGAACTCTGCAGCACCGAAGTCCACTCTCGTTGATGTTTTTGTAATTCAATCTCGCATGGTGTGTTTTCTAATTTCTCGATACATGTAGCTTGTGGCTTAAGCCATTGTTTTGAATAGATTTTTAAAGCGCCGGAACAATATCGATCAATCAATTTAGCTCAAAAACATACAGTAAAAGAATGTTTGTTGCGTTCTAGAACGCCGCCGTTTTCTCGCGTTACGTGCTGCAGACATTTTGGAATCGGCAATGTCGATTTCAAGCTAAGAGGAAATCCCTTTTGCCCCCAGCTAACAATTTTTCATTTCATATTAATTTTCTTGCAACCTAAGAAAACAAAGATCGAATATCTTGGTAACAGCGGACACAAAGTTTGTTTTTTTAAAAATCTCTACCACAAGGGACAACTTTTCGTTAAATAAGCATGCAGGAATTTTATTTTCTGTTGGAGCTAAATAATACTATTAACATAATTTTTGTGCGTCAGCACGTAGTTTTCATTTTCCATATGTTGCAGAGATAAAATTAATCGATACCATATTGGCGAAACGTTTTTTGCATTCATGAATATCGTTAGCTGAATTTTCTTCATGAAAAATCTCTTGAAGCATTGAACAAACTCGACTTTTGAAGTTGTTGACAAAATCAATACAGTAACTTTGACGACGTGTTGGTAGAATTTCTACTTTTGCGAAAAAAATTATTACAAGAATACACTTGGTTGGAAAACATGAAAAAATTAAAGCTACTTTTTCGTTATGAACCTGTACATCCAATCCAAAGTGAGCTAAAAAATTAGCTTAAAAGCAAAGTACTAATTATTTTCAATGGAAAATATTTGCTGTGAGATTGAATTATGTTTTGACCACACAGTTTCGTTTCTATTTGTTTACATTCATGAATGAAAATAGCCCAGTTCTTATTCTGCCAGGCTGAAATATTTACTAGATTTGATCTGTTATGATCTGAAAGGTTGACTGACTTTTTTGTGAAAGGAAATTTTGTTGTTGAATTTATTTTTAAAATTACCTTTTTGCTAATGTGGAAATGGAGGAGAATTTTGGAATATCTCCCATAAATATGCAATTGACTGTATCTCATGCTAATTTGTACCTTTTACTACATGAATATAGATATCAAGCAGAATTGAGGTTTTTTGTTTTTATTTAGGGTGGTTTTGTCATATGGTTTCTGTCGCACTGTTGTCATAGCGATAAACCATTGCTCATAAACAGTGGTAAAAAGGCAGTGGAAACATCTTTTTTTTCAGCCAATGGCAGAAACCTTTAATATGCTCAGTAATGATGTGACTTCCAGTTTGTCTAATATCCTGTCACCTCTTTGACTCCTGTTAAGATGGCACTGTGACAGGTTTATTCCAAGCATGTTGGCAGTGTCATTGG
Source organism: Blastomussa wellsi (assembly GCA_947652115.1). Lineage (NCBI taxonomy): Eukaryota > Metazoa > Cnidaria > Anthozoa > Scleractinia > Plerogyridae > Blastomussa > Blastomussa wellsi. The sequence continues at coordinate 15,645,722 of OX393572.1, read as the reverse complement.
GTGAATAGCGTTCAAGATCTTAGTCAGCAGAAATTAGGTATGCTGTATACATACGGTATTAATTTAGCCCCTGTTACTATGGGTTTCTCTACATGGGTATCTTCAGACTACAGACTTTATCTTCATTTCTTATTTTCAATTGCCACAATTGCTCCTTTTTTACTTCTTTTGATTGGTTCCCACATATAGGAAGTTTTCTCGGTAGTTTCACTTTCAGTTTGCTGGCTGATAGCAT
>OX393572.1:15550487-15640487 GCA_947652115.1 Blastomussa wellsi | reverse complement strand
AATGTTTGTTTTGTGGTTTTGAAACTTGAGGTTAAACACAGTGGAATCCGGAATTCTGTTGCCTCCAATTTTTCGAACATTTCAGTTAAAACTTGACCCAGACTTCTTGACATCTTTCTTCCTCCAATTCCTTGAAATACCCAGTATTTTAAAGAAATTTCCTGGAGGCTAGAAAAAGTGGGATTTCACTTTACAGTGTTGTGTGTATATCTGTGTGGTTGTCATCAAACAAACCAAAAATAGCATAAACATAAAGACAGTTAACTAGATTTCTGGTATGTTATTTTAGACTTACACAATCCATGGCACATTCTTTGTTATGAAAATATATTGAGAACTGAATCTTGATTTTGAAAATGCAAGGGATAAGACTGGTTCTCTGATCTTCAGAGGAATAATCTTTTTAACAGCTGCTTTAAAGATAACAAGTTTGTTGACCTGGAGATCATATGGACAGTCACTAAGATAATAATACCTTGTCCATGCAGGACCACACAGAGGACACAGAGATTTAGGGTGCTTTCTATTTCTCAGTCCAACCGAGATCAACTGTAAAGGAGCGAGTCGTCATGATATTTTGGGTTATTTTTTGGGACGAACCAAATTACCCTTAAAACGTAGGAAATCTAAAACTAATGGTTTTCTAAGGAAGAAGAGAACCAAAGAGGTTATACTAAACCTAAAAGGAACAAGGTCAAGGATGGAGGAGATTGAGATGGTTTAAAAATGAACATTTTGAAAAAAATTAGGCTAAATTTTTCAAAATGTATGAAACATGACGTAGCTCCTTTAAACCAGACCAACCTCAGTCAGTCTGTATCCGAGAATCTGTGGAGCTGAAGTAGGGCAAAAAGTTTGTAAAAATGGAACGGTAAATTTTGGACCGACCAGTCAAAAGTGCACCATCTCCAGAGATGACCAGACCGAATATTCCAGTCGGAACAAACTGAAACAGACTTTTCCATCTTTCCATTTGACTTCTTACTGAAATGACCAAAAGTTTGGTAAATGGAAAACACCCCTACAGTCGTCTCTCTTAGATTCAATGTGGCCTGAGGATATGCCAATTATTTGAGGTGTGGGGGGGGGGGGGGGGGCAGAGAGGGGGGTCTGAACTTTCTACTTCCCATACATTTTTTGCTCCTGTTTCTCATCCTCTCCTTTGTGGTTCTCTGTTTCTGTTCCCAAATATTATGCATTCTGCCCTAGTGGCGCATCAGGCTGGAGCTTATTGCGGTTTCAGACATGAACAAAAATTACCACTAGAGGCTGTTTCTACAGGCTTTGTCGTCTATGAAAGTCCCAAACATTGGGAATAAGGTCTCATATGGTCATTCCAGACATCTTTTAGTTGGTCATTTAAGCATGCCCAACAACATCAAAGGACTCGACTGGTGAAGGCTTAAGAATTAGCTGAACAGTCTTCAAGCACCTTTCAATAGCAGATTACAAGTCAGTGACAACTTCAACATTTTTCACATACAGTGTACATTACTGTGTAATTGTACATGTATGCATTGTGACGGGTCCAGTACCCTCAGATTTATTGCAGTTTTACGATATTAGGCGAGGCTGACAACAGGGAATTTTTGTTTATCTCGGTCTTCACTTGGCATTAAAGCATCAGTTGTGCTTACACTGTAATTTCACAGCTGATGGACATTTCTCTTGAATGCACGCATGACTGGTGTAAAACAATTTCAGTTTTTTCATGCCTCGATCATCATCCTTTATCTGAAAATTTCTATACTGCTATATTTAGACTTTCTTCTGGCAATGGTTGAGCAACACAGTTATCAAAACACACCATCTAAGATTGCATTCTTTAAAATCCAGTGTCTTGTATAGCATGGTGACATTTTGAATACAGCAAAGAACAACTATATGTAAGCTGCACCATGCAAGAGGAATTGAATTTGAAGTTATCCATATTTCAATCAATGATATCAACTTTCTTGAGAAATTTTGCTGGAGAATTTAATCTTGAGGTCACTTGGAGAAATGAGTTGAAGTAATATGTTTTAAATGGTGTTCAAAATGTTACCATGCAAATTATTAGTACATTTCAGTATTGAATTTTTCCACTTACAATTGCTTGAAATTTGTGTGGATTATCTGTCTTAAATTGAAGGTTAAATGGAACTATATGTATTAACGTTCGTTGCCTATATATCACATGTATTAACTTGTTTGACAAAATAAGTCTGTGTCAATTTGTTTTTAAAATGACCAGAAACCCTGACAAGGTCAGTAAAACCTGAAAGGGAAGAATTTGTACTGAGATGTCGTTGACTAAAGCTAAGAAAATGTATCCCACCAGTTTGGAGATTATTGCAGTTTGCCATGTAATGAAGCACAGAGTTCAGCAACTTGAAAATATTAGGTTTTGATTCTGTTTGGTCAACTGCCTTTCGTTACCACACAATGCCTTCAGGTGTTCATGACAAAATTTAGGTTTTGGTCCTGCCTTCATTACACAAGTTTTGAATAATATCAGCTATTGCCACCCATCCCCCCAGACCTCTTACACTGCAGGGTTTTTGGTCAGCTGCAGAACGATGTATTTTTGGCCATAGGCATACAAGCTGGGGGGGGGGGGGGCCTTGGAGGCACCCCTCCAGTTATTTTTCACATTTTTCAGGCAAAATGCTCAGGACAGCAGTTGCAATTTTTGGGTGTTTGTGCACCTGTTTAACGCTAACACATTTGGAAATTGTGTCTGTTTGTCTACTGCAAATTGTGCCCATATGCCTATGATTCATGGCATAAAAAATGAGCTGTTGACAGCTTTGGCCAAATAGTGTTCAAGTTTGATGTTTGTCTTATGACAGCCTTGTAATTAAAGTTCTGTATTGAAAATAGCCAGATGTTCTATATAGTGTGTCTTTCATTTGAAAGTCAATGTTTGCCATGCTGATTATTTCATTTGTGTCTGGGAATTCTTTTTTTGAAGGACTTCAATATTAAATGTATGAACCCTCAGAAATGATAAAAGAAAGAAAGTATTTGTTGATATTCAAATACCAAATTTCATAAATACATGTACATGTACCTATGTAAGCTCTGTTTCAGTTTGTTTTTGTTTTTTTTTTGCTATCATGGTAGGGTTGCTAAGAGACATGGCTTTTTTTGTATTGCTCTTGAAAAAAACCTGTCTGCCTTTGACAGCTCATTGTGTCCAATTACTAAAAGCTGAAATATTTGCATGTTCTGAATATGGTATAAATTGATATTTGATAGTTTCTTGTTTTTAGTTTTGCTCTTAAAATGGAGTCTAATCCTGGCTTGTGTTGAAGTACTGGCTAGTTTTTGTTTGCTAACTTGCAATGTTTGAAAATTAAGGAGAATAAAGCCATTATTAGCTGCATAAAGTATAATTTTTTGAAGCAATAATTTGAGTTGGTAATTATGAAGAAGTGTGCATCTGTTGTTTTTAACAGGTTGGTGTTATGGACTCATGTTTTGTGCTGGATTATAAAGCTAAATATATTGCCTTTTGTTCAGTGGGCTGCTAATGTTGAAAACATTGTAAGCTACTAAATGGCTGACTAAACACTTGTTGTTTAAAATAATAATTGTTACACATTTTTGAGGAAAACATTTTGTCATTAATTGGCAGTTTTATGATGCCGCCGATACGCAAGCCAGAGCTGGATAAATTGAAGGCTCCTTCTAAACCATATCTGAGTAAATCGGTCGGAGGGTCAAGTTTCAGAAATTCCTTTGACGAAAGCACAAACATCAACCTAAGTAGCAGTTGTTTTGGTGCCATTAGAACAGAGAAAGGAGATCCAGATGACGATCTAACAAGCCTCAACTGGTTACAAAACAATGACATTTTGAAAGGCTTTGAGGCGTCGGCAACAGTGCCGCCTATGTCCCCTACGAGGGATGCCAATGGAGACATTCTCGACACTCCTCCAAGAGGAGGACAGGCCAAAGGGCCCTTCTCTCCAGACACTTTAGTGAGCAAACGGAAGAGCCCATCAAAGCCGCCTTATTCATTTTCATCGCTTATTTTCATGGCTATCGAGGAAGCACCTTCAAAGAAGTTGCCTGTGAAGGATATCTATAACTGGATTATGGAGCATTTTCCATACTTTAGAGATGCCAGGCTTGGGTGGAAGAATTCAGTGCGACACAACCTGTCTTTGAACAAGTGTTTTAAAAAAGTGGATAAGGATAAAGGACAGGTTAGTATCAAACAAAAATCCTTGGAGTTTTTCATAAATTTAAGGTTTCTCCTCAGGAAATAGTAATTAAGAAATTGTCGATGACATATTCCACGTGAAATTACATATTTTACATAATAATACTAGTAGCACATGTTTAAAGAAGTGCTCTTGAAATAGCTTTCATTTGAACTGTCACACACTAGGATTTCATCTGTGACAAAAGATAGAATCACCTTGTACAGCATAATTAACAGTAACCAAGCACCGTATAATTAACAGTACCACGTGGAATTAGTCTGTTCAATAGCTTTCATTTGAATGGTCACACACGAGGGTTTCATCCACAGACTTAAAAGTTAGAACCACCTTGCACAGCATAATAAACAGTACCACATGAAAGTACTGCTCAATAGCTTTCATTTGAATAGTCACACACCAGGGTTTCACCCACAGACTTAAAAGTTAGAACCACCTTGCACAGCATAATAAACAGTACCACATGAAAGTACTGCTCAATAGCTTTCATTTGAATAGTCACACACCAGGGTTTCACCCACAGACTTAAAAGTTAGAACCACCTTGTACAGCATAATAAACAGTACCACATGAAAGTACTGCTCAATAGCTTTCATTTGAATGGTCACACACTAGGGTTTCATCCACAGACTTAAAAGTTAGAACCACCTTGCAAGCACAACATATAGACAGCAAATTCTCAGAACTTACATACAATGTATGATTGCAATAAATGTATAACCATACATTTAGGAGAATTTTTTGTTTCCAGCCTTGGGCTCTTCTGACTCACTAGAGTAGTTTTATCCACAGAATGTTGGTAAAGGGTCCTTGTGGACTGTAGATCCTGAATATCGACCAAATCTTCTTCAAGCTCTTAGAAAAACACCCGCCTTCCATCCTTATCATCACCTTTTAACCACACCACCGCCGTCACCCCAGAATGCAACTGGCAGGTACAGTTGGTTTCTTTGAATATTGTTGTTAATTATTGTTATTTCCCAGGGAATTCAAGTCCTGTATGAAAGGGATGGGGATGTTATTTGTTTTGCTAAGAGGAATAAATAAAGGATTTTGGTCTGAGTTAGGTAGGGTGTTCGAGGGCTGAAAGCTAATATTTGAATTGGCTGTCGAGGTCACTGTCTTTTAGGGTTGAAGAAATAAGAAATATAGTCACCGTACTGCGTTAACAGTCTAAACCCATGAGGCGTGAAAAATCATTCTCTTCCCTGGAGGGGTCAATAATGCTTGAGCCATGCCTGGATTGGTCTTCTTTTAGGGTCTTCAATTTAGTTTCTGATTTTCCCCCAGGATCCCCCCCCCCCCTTTTAGTGTTTTGGTGGTTTTTATCCGTCCTTCAAAGATTTTTTCTGGGTTATCTGCTTTTCCTCCCTTCACAAAAACAGTACTTTTTTATTATAATTTGATCTGGGAACAGATGATGAAGAGGTACCCTGTGGATGCCACTGCAAATTGGATTTATTTATAATTATATTAATAATTTTTTTTCTTTTCAGTTACCTAGGAGGCAGTACTGGTGAGTTCTGACATTTTGCTGAAAAGCTGAAAACGAGTTAAAATGATTTTATTTGTTTAATTTAAACAAAATGTGTGTCACAGCTTGGAACAAGGTTTTGAAAGTATTGATTTTTGTTGTTTCAGGAAAAATAGAAGTCGATCCTGATGCGGAAGCAGAAGCCGTGGCTACAATCTGCATGATCAGTACACCTCCTGAAGTGCGAGTGGCAGAGAGTAAGTGCCTCTAGACGAGCGAGACGTAATGTTTATATGCCTGACTGATGGATTGAAGTGTGTAGACCTGGGTTTTTCAAAACATCTTACACCTGTCTATCATTCACCCAAGGCGATCACAAAAGTGGCGATATAGAAGTTTCGTGCTTGCACAAATTTGGTCAAATTTAACTCCTAAGTTTAGAGATGCAAACTTCAATTTCAAGCCTTATGCACACATGTGTATTTACATGTATCACCAGACGAGTGCACTTGGGCAAATGATTGACAGGTGAATGATGTTTTGAAAACCCAGGTCGACACACTGCACTGAAATTGGCTGTGATGTTATGTGTTATGTTATGTTGAAAAACTCTCACCACTTTCTTAACCCTTGTGCTAACAATACTACACTACATTTAGCTTCCCAGCTATTATTCTTATTACACAAAGCAAACAGTTGGAATTGAATAACAAAGACATGCATACATGCGTATTCGTATACAGATATGCATATATACGTGTATACAGATATGCATATGCGCATACAGAATGCATATGTGATGTTCGCTTATTTCTGAGCGGTACTGTACATGTACTTACGCTGTAAATTCTGAAGTAATGATAACTCGTTCTCTGCTTCATGCCAGCTACATTTATTTTCTGTAAGTTTTGCCTGGTTCACCGGAGTGTCTGTGTTCTTTGTGACTTACAGAGTGATCACTTAAAGCAATAATCGGTTTTGGTTTAACAACACTAATTATAGAGCGGTTTTCAATAGTGTCAAAAGTAATTTTGTTCTTGTGCCACCTCTTCAGCCAATCAGGAGTAAAACCAAAACCAATCGTTACTCATGCATGTTTTCCTGTGCTTTGTGTCAGCTACAGTATGTGTTTTGTTTGGCTCACTGGAAAGCCCCGCATTCTTTGTGACTGACCAAAGTAATTACTTTGGTTTTGGTTTTACGAAACTCAATTGAAAATTACTCAAAATAAGAAAACAAACTAGCAAAAGGGTATGAATGAATGAATACCCTTTTTGTAGACTACACTATGCTAACTTTATACTCCCACAGTAAGTGATGGTTTGTATTTATTCATAGTGGTGCGGTGTCAGTCGTGTCCTCCGTCGGCAACTGACAGTGAAGATCTGTTGGTAAAAAAGGCCAAGGAGTTTCTCTTCCGACACAGAGGTTCATTCTCTGGCGCTGTTTCCATGGCAAAGGATAGGGAATCCACTTTGCTGATAAATTCCCACAAACGGTGAGATTCTGACTGTTTTCATGTTTGCAGTGGTACTGTTGGCTTTTTGATCTTGGCTGTTAAAATCCTGAGAAAAAATCTGCTAAGTTTACTCCTTTTAAAAATGACGATTTGATTTGTTGATAGATGGTCACAGAAAGTGCAGTATTATGTGTTTTGGTCAGGTACCCAGTCCCTATCTTGTCCACGAGTCCCCTCTGTAACAGGGTAAAGAGACTGTGGTTATACAATGTAGACACAGGTCATACAACAAATATTTTGACTAAATTCTCTTCACAGAAGCAACAGAAAACCTCTGTCATCATCTCTCAGTAAGATGGATTCTGTAAGAATGAGACAAGATGTCTCGCCTGACTCATCCCTGGATGGCGAGTTTGAATTTGATCATCATGCTGAATCGGATGAGGAAGACGACAGTGAAATTGAGGAGACAATGGAGAAGGTTGTCAAGGATGAACTGAGTGACAGTGGGTATGGTCAGGGGCTTGAAGATGAAATAGAAGGAAAGCGAACAGCTAGCAGAGACAGGCCTGCGGTGTGTATCAAACGAGGCCGGAAAGATAGTACCGCTGAAAAACTGAGTGATATTGCTGGCGCTGATGCGCTGCTAGAATTGGCAAACTCTGCATTTGTGCCATCACCAAGAGTTCCATCGCATTCAAATACTCCAAGCCCTGTCCCAGATAGCTCTGCGGCAGCTGTCAGTTAGCACTTGTTGGACAAAAAGTCTAGGCCATGATGAAGGAATGCCGTTGCTAAGGCAACAGTTTGATCAGCCTGCCGGTGTCTCCATTTGCGTCTGTTTTATTGATGGTCAAGTGTTCCCTGGTTGGTTTTGGTGTACACCCGTGTCTATGAGGTGAACAGTGTTTCAGTCCTACGATTTGTACCTTGGGGGGACGGGAAAAGGAAGACACATGTTCCAATTAATCGATTGCGGAGCTGTGAGATGTAAAATATTTTATTTACCAGAATTAAAGTGACTTACTTGACTTAAATCCTAGCTTCCCTCTGGGGGGAACCGGACCAGAATTAAAGTAAGACAGTATCACTTATTGTACCGGTAAGGGATTTCAAATCGAAGGTAAGGTTTTAGTTATCATAGCTGCCCTTAGGAAGGCCATCTTGGATGTTAACTTTTCACTCCCAAGCCTTCTTAATTCCTAGAAGTGGAATAAAATAGCTCATATGAATTGTCACACAAGGGTTTTATCCACTGGCTTGGAGAAATCTAGAATTTTACTCTTGGCTGCAAAGTTAGGAATTGGTCTCAATCTGCAAACAATTCCTCTTCAGGAGTTGTAAGATTTTACTTCACCCTTGCTGCATGGTCGCCAACTAAAAGAGGGCTTGTTTGCAGTCCAGTTGGACACTGGGAGCCAAGATACACTGCAACATATCATGGGAACAAGTCATTGCAACAATTCACTCTGTATGACATCGTGATTTTTGTCAAAAACCTTGCCACCGTGATATAATTTTGTCTCTGCAAACAGTCCCACAAATTCAAACTGGTTTGTGGTGACTTGTTTTAGAGACAGTACACACAGAGCAACTTGTTGTTGGGACCTGTTGTTGTGGCATGTCACCTAGTGTGCCCCGACTTTTGAAGTAAGCCATGTGCAAAAGACACAAGCTATGGGAAATGAGAAACCAGATTAGTTTTAGGCAACAAAGCAGATTTAGTACAAAAAAGATCATTCAGGGAGCAAGAGAATAAAAATTTTGTACTTGGCTGAACTGGCTAGGAGGAGATTTAACTGAATATGAAGTTAGTGGTTTTTATATTTGATCGATATATTTTGGCTAAAAACAAAGTGCATTTCAATGATATTTTAAACTGTAGATCTTGCAGGCAGCAAGTCTGCATAAAAGCAGCCAATATAATAAGCAAATTAAAATTTATGTTAATGTTTTTGGGGTAAGAAAATATTAAGATAAAGTTGACTTTTAAAATAGATTTTCCAACAGTCAGACTTTTAAGCCTGCAATAGATTTATTGTTAGACTAAACAAGGCAATACCTAGCTGAGCAATAATTTGAAGTGGAGTTGGGGAGGGTGAGGGGGGATTTTTTTAATATTAAGTGGCTGTTGAAAATCCAACACAATCTCTCTTTTTTTAGAATAAAAATCTCAATTTTGTACTTGGATCACCAACGATAAACAGAGAAATATTGCTTTGTAGAGAATGACTTTGTATATATTTAGTGGTATTCTGTGGACATATTTAATTATGGAGAAGCTAATTTAAAGTGATTTGTTATGGTATTGCTTAATTCAGATTTTTTATCCTTCCAGTAACTGTGCTAATCTTATGAATACCTTGAATTTTATTCAAGCAAATCTTGTTATGGATTTCAAAATCATTTTGAATTACGTTTTTACAATGGAAGTGTTGATGACAACTGAACTCTATGGAATCTTGAATTCTTAAGAATTTGCCTTACAGGAAAAACATGTCGCCTTCTCTGAGCTCAGTCGTTTTAACATATACTAAACAGACCTTGTTTTGCTGTGAAAGCTCACATGTAAAAAAGAACGATTTCAAAGTTACAATGTTTATAATATCAAAGGATTTCTGGGAATACTACTAGTTGGATTCAGTCGTTCCGCAACCTGATTGGTTCACAACCTCGGAAGACCTCGGTCATCTTCGGTGACACTCGGAACTTAGCGACCGATTGAACTCGTAGAGTTAGTTGGGCGAGGTCACATCACAAGCGTATATTTCGTCACGTTTTAGGTAGTTTATCTTTAATCGCTCTTATTCGCAATTCTTAGTTGAATAATTATTTTTGGAGTCTATATTTTGGTAATTACATCCGAGAAAAAATATCTTTTAGAACCGTTAGATGTCGTTTCTGCATGCGTATCGGTGAACCGAGTACTTTCAATCAGGAAATCATTCGTATTTTATAAGAGAACAAATTTATTACCACAAAAGTAACAATTTAAACAATATATAATTATTCTTAATGTTATAAAACAGTAGAACGGGTGATCTAGCTGAAGCAGTAAAACCAAATAATCAAGTTGTAGTTATGTTGATCCAAAATATGTAAATAAAGAAGGAAAATAAGAATAGTTTGGTTATTTGTATAATGCCATTGTCATCTACTTTGATTTTTTCCATTAACGATAAAAATCTGGCCAGGCGCGGATCCGTATCCTGTTTACAGCGTTTCCCACAAGGGTAGCAAGATATTTGGCCAAAATAAAATGATTTAATAAATTAAAGTCAAAATCTCGACACTGCAAAGCCATGGTATCCAAACACCACCGAGCCCTCGCGAATATTCTAATCCTTGGAGACCCAGGGGAAGATAGTCGGGGCGAAACGCGGTAAAACTCGGAGCATTCTCGTCCCCAGAGCCACTTGTCCCTCTTAGCCGGCTGGGCCTGTGCACGAAGAAACACTTGTTTCCTCGTGCACAGGCCCAGTCGGCTAAGAGGGACAAGTGGTTCTGGGGACGAGAATGAACTCGGAGAGACGAAAGTATTCAATAATTTGTGAACAAGCGCCTGGGAAATGAGGTTGTTTACCATTTACTCAAGAAATCCGGAAATTTCAGATGGAATGGAAATGGAAGATTAATTTGTCTCCCTGAACGGAAATTTTCTCGGGAAAACGGTATGGCGCGTTTTTACTGTCAAAATTCAACATAACAAATCGAGAGTCAACATTACAAAATGAGCGCCATAGCTCTAACTCAATCACTATACCTTTCTAAATCGAGTGCCATGTTTGGTTAATTCGATCAGATTTTGTAGTTCTGCTATGCTCGACTCCTTGAATCCTATACATGAAAGAGCAGCAAGATTAATTCATAATCAAGATAATCCTCAAAGTCTCAACTGGCTCCCCTTGTCATACTTCTATAAAAGACGCTTACTGCTGTTCATGTTTGATGTTTTCAAACATAATGTTCCTGACGACCTGGCATCTTTATTTACTTTAAAGTCTGCCAGTAGACCTTCACGAAGGGGAAGCCAATTTGTTATTCCACGTGTCAAATATGAAATTGGCAAAAAATCTATTCAATATAGAGGACCAACAATTTGGACATTTCTTAATAGACTAATTAATATTCATGAGTCGATAAGTAAAGATAATTTTAAACAAATTTTGCGTAGATTTTCTAAGGACATTAATAATTTCTCATTTAGTGCTCCCATGATAGCTAATAAATACAATGACCATGTATATTTTTAGTTTTTTAGATAGTTAACAAATTCAATGACCACATATTTTATTAGTTTGATTTTATTCATACATTTTACATCTTTGTACTTTTTACTTAATTTACTTTAGATGCAGGTCCACATCAGCATTTTGCTGCTTCTGTATATAATTCAACCTGCTTTACCAAATAAATGTATGTATGTATGTATATGTATGTATGTAACTGCCAATTCGATCACATCATCTCGATCAGTTCTCTTTTAAATCGAGCAAATTAAATCGTTCACACTAAATCTATTATGTCCATCCCAAATCGAGCATAGCAACATATTAAATTAAATCGATTACTTGTTCCTTTCTAAATCGAGCAGGGGTGAGAAGTGCTATATGTAAATGAAAGTCGTCCCGAAAATTTGGAATATAGTGTCTCCCGAATTGTGGAGACATTCTAGAAAACAATCTCAGACCTCCCGAGTCTCCCGATTTCCAACCCAAATTTTCAGATTCCTGGAAGTACTTTTTGTTTTTCTCCCGTTTTTCTTTCTTGTTCTTCTTTTCAAAATGAAATTTGATATCCACTCTTTAATAGGAAATGGATGAAGAGCAGGAAATTTTAAAAGTGCATTTAAGGGGTACATTATTGGATCTGTCAAGACAGTTAGCAAAATTTGGACTCGGATGGATTGGATGCTGCCGTATTTAGATTTGAACAATTGGCATCTCATGTGCTTCGACTCAATGTGTCTGGGCTCTTCTAATGCATGATTTTGCATGTTTCTGAAAATTCGAATGAGCTGCATTTTTCTCTCATTTACTTTCCTCCAAAAATATGAAAGGAACCACTAGTACTAATAAAAACACGGTGATCGAGCATGGGATTTGGGTGGCTTGGATCACTGACCGTTCACGAGTGATATGGCCCCTCGCAGCTCCCCCGTCACGAAAGATTTGCATTTGGATTCTAGTGTTTAAACATGCGCCACTTTCATGAATAAATCATATTCTAAGTACATTTATTAACGTATAATTATACTTCACCTTTCTTCGTTCTGTGTCCGCTATCCACGAGGAAACAGAAGAGCCCACGGTGGGATCTTGTCAGCGGTTACAGTATACCAGCAAAGCATCTTGGGTATAGTGATCGATTTAGTTTAGTTTGCTCGATTTAGAAAGGAACAAGTAATCGATTTAATTTAATATGTTGCTATGCTCGATTTGGGATGGAAATAATCGATTTAGTGTGAACGATTTAATTTGCTCGATTTAAAAGAGAACTGATCGAGATGATGTGATCGATTTGGCAGTTATCTAATCAACTTAAAAAAAATCTGATCGAATTAACCAAACATGGCACTCGATTTAGAAAGGTATAGTGATTGAGTTAGAGCTATGGCGCTCATTTTGTAATGTTGACTCTCGATTTGTTATGTTGAATTTTGACAGTAAAACGCGCCATAAAACGGGACTTCTTGAAAGGTAGACCAACTACGCCAATATGTCAAGCTCGTCCTAGGCTTTCTCGGTAAGTTGGGCCTGTTATGCAAATAGTACACGCCAATCCCAAACGGAAATTTCCATTGGGCATTTTTGCTTTCCATTTGCACAAACCGTCGACCAACCGGTTTCCCCATGTAAATGGTAAACAACCTGAGTCTCCAAAGCATTTCCAATCGGCTCTGCAATGAAATACTTTCAGAATTATTCTGTCCAATCGGATACCCGAAACTTTGAAGTTCTTACCGTGCTCGTTTCCACGTGATAGTGCTGACGAATACGGCTATTTGCGCGTCTTAGGCAACAGCCGCGCACAACCCAAAACTATACAACTAAGCTCCATGTTTTCCATAAAGCTTCCAACATCAAACAGGGTTTGACTTTTTCATATTGTTTATTCACTTACGCACCAAACTAATGCCTTCGACTATTTAACTATTTGTTTAACGCTCCAAAATTGACTTAATTAGTTTCGATATGTGCTGTTTGACCCTTCATAGCTCACTCCGTACAGATTTCTGTCATTTTTTCTCATTTAAAGGAAACTCCATTCTTATTAAAATCATGACATAAAAATGGGGTTCGCCGCACTGGTTATCGCGATAGAACTAGTGCGCACAACCTGCATTTCTTGCAATTTTCGAGCGAGGACTGGGGCGAATTTCAAACTGGCATATCCTTGGCAGGTCCTTGGAATGTGCAAGACAGCATTAAAAAATATTTTAAGGAATTGACATCAAGATATGCAATTAGGACGGAATATGATAAGGATGGAGCTTAAACTACAAATCTTCTAATATCGGCGACACCACAACGACAAACCAATGCGGAATTGTGCCGGATCTTTGTAGACCTGGATCAGTTAAAATCAAAAGATACTATGCAAAAAACGGTAGACTGATGTGATTTTATTTCTGTTTTAATTTCTTCTCTTCGCCGTGGGGATCCGTCTACCGTTTTTGCATAGTATCTTAAACTACAAATGTAGTGGTTCATCACAAGGTTAACCACAGGCAGCCCAAGCTCTCCATGTGAACCGCCGTTCAAACAAAATGGCTTAAATTAAATTAGTGTTTGCATGGGAAATCCGAGAAAGGATAATGTAGGTAGCTATAAGAGAAAATTTTTAATAAAAAGGCTTACCTTGATTGTTTGTAGTGTGGTTATTTCACCGATCTAAGGCGTTTTAAGCGATCTTTTAAATTCCACATTTCTTTAAACGCCTTAGATCGGATTGAAAAATTGGTTCCTTAAATCAGAGGCCTGTTTTTGAACAAACAGAAATCCAGTTTAAACCCTCCACAAAATACAAAACTAAACCTATCTTTCTCTAACTGTACAATCTGTTTTCTCTAAGTGTACTTCTAACTTTTCATGTCTGACTATAGATAAGAAACTCGCAGTGTAAAAAAAGGTTTCTTTTAATCAAAATGGCGAGAAAACAACGATGTACGTAATCGATCAGCTGCTAACGGAAAACAGCATTCAGTCCATTCGCTAAACGCAAATAATCAAAGTATCTAGCTTAGCTTATTATAGAATTTCAGTTTGGCGCCTGTCAAATTTAAACGCGAGATAAAACCAAAGAGTACATTCCATTTCCGTGAATAATTTTCCTCAGGTCAAGTTTGTTACATCGTAAACGAAAATGACAGGGTTGCGATATCAACGAATGAAACAGCTGAAATGTTGCTCTCTTTTCTTTCACAGAAGCCTGAGTTCGGCCGTCTCTTGTTTCTTGTTGTGGAATACAATAGGATAAAATTTGTTTCCTTTTTCCGTCTCTTCGCTGTCTTCAGTCGGTTTTGCAAGGTCGTGAAATCGTTGTTCATTCGCCTTCTTCTCCGCAATGGCCTGCTGCTTCTTCTGTTCTTTCAAACGATATCTCTTTCGACAACACATCCAGAGATAAAAATAAGCAAGGAAACAGAAAAAGAGAACCGCAGCCACAAGGAAGAAGATAATAAAGGCCAAGGGCGCTCTGTGGAAAAACATCTTGTCAGCTTTAGCGGAAAACTTTTAACCTGAAATTGGAAGAAGACGCGGCGCTGGTGAAATCACTTGTGAGTAAAACATAACATGAAAGCCAGGCAGGTGGGTTTGATCACAAGTTTAGTGCGAAAAACAGAGGACTCAGTGTAATGGCGAAATCTCCACGCAAATTTGCATCAAGTGACCCAAAACACTTCTTATACAAGGGCCTATCTTTTCAGTACAGCGGAAACAGGCTTTTTCAGTAGTTACAATGATTTTTGACCTATTAGTGTATTCAAATGGCGAGTGACGCAGAATTGCATGAATTAAAAAACATTAAAGATTAGGAGATTTCCGCGTGCCTTTTGTATTTGTGCTGTCAATACGTCATTGTAATGACAACGCAATATAATGTAATCTTGTCAACCAATGAAAAAGCCTGTTGCGAAATCAAAAGTAATTCAAAAGATTACGGAAATCTTGGAATAAGAAATCTTTTACTTGCATGTTATAATGAATTTTCTGAATTTTGTGTATTCTTATGTGGCTATTCCAACAAGACTGGAGACTGGATGTTTTTAAGCCGTATTGTTACAGATAAACACTGCAAACGGCTCCGACAAATGGAAAAGTACAAGCTGTAAGCGAGAACGTTTCAGTTTAGCGGCGACTCTTTTGGAAGCCATTTGAAAACAAGAATTGTTACACAAATACAGGCACGCTTTCGAATGTTACAATAATCGACCATCTTTATACGATAACATTATAATGTAGCAATGAGTACTATTTAACCTGAGTAATGTATAAATGTACCCAATTTTCAACAGAGTTGAGGAAACACAACAATGGAACCCGTCTTTTCTATAGTGTTTCTATAGCAGAGCAGAAAACTTACTAATCCAGATTTATTTTAAATCTGTGCAGTTGTGTTAACAGTAAAAACGATGTCAAACTAATGCAAACTGTAGAATAGAATAGAGGGGGTAAGTTTCTAAAGAAACTGTGGTGCTGCGTCGGTGGGAATTATAACAATATAATTTGGTTTTATCAACTGGGTTGATAATGTGAATTGGCCACCGTAAAGAGATTCGAGAGCTGACGGTTCCAGCGTTAGCCCTTCGTCGGAGCGAATCAAGGAATTGTGGGTCGTGTGTTGTTTATATGGAGAAAGATGGAGCTTCGCTACTGGTTGGTGCCTGGTAACGTGAAAACAACGGAATAAATTAGTTGAATGAAAAGCGTTCGTTGAGTGCCGATATATGGCAGTATGCGGCCTTTCCCTTCACCAAGGAAGCACGGAAAGTCGCAAAACTCTAGAGCAAAAATTTATTTTTCAAATCGGCACTCTTAATCCTCACGGTATCAACGAACGCTTTTCATTCAACTAATTTATTCCGTTGTTTTCACGTTACCAGGCACCAACCAATAGCGAAGCTTCATTTTTCTGTATATAAGCAACACACGACCCACAATTCCTTGATTTGCTCCTACGAAGGGCTAACGCTCGAAACGTCAGCTCTTGAATCTCTTTACGGTGGCCAATTGACATTATCAACCCAGTTGATAAAACCAAATTATACAAATAAAACAGACAGTAGTCATGTAACTTGTCATGTCTTTATTTCATTACCGATATCGCTAAAACCTTAAATTTACATTGACTAATTTGTAAGAATGCGTAATTTTGAATATTTACAAGAAATCTTGCCACTTCATTGAGGTGTATTTATTTATAAAGTTCAATTTTCATTTCAACTATTCTAGAAATCTAGTAGGCAAATACTGTAAGCAGGGATGGAAATATTACTCTTAGTCTCTCCTAGAAAAACAAAAATATATATATAATTTATTGGTGTTTTACGACCCACAATAGAATGAGAACCGTAGAAGACATATTCACGTTTTCCAGAAATAAACGAAACAAATAGAGACGAAAAAAAAAAAGACCATTCTAGCTATTTTTACAGTTTTTGTGTATCAGTAGGTTTTCCCAAACTGCTCGAAAATTGGAATTGGAGAAACAACTGTTTCAAATCTCTGCAAAAACAAAAGAAAATATACAATGAGTAACCTGTCAACTGCATAGCTCAAAGTGTAAATTCTCCTAACTCATTCACATTATTTCTTTACTGTAATTTCTGAGAATTTGATGTTTCATCAACACAATATCTAATAGTTGATGGTTTTCTGTATTCTCACCACCTGTTGCTTGACAACGTATTGATACTGTAAGGAGAAATTAGCACATTTGATCGTTCTGAAGTGTTGCGGAGTGATTCTTCAATCATTCTTGTGTTTCCGAAAATTGCCTGGAGAATACGTGTAAAGCCTTTGACATTGAGGCCTAACTGACTCAATATAACTGCCGACGCTGAACTCTGATTTATGTAGCATGAAGCAGTTAGAAATATTGCTACTCCACATCGCAGGTTACATGTTCCCCAGTATTTTGTCAGGTTGCCCCAACAATTTAACGGTACCCTGGGTGGAGAGAGGTACTGTGAGAACGGGGTCTTGCCTCAACCTCGTTCCCAGGGTTTCTCTTCTTCCCGGCCCAAAGAGCGAGAAGAGGGCAGGAAGATGAGAGACCCTGGGGACGAAGTTGTTTATGAAGCTCTAAGTCTAAGTCTGAAATGACCAGGTTAACAATTTGCGATATCAGTCCAATCAGTCATTATTGATCCAACGCCTTCGACAACCTTAAAAATGTCTCACCGAGGGCGTTATATGCCTTTCTGGGACCTCTTCTCTGAAATGTTTCGTTCCATATGGCAGACTGAAAAAGTAATAAACAAGCATAGTTAACGCAATAGTTTGTTAAACGGTCGCTTACTTATGTATGTTCTAACAAGTCTAAACCTAAAACTAAGGTAGTAGGTAGTATTCCTTTTAACCAATCTGGTGTGTGATCAAGTTAATCCTGATTATCTGAATATTTGTGTTTGCTGGAACTAAAATCTAAAACAATGTCGAGCCACAACGGTGTTTGTCGTAAAACCAAAACCAAAGTAATTACTTTGGCCAATCACAAAGGACGGAGACAATCCAGTGAACCAATCAAAACTCGAAGTAATTACACGTAGCCGACACAAAGCGCGGGAAAACGTGCTCGCGCGAGTCACAATTGCTTTTGGTTTTACTTCTGATTGGTTGAAAAAGTGGCGCAAGATTTTTAAACCAATCACTGAGCGTTGCAATGCAAAACCACAGCAATTCGCTAATTACTTTCGACACTCAATTGATAACCACTCAGGATACGTTTACACGAACGCGTTTTCCAATCGACACGGTTTCAACCACATCGAAAACGACACGGTGTTTTTTGTACACGGAGTAATCTAACCGTTTTCCACGTGATTTCAAAAGCGTTTTGGATAACCAAGCGCTGCCTTCCGTGCGAATTTCACCATGTTCACTATTTGAGAGCCGGCCAATTTCACGCTAATAGGCAATCGTTTTCAAATCGATGCGATTTCTCCATTTCAGCCGTTTACACGAGAAATGAAACCGTATCGTCTTGAAAACGCTCCACTTTTGACAGCGTTTCCAAAACTACCCGGTTTCAATTCAGCGCCGTGTAAACAAAAAGCGTACACGTATCGAAAGCGATGCGGTTACAAATGAAACCGTGTTCGTGTAAACGCAGCCTCAATAATCCGGACCAAGTTCGCTCAAATGGAACAAAAATCTGAAACACCATTGGAGGTGGATTGTTCAGATTACAATCTCAGATTGGTTTGTCTATAAATGGAATGGGAAATCTAGTTTTCGATCGCAAAATCCGGAATTTGATGGTTAAAAACGCTACTAAAGAAAACGCTGTCATTAGACAAGGTGAAGATCAAGTCTAAGATCAGCTACGAATTTTCATGTTGCGGTCTCGTGAACTATCGAACTACCACCTCGTGGGAAACAGTAGGCTTGAAATTCTACTGACCCACCGATAGCTTTTACTTTTCTTGTTGTCGTTGTTTGTGCGGCTGGAAGTATTGTTTCTGTTGTTTTTCTGTTGTTCTCTCGAACGATTGCGGACCATTCATGCGAGATCTTACGAGACTCAAGTTCCCATGACGTCACTCACCTTCCATATTGGGAAGTGGTGTGCAGCAAAGGATCATACGGTCGCCCTCGATGCGTGAATGGAACAAATCTGAAACGAGAATATAGAACCCTGTTACGGAGAGATAACAAAAGTCTGCATTCGTGCCAAGTGACATCATCATCAGACCGGAGCTTATCACGGCTTCCTGTTTATACACCCCCCTCCCCTGGGTGGGATGCTAGTCCATCGCAGGGTTACCCCCAGCAGTAAATTCGCCGGTACCCCTTGCCCAAGAATACAGTGGCCCAGCCAGGGCTCGAACCCGGACTGTCAGATCCAGAGTCCCTCCCTGAGACAAAATGTAGCTAAATTCAGCTATTTACATTAATCCAACAATAATAGATTGAGTTTCAGTGTAGAACAGTTCTCTACAAACGACAGGAACACATTAGGAAGCCAGGATGACTAACGATGGCGAAGATGGAAACGGATTGTAATGTGGACAAACTTAAGCACATGAGGCTTCCATGTAAGAAACGAAACAATAATGATTTGAATTTGTAGAACAGTACTTGACAAATGACAGGAACCCTTAGGAAGTGAAGATGACGAACAATAGCGAAGATGAAAACGGATTGCAGAATGGCAAGAAAACCATGATAGTAGTCTGAAACACGGAGAAAATGGCTGCTGTTAGTGCTTCTGTAAAGAGAAAGATTAGACAAGTAAAGCAAGGCATTTGGGTAAAACCATCACCAACAATGAGATCATCATACCTTGAGAAGAATAATGCAAAGAAAGCCATCTTGACAGGAAAGCAATAGACGGAGAGTTAATCGACAGAGTTGTTGCGATACCTGTGGCTGCACCGTCAGGTAACGGTGTACAGGAGGAAAAGATAACGCTGGCTGGCTACTTTAGAGCAATTTTCAATTGAGTATCGATAGTAACACAGCAATGTATTAGCTTTGCTTCAACACGCCCTTTGATTGGGTTAAAAATATCGCGCCACCTTTTCAACCAATCCGAGGTAAAACTCGCTCGCGGACGTTTTCCGGCGCTTTGCACAGCTCATTAAATTGTCTGTCTTCCGTGATTGGCCAGTGCGGTTTTGGTTTTACAAGACTCAAACGAAAATTGCTCTACCACAGGATCTTCAAAAGCACATGCACCTTTAACTTACAAACAACAACGAGTAATCTCTATAATAAAGAGATGGCTGAGAAAAAAGGAGACTGTTATCACATTTGAAGGTCAATGGAGAATTCTTAATTACTAAGACTGCTCTACATCTAATTTCTCCTTACAATATCAATACATTTTCAGGCAGACACATGAGCAGAATATAGAAATTCGTCAGCTAGGAGATATTGTCTTGATGAAACACCCAATTCTCAGAACTAACGTCAAGAGAATTGTATGGCAGCAGCTAAGGGGAATTGATAGACTGAAGAATCGTAGATACCGAAGGCTCAAGACACAATCCGTGCTAAATCGATATCCAGGAGTCTCCCAGTTACAGACCAAATGGCCTGGTATGTATAGGTCACCAAATCTCCCGTGCGTTCACGCTTATATATTGGCCAACTGCGTCCAGTACTGAAAATCCAACAGAAATAACACCCCAGGAATGATATCCACCAATGATATGAAACTTTAAATTCTCACAAGTGGTAACTAGTGTATATGGAGACCAATGAGAATACGCATTCTGATAACAGACGTTTTGTGAATGCGGATAAAGCATTTCAATGTTGCCAGCTCTGACACAAAGCACCAACAGATTGACCACAGGTTGTGGTGAAACGTGTCTAGCTTGTTTTTAATAACCAGAGCTTTGTAAGCCAAGCATCAGTGGAATCCACAAGTGGGAAAAGAAACACAGAAAACAGATCGACTCAGAGAAGAAGAGAAGACAGCGGCCAAAGACTTGGAAAAACATCAGCAATGAAGTTCTCACGTTGGATAACCTTGCAATACTGTGCTCCATAAGGAAGCAGGTATGAAGCAGGCGAGTACATTAAAACAGGTTTTGTCAGTAAAATCTGTACATTCTAACAGGTTTATCTGCACTGCCAGACAGACTTGATTGCTTTGGTGAATGTTTTGTTGAAAATGGACATTCAGTTTTTTTGTTGCTATGACAACAGGTTCATCAACTCACTTATCATCTATTACTCTTGTTACCCATTCATTGGATTTCATTTCAGCCCTGCAAAAACAGAAAAATAAGTTATCAGCATCGTGCCCTGTTAAATACATCTGAGACACGAAGTGTGCTGTGTTTTGTTCAGTGGCACTGTGCTGTATTTTGTTAAATTGTGTTCTATTGCATTGTGCTGTGTTGTGCTGTGATAGGCTGCATTATGTGTTGTGCTGTGTTGTTGTTCTGCATTGTGTCATGCTGTGCTTTGTTGTGTCGAGTTGCGTAGTGTTCTGTTGCATTGTGCTGTGTTGTGCTGTGTTCTGTTGTGACACTGTGTTGTGTTGTGTTGTATTGTGTTGATGAGCTGTGCTGTAATGTGCTCACCTGTACTGTGTTGTGCCGTGTGAATTTATTAAAAGTGGTTGGTTTTTCAGGAATAGTTTTATTCTGGGCATGCTAATCTATTTTTGGATGATATTTAAAAACAAAGTTCACTGATTTCGTACCTTGCATCCTCTGCTGAGAGGTATGAAGTGGCAACTCTTAACGATGGATTGAGGGGTTTATGTCTCTGTTGCCACACCTGATCTGGAGTGCGAAATGGACCCTAAGGTGCATGTAGATATAATCTGTTAGAACGGCATATCTGAATTGTGGTAAGTTGCACTTATTTAGAGCAAAAACCTTGAGTGATATCAATTACATTGAAGCATAAGCTATTGAAAAGTACTCTTCTGAATGTGGTTTTAACATTTAAGTTTGCGGTCTTTGTGGAAAATACTCTTAGGTGTGACTAAATGAAAGCTATCAATTAGCATTTTTCAAATATTACTGTTGATCTGTGCAAGCTGCAATTGGTTGGAGCAACTCTGCAACCATACATTGTACATGTATACTGTGTAAGGGCCAAAAGTCAGACTGGATCAACTCAGATTGCAGCTTATTTGAACATTCAAGGATTAAGCAGGTATTCAAGAAAGAGGCACAGAACAATTGCTGCTATTCTTATCTTTAAATTAGCTATCAGAGTTGATCTGGTCCAACATTTGTCCCTGCCTTATATACAAATTTCCTTACTTGTACTTTTGCTGCTGATTTCATAGAAATGGGTGGAAGTGGAGGGCTCCTTGATTCCCTAGATGCCATTTTTATGCTTTGTGAGTAATTGAGAATCTCTGCCGCATCTGATGGTAGCTGTGACCTCAGCTTATGCCGGCTTCTATGGCTAAGAGGTCTTGCATTTCTCAGCTCAATTTCTTTTGCTGATGGTTGCGGTGGGTAGAATGGAGAGTTGTATACTCCAGGGATTTGGTGAGTGCTGACTAAATAATGAGTTTTTCTTGCTTTCATTTGTTTGGTAAGCTAAAATGAGAAATTGAAAACAAATCAAACAGTGTTTTCAGGTATTTCACCCAAGACTCTGAAGCTGGACCACGTACTTCTGGTCAGCAGTGTGATACAGTTGTGCATGTTCAAGCATTTGGGTCAGGGTCTTAAACACTGTTTTGGTTCACTCATCTACACTACACAACAGAACTATAAATAAATTACTTTTTGGCAATCCAAAACTCTAAAGAAAAGAGTCTAATTATATACATAATATCATAATCAACATCTTAATGTCAAGTCACCTTTTCTTCCAAATCCTTTTTCAGCTTCTTCTCTTGTCGGGATTTTATAGAAAACTCCTCTAACTCTTTTCTAAAACAAAAATTAATAGATTAGAGTTTATTATAAATATATTATTTATGGTTTATTTTGTGAATAATTTGCATTCTTTTGTGAATTATGAGATTTTTCGTGGATTGTGTGATTGGATGTGATTTCAGGTCAATTGTGCAAAATCACACCATCGCGTAATATCAGAAGGCCTGTCTAGAAGAATGATTGTGAGAATAAATTCCCTGACCTCTCTGATAAGAAAAGGGAGTTGCAACAAGGTTAATGAAGAATTTTAGTAGGGGCTGAAAATTATGCTAGGCCTGCAAAATAACCACTACTGTTTTGTATAACTCTTACCTCACTCTTTCGTTCTTGATAACAACTCCATTTAAGTATTTCTTGCGACTGTAGTAATTAAAGATATATTTACGGATATAATAACCTGTAGGTAAAAATAAAACCAATAATAATTCCAATAAAACCAATAAAATTCTGCATCAAACAGTGATCATCTTTTTAGATGTACAGTAGGTATTAGTAAGTTTATACAATCATGTGCATAATAGCTGTATGGTCGATAATATCATTGACAACATACCTCTCCAAAATTTTTGAATCTAAAACAAAATAAAAAAAAATTTAATCAGTTAACTGTTGGTATTTTTTAAAATACAGATTAGCCTCTCAAGAAGTGAAATGGGCACTGCCCCGACCTTGAACTAACTGGGGTAAACAATCATTTCTTTACCAAGCAACAAAAGTCTGGAATAGCCTACCAACTGACTTTGAAGAAACAAAATTTTTATCTATTTTTTAAAGCCAAACTGAAAACTTTGTAGAAAGATTTATTGATTTTTTTCATCTGTTTCACTAATTTGTATATGTTTATTAACTAATTTTTATTTATTTTAAAATTACCCCTGAAAACTGCCTTCGCGAGTTGGGTTCCTTCGTTAAATAACAACAAGAAAAACATTAAATATTATTGTTATTATTATTATTACTGTTTGTTTTGGTGTAAATGTTATGTTGCACTTACTATTGTTGCCTGTTTGTTATAGAAATCTATTCTCATCTTGGCAAGCTTTTCCTGATGAAAAAAGAAAACATTCAGATTCAAATTCAACACTTCATTCATGTATCTTCCTAAGCAGCACTGTTTAATGTCTTAGTTTATACCTGCACAAGTTGTCTGTAAATTTCTCTGCCTTTGTGTCCGCGAAAGTGTCTTTGTATCGTTTTCGCACAAAAATGCAGAAATCTACAAGAGATACAATGGACAATTTATTGTAAGTTATTGATTTATAGTCAGCATGAGTCATATTGATTTCTAGTCAGCATGAGTCAGTGAGAAAAGGTGCAAGAATCATTTTTAAAAACAACAATTTAAACATGTATGACTTACCAAATTTATTCTATTTATTTTTAATGCAATTTTTCTTGGACAACTATAAATGTGACAAGCATTAAAACAAATTGCAGCACAACTTACTTCAAGTACGCTCTAACTTTCGTTCCTCTAAACCAACATTGGATTTTTAGTGCTGCCTGGAATTCTCTGTTCCTCTGATCTTCTGCATCTCTGTAACAAAAAGAACACCACCTCAAACACACCTCACTTCACATGACAATGACGCCAATAAGAAAAAAAAAGAAACCAGTTCAGTCCCAATGAAATGATACCATTTCACGGCAAAAATCGCCAGCCATAAGTGATTTCCTGCAAGAAGCCATTCCATTTATATATCTGCAATGAGGGATTGGGAAATCTGAGGGGGCCAAGGGTTTTTCAAAAGTTATTTCTGGGTGGGGGGGGGGGGGGGGGCTATGTGGGTGGCTTTGATCTCTCCTGTTTTCTGAAGCAGGGGATTGTGTCGGCACTTTGATCTTGCTTTCCTGAGGGGGTCTTCATGAGCTATTTCTGAGGGGGCAGAAGACACCAAAGGCCCTCAATAGGGGGCAGCGGATATTAAATCGAATGGCCCACACAAGTCGCTCGTTCAATTATATTTCCTCGATCGTGTACATAATTGCGCATTCCGCGCTGTATTCCGCGCTTTTATATTTCAAGCGATTTTAAAGCGATCTTTTCCAAATAACTCTATCCTGTCTATCAATACAATAAAAAAACGAGGACTCTAGAATTTACAATGTACTCATTGGAAGTGTGTGCCGTGGCGATCGATTACAACCCAAGAAGTTTTACCAACTTATTCAACTCTTTTGAGGAATCAGGGTCATTATAAACTTAAATTAACTAGACCGACGAAAATAAACGACATGCAAATTCCAGAATACAAATTTAATATGATGTTGGCTTGGTTGTTCTGCAAAACGCCGAAGTCAAAATTCCAGTATCTTTGCTGTCTTTTTATGTTTAAAATGTATAGACATAGGAATCGATACTTGAGCAACAGATCAACACTATTAAATATTCCATCATACCTCTTATTTTTGAATGATTCCTCAACAACTTTTCTTCTCGACTCCATCAATGTTACGAAGGTCGCCATTTTGCCTTTCTGTCTTCATTGCTTCCATGGAAACAAGAGCCAAAGTTCTTCATCCCCAGTGCATGCTCTTCCACGGTCAACCGAGCATGATTGACGGTTGCTATCCGCCATGTTGGTGCCCAAACAAACCCGCTCAATAGAGAGATTACAGTGAGAAAGTAAGCGTGACAATGGTTCTTTGCGTTGTTTTTGGATGTTCAAGTAGAAGTGACCGAGAAAAAGGGCTTGGATTTTATCGAATACCTTCTGTGGTAACCGATAAAGGTGAATTTGAAGAAGAACTGACTAGAGAGCGAAGAGAAAAATGGATAAATGCGATCAGTCGCGGAGACTTGAAATCGAAAGACGTCCTCAAAAGTGAACGTGTCTGTGGCAAGCATTTTGTTTCTGGAAAGCCAGCTGCTAAATGGGATAAGCACGAAATAGATTGGGTTCCTACATTGGAACTTGGCAAGAAAAGTTATGGTTCGAAATTAGACCATGAAACTAAGGCGCAGAGAGCTGAAAGGGCAAAGAAGCGAGAACAACTTGCACTCGAACGACAAGAACGCGAAGTGGCAGAGAAACGTCGAAAGCTTCTGGAAGATAGCCTTCCTGTTGCTCAGATCGACTTTAGTCAGCCAAGAACTTCGACTGAAGTAGAGGAAAGTCTAACCGAAGGGAATGAGGAAATAATTTCTTCTGATCTGGCGGCCACAGCAGTAAGCGAAGTTGAAGAAATCGAACCGGAAACCCATAAGGACGCCGAGTGTCAAACAACCGAGTTCGACTACATGTTTCAGAGAAGCCAATATCAAGCCCCAGACAAGGATTTCTTTGATACTGATGATAAAATTCGCTTTTACACTGGATTACCGTCTATGGAAGTACTCATGGTTGTTTATGAGCTCGTCTCCCCACTTGTAACACGGCAAACACAGTCACTCGACAGATTTCAAGAGCTCATCATTGTACTTATGAAACTAAGACTTAATGCACCATTGCAGGATCTTGCATACCGCTTTGTTGTTTCTGTGTCAACAATTTCCCGAATTTTTTCCCACTGGATTGTTTTAATGGACAAAAGGCTATTTCCCTTTGTGTACTGGCCTGACAGGGACCAGCTGTGGAGGACAATGCCCCAGTGCTTCCAGTATGCATTTGGCAAGAAAATAACTGTTGTCATTGACTGTTTTGAAGTGTTTATCGAAAGACCTTCAAACTTGCTAGCTAGGGCACAGACATTTTCAAGTTATAAACACCATAACACAATCAAAATTCTGGTAGGGATAACACCACAAGGGACAATTTCATTTGTGTCTGAAGCCTGGGGAGGTCGTGTGTCAGATAAATATTTAACTGAGAACTGTGGCTTCCTGGACAAACTGATTCCTGGAGACATGGTCATGGCAGACCGAGGATTCACCATCACAGAGAGTGTCGGACTGAGAAATGCTAAACTTGTGATACCAGCTTTCACAAAGGGCAAGTCTCAGCTTGACCCTGTGGACGTGGAGAAAACAAGAGGTATTGCGAATGTCAGAATTCATGTTGAACGTGTGATTGGACTGCTAAGAAGGAAGTATACTATACTAGAAGGTACCTTGCCAACTGACTTTTTGATTAGTAACCATGAGAATTCTGACAGGTGTACTCCATTAGTAGATCATATGATCAGAGTATGCTCAGCTCTTGTTAATTTCTGCCCCCCAATTGTTCCATTTGATTAGTTCACCCTCTCATTAATTTTTGCACACTGTAAATACCTCTAGGCTTCTCATTTAATTATCCACCTTTGCAGGGTGCTTTTTTAGAGCAAATAGGTAAAAAAATAGTGAATGCCACATGATCTTAAGACTCACATGTTGGTCCTGATGTAAAGTTACATGACTTGTATGAGTTAAAGGCTGTAAAGTGTTCATTTCAATTTGCATAATTAACAAGTTTCCAAGACATTACCTAGTTAAAAAAAGCAAAGCTGGGCTGCTAAAAATGTGTAACATTTTAAAAATCTGTAAGGACTGATGTGAAAATATTTTCTCATAACAGCTGGCTTAATAAAGAATTTGTATGATTTGAATGCTTGTTTATATCATGCTTTCAGTCCCTGAATATTCACTTCCCCTACGGAATAAGGTAATAATCTCTGCTCCAATTTAAATGCCCTCATTTCTATGTGTTGTATTGCAAAAATATGGGTGTCCTATCATAACAGGCAGAGCATGTATATTATTATTTGTGTTGTGTTATTTAAATGGACTGTATGCTACATCTTAGGGAGGTGGGAGTGAATGGTTCAACTTAGGAAATATCCATACCCAAAAATGGAGAGTTGTTGGAAATTCTGACGAGGGAGATGGGTCTCAGGAGCCAAAATTTATAAGGAAAGGAATATAGAAATTCAAGGGGAAATTGAGTGTTCAAAATATAAAATGAATAAACACTCCAAGATGGAGGTATGGATATTTTCCAAAACCACACAAAAATTTATGTTAACTAGGCTTTGTCTGAATTGCTTACGATCAAAGCCAGAGACTAGAAAAACATGACTAAAAATGATCTTTAACAAAGTTACTGAAGATTTTGCATGTTCCTTTGAGTTCTAAATTGTGCCTCTGTTTCAAAACGAAGGAAACAAGCTGAACCTGCCATCCCTTAGACATTTGGCCAAATGAGGTCTCATACCTCGTACATCAAAATTGATAAATGTGGGGTCTTCGCCAAACACCAGGCAGGTAGCAAACGCAATTGCGAAAACACCACAGTCACTTCCATTTGTCTGTTGCTGGACTGGCTTTGGATCCAGGGCAATCAAACGTCCACCTAATAAATCATTTGTTTGTTCTTCAACCTCTTGAATGATAATTGAGTCATGATAGAGGCTGTCAAAAACATTGACATAGCCAGGCACACATCCAATTGAGCTAGTACATACCCAGTGATTGTTCCCAGTGTGTAAAAGTTGAATAAATTCACCACCAACAACATCAAAATTTCGAACTGGGCCAAGTGTTGGTCGCTGAAAACCTGCGATAACTTGATTCTCGCGCTGTAACAAGACATGGGCTTGTTGGATGATGTCACAGTCTAGCCATCCAATAGGACTATTAATTAAATCAAAATGGTAGTCTGTTAGATTTGCTAGTGCACTGTACTTATCAGTTTCACCTTGTGTGACCTTGGTGACAAGAACATCACTTTCATCCTCACTGCTGGAGGAATCCAACCAAGAAGAACAAGTGGTGGGGGTGGTGGTGGGGGTGGTGGCAGCTTGGGCAGGTGTAATCTTCTTGCATGCTGAGCATTTCCATGTTGTTTTGTTGTTGTTTGGCATTCGCCTCAAATCAAGACACTTGAGGTGAAAGTACTTTCCATTTTTGCAGTTTTCTGCATGGCACTCAACTAACTTGTCTGTAGGACTCGGCTTAGCCTTGCAAATGCAAATGCTCTCGCATTTCATGGCTGCATGGTCTGACTGGACAGTAGGTCCTAGCGATCTTCTAGTGTTCCTTTTCCTTTTGAACTCTGGAAGTCTGGAACAGTGAGGGCAGTACCAGGTCTTTGGCATTGCAACAGATGTGAGCGAGAGACAAGATGGATGAAACCTTTGGTAAGGGCAGTTGTTGTTGCTACATGAAATGCTGTCCTCGCTTTTCTCTGTTCGACAGAAGCAGATGGCATCCTTGCTTGGCAATGTTGGTGGTATTGTGCACCTTCGGGTATACCACCGTCCTAAGACCTCTGGGAGAAGGCATATCCTCCAGAATAATTCAAGTTTGGGCAAAACTAAGTTCCAGTGCTGTACATCTGGATATATACGCTGGACGAACAGGTGGATGTTGTTTGCCTCATCAAAGGCACACACCACAAAGTCATCATACTGGAGATTCGGGACTGTGAAAAGTTGCTGCTGCACTTGAAAGTAGTAGTTGTGGCTCTTTTTAAGCTGCAAATTTCCATCCACTTTCTCCAGGCAGGAACCTTTATGTTTAACATACTCATCAAAGTTTCCATCAATAATAACAATCGGGCATTTAACCTCCCCGCATCCACTTCCACAGCAGTCACATGACACGAGAAAATCAGGGGTGGCATGAAGAAATGAATGTTCTCTGTTGATAAACAAACCACACTTTTTGACTTGAAAATTCACATGACGTCCTTTCATGGATGCTTCATATGCCTTTATGGCAGCACTTTCATGTTTCTGGCCATGCCTTGTAGCCTTGGTGTTGACTTTATAGAGGCTTGGATAACAAATTGTCTTTATTAAAGACTGGGAGGGCTGAGCAAGGTTTGTGTGAAAGGCTGAAGAGCACTGAGATGCTCCAATTCTGCCAGCACGATGTCTGTAAAAACCAGATCCACTTGCTTGATCTCGTGTGCTCACTTCTACTTTGTTGATGTGTTCGTCAGAAACACCCAGTGTCACTTGAACACACATTTTAAGTAACTCCGGGTACTCTAGCTCCAGGTTTTTCGTTTCAAACAAGTCAGGGATAATTGGCAGTGTGCGGCTTTCGTCAATAAACTGGTCGGCATAGGGTTCGATGAGGCTTAGTGCTACAGCTTTGATCTTACAAGCGTTTAGTTTGGCATAGACTTCCTGAATTTCTGCATCGGACGGAATCGCATTCGCATATTTATCGCACCGTTGTTCTAAACTTTTATCGCTTGCTTCCCCAGTAATTTCAATTTTCTGTTCCAGAGTGCTTTTAAGTTTTTTTGCTGATGAAAAGTCGATATCACGTACTTTTGCGTATGGCACTTCATTCACGTAGGTCGGAAGAATCCACGTGCATTTGGCTTGCGTGCAGGCGAGCTTTCCTTGAATTCGTGTCACAGCTTCGATGTAAAACATCACGCTCGCTACATGTGAACACGATTCGGCCAGTCCTGCCTTGCAGCCTAAACAGTGTGCGGAGATAATTGTGCCGTCCTTGTCTACAATCATCCAAATGTTGACAAGGGGATCATTCATTCGCTGTGAATGTCTCACCTTTCCCACGACAACAAACTTGCTCGCAATTTCTTTCCCTTGAACTGACGCGACGAAACCAGAAACCATTTGGTTGTACGCCTCCAAACTTTTAAAAGCCTTGAATTGCTGATTAGTGTAGTAGCTTGTCTCCAAAACTAAATAAGTAAGCAAGTCAGAGACTTCTATAGGAGGCAAACATTCGGCGCTGAATTGCTCACTCGGCATGGCCGCTGGATCGACACCAACCACAGAAATTTTCTTTAAATATCGCTCTCGGACGTGGCTTTCGAGGTTTTTCGCGTAAGAAGAAAGCACTGGTACCTCATCTTGCGATTTTGGGTCACTTTCGGGCAAAACATCCATTGTGAAGGCGAATTTTCGAAGACTTTGTGAGTGAAAGCTTAGAAATGGCATAGATTTGCATACAAATTCTCACCTAACCTGGGCACCAACATGGCGGATACCTAATTTGCATAATATTGTGACGTCAGCTGAAAACCGGGAATATTTATTTTTTCAATCGCGAATTAGCAAGCGAGGTTTCTTACCATGATGAGCGATTAGGAAAACTGGGAACTGGTGTTACAATATATATCGTAGAAACTCTCGCCTGTTTTCTGCGTTCGCTTTCGACTATTCGCCGAGAAAGAGCCTGGAACAGGCTATCCGTATCCGTCTGCTTGAACAGGAACAGAGCGTTTAGTGAACGGTTATGATGGGGTTATCCATGTATATATTTGGCCATATCGAGGAAGGAGAATTATTTCACGTGACTTCGGTTCTATCACGTTACTATTTTCATTTTTCCAGGGGTGAAATTTTCCACGTGCACTATGTACTGCTAGTGTTATTTTGTCACGCTATCGAAACGTGGCTGGCTCGTGACGCATATTTTCGAAATGACTTAACGCGACAGCAAGGAACCAGAAATCAATACCTTCAGCATATATATATTTGCCCGCAGCCGGCAAGCCTGCTCCTAGCTCCTCAAGATTTCACAGAATAAGTTGCTTTACCTAGAACATGAAAAGTATGGGTGGTAATAATTTTAATGTACAGGAACATATAAGATGGTTTCGTACGCCTCCGGTTTTTACACAACAGGGACGGGGTCAAATATTGATGTCAAGGCCTGTATTATTTATGGCCATGATTATATTTTCACTTTTGTGTTTTAAACAGATTCTGACCGTAGTTGACAGTTCAAGGTTTTCGAAACGTCTTTTATGTTTCCTTTGTTGATAATTAATATTTTTATTTAGTAAAGACAACTTTTAAGTTCAAAATGCAACGGAATGACGATTTAGTAACTGAATTTTTTTGTAAAAATGAAAAAGTTGTAATTTAAAAGTTAAGTAGCCGGCAAATTATTTAGTAGGCATAATGATATTGACTTAACAGGGTCTTAAATTTGACACACAATGAATGGAAAATTCCATCTTTGGTAAAGAGACAAGAAAGTTAGTAAGTAGAAAGGGGGGTCGCTACTTTCCAGAAATGAGTGAGGTTTTTCTCCGGAGGAAAGACTCGAAAACACTTTTGTGTTTGCGTTTCAGCAAAGAACACATTTAGTTCAAATTTAGCGACTACCTCACCTGGATACCAGTCTTAACAGGCGCGTTTGCTGTGTACACAATGCCAAACAAGCACGGTCGCTTCCGTGTCTGACCTCACGGTATTGCGCAGCGGCATTTTTGAGAATAGTAATTTCTTTCTTGAAATAAATATTTCTGTAGTTAGAAAATGTCAGTACATTTTTGAATTCTGATGTGCACTACTTGACAGTAGCGATTTTGCTCCAAGAAGGAAGCTGAAAGTTCCCTTTTGTTTACACTCATCCTACGCCGTTTTATATTTGAGAATGTACTAGCAAGATCTGGTCTCTGGGGAGTGGCTAGTTTCGACTCTGCCTTTTTCGAAGCTTTTTCAAATTTAATCGTTCGATCTTCAAAGATTTCGCAGTTCCCAGGAGATCACGCTCAAGTATATCTTTTAAACGTTTCTTTTGGCACACAATCTACGAAACGTGACCCCTTCAATAGGCTTACGGAAACACACCACTACCCACGGGTAATATTTATTTATAGAGCGATTGAACGTTCGTTTCCGCATGAGCACATTTCGCACGGGCGAGAGTCACACTCGTAGGTGTTCGGAAAACTTCGTTGGTTACGTAATAGTGATAACTCCATATTTGGCAGGTGTCGGCAACAATCGTCAGCAGTTTTTTGTTGCTATTCAATCATTGGCTCCAAATGACATCACCACTTCTTTTGAGCAATCTATTTTTGCTTCAATGTTTCTGAACTCGCTATGCAAAAGATGTACTACAAACTGCGGTTCTGTCGAAAGCGAAAAGTGCTGTTCTTCGCACTGTCGGAAAGCTGGGAATTTTCAACG
Organism: Blastomussa wellsi; assembly: GCA_947652115.1. NCBI lineage: Eukaryota > Metazoa > Cnidaria > Anthozoa > Scleractinia > Plerogyridae > Blastomussa > Blastomussa wellsi. Next base: position 15,607,929 of record OX393572.1, on the reverse strand, counting down.
CAAAGTGAACATTATTTATACTTTTAGGAAGCATTTTGTTGGGATATTGCGACTACACGTGTTGTGAGAGTGCATTCAGCAAAAGTTTCTTCGCCAGCTGCAACTAGCGTGCGTTTCGGTGTTCTTGTCTGAAAGACTAAAAAATCATCTTAATGCCTCCACTTCTTTTGATGCCAAGACCAGCTGAGTCCAAAGTTGGATGTATAAATCGTGCCTTAGACATGAGCTGTGAAAAATGGAAGTGTGTTTCATCAAGTGAACTCGCCCAAACCCTAAATAATGTTGGATCTTCAAATTCGGCCGAATTTCTCATTGTTGACTGCAGATCGCTAGTAGCTTTTAACGGACTTCATATTAGAGGAGCTATTCATGTAAATTGCACTGGAATAGGACGAAAAAGACTTTCTCAAGGAAAGGCAAAGCTAAAAGACTTAATTTCTTCTGCAGAGGGAAAAGAAAGATTTATCAGTGGTGGAGTGGGGACAAATTTTGTCATCTACGATGAACTGTCTAGCGGCCCCGAAGATTGCAATCCTTGTCGGCCGATTTGCTTAGTTTTACAAACTCTTTTAAAAGAAGGAAAAAATATTTCAGTACTCAAAGGTAAGTTCTGCTAATTATGCTTCGTTACGTCTTGCACAACTTTTAACACAAGCGAAGGAAATCTTTGAGTGCCGCGCGTAAATGTCAACAAAGACTTCAGAGCTCAACGATTTTTTCGCCACCTCGTCTGGATTAGTGGATTTGGTTTCAGAAATTTCGTGGAAAATGCTTTATACAGGGAATGATTGTAGCGCTCACAGTTAACAGCATTTTGTTTCTGATGTGTGCGCGTGTGCATTTATCCATGAACCAAAGTGATTACGTTACGCGCTTCTGTTTGCGACAAGAATTCTGTGACGCAAAGTGCGGTTTTTGTGTACGGTCAAATACCGAAAGAGCGCAAAAGCTTTCTTTTTTCAAAGCCAGGCTTTATTTATATGAGCAGGAAATAGTCTGACGTCGGTTTTCCTTTGCGCGAATTCTCTTGGACACACGAAATGATTTATTTCTGAAAAATGAAAATGAAAGTTCGAATTCTCTGCTGTGGACCTTTTTTTTGAATTCGTTCCGATTGGGAAGATGCAATGGCAGAACCATTACATGTAAATGCTATCAAATCAGTGATCTATCTTTTGCTACGATGAATATCCTGGTCCAGCGAGTATTTATTGCGGTTCACGAAACTAGATGTAAAGATCAACAGATTTCCCAGGAAATTATTCCCTCGCAACCATTGTTGTGAGTAACACTAAAAAAAAATCTGTGATAAGGATCAAGTGTGAATCTTCGGTATGGATAATACAGCATACATGAATGACATAACGCAACAGCTATGAAAAGAATTATATCAACACGACAATAATGCAAAAATGTGTTGCAAGTTATTTTTCTGCCTTGTTAAGTTAATTTAACTTATTAGAAATAAGATCTGCCTCACAAGGCAAGTTTGTTTTCACTACGTTAAAAATACACCATTACAATGCTTTGAAAGAAGGGTTTTGATCAATCTTGCTTTTATAGCGCTGTTGGAAAATTTCAGTCTTAGTCTTTCCTTCAAAATTAGCATTTCACACAACATATCAAAGTAATACACACATTTTATTATCTTAGGGCCTGATTACATGGACCGGGCTGGCCCGGTTAGCCGGGCTTGTTTCAGTTTGCAGAGATCTCGGTACGTCTGTTAAACGCAACAATTACATGTTACATGTTGCATGTCGCAACAATTCGCGATTACATGATAACCGGGCCAGCCCGGTTAGCCGACAAAGAAACCCATCCCGGCAAACCGGGCCAGCCCGGCTCATGCAATCAGGCCCTTAAAGTGTAGGATTTTTTTACGCAAAGAATTTGAGTGTTTTTAAATTGATTTTGTATAAGGACATAAATAGAAGTGACCGGATGTGAAATAAATTTATTCTATTCTGTGAAACTACATATATACTTGGCATTTTAAATGGGGATTAAATATTGATATCATGGTATTTGTTGATCTGCTGATTAATATTGCTGAATCCTGGTTTTGATCGATAGAGACTGGTAACAAAGCAGCCTTTTGTAAACACTACATGTGTCCATCTAAGTCAACATTTTGATTTGCATACTACTATACAACATGTTTTCAATGCTAAACATTGGCATTCACATTGAAAGGCAAAAAGAATTGTCTGGACAACAGTTGGAATTTCCTCGGACATTGGTAAATTGTGATCAGCCCTTGTTTGATGTCTGACTGTCATCTCTAGCCCTGAATTGGGTAATAGGAGCTGCATCACGGTTGGCGCATTTTGAAGAATTAAGCCAAATTTTTTCAAATTTGTCATTTGCAATCCGTCACAATCTTCTCCATCTTAAACCATCCTTGTTCCTTTTTGGTTCAGTAGCACTTCTGTGCTGTTTTTCTGCCTTAGTAAATTCTTAGTTTTAGGTTTCCTACATTTTAAAAGGATAATTTGGTTAGTCGTTACATAGCATATGTCAAGGCACGATGGAGGAACTTTTGACTTCCTGAGTCTTTTTTTTTTTGATAACCGTAACTTTATAAATTCCAGCGATTAGTACACTATATGTTACAACAACATCCTGAGTATATTTTCCTGTTTCAAATACTGTCATGATCATTTTATTTTTGCTGAGTCATCTCTAGCTCAGCTTTATTTTGTTATGTAACAAAATTGAATTAACTCATTAAGCACCATAATGAACATACAAAAATATTTCATTTACTATTTCCATATCTTAAAGAACCATAAACAGCATACAAAATATTGTTTCTGTTTCCGTATCTTTTCTGTAGAACAAGATAGGAGAATTTTAAACTGTCAAGCATGCAATTGTCTACCACTGATCGTTCTCTAATTCTTGAGACCTGTCTCTTCTTATTTGATAAGTGTGGAGAAAATTAGTGTTGATCGCACTTGAGAAAGCAGCTGAAATGTTCCTGACTCAGCAAAATACTGGTCTTTAAAGTTTATTAGAATATTTAGAACTGGACTTTTCTTGCTAGAAAATTGTTTTCTGTTAGAATTTTTGGTTAGTCATATACAGCATTATGACACTAGAAAACTCTCCATTTTCCACAGTTCTGGAGGGGCTCACTCAGAAAATATTTATGTAGTAACAACATGCTCAATGAACTGGAAACAGTTATGGTGTTAGGTGGCTAAGGAGGTCACTTGGCCTTTGGCAATAAAAAACCAGTAAGGTTAATTATGATCTGGTAATAATTATTAAATTGTAGTTATTTTTTGCCAAACTTTTCTTCTGCACATGCATGCCACTGGAAAAATTGTGTTTCTTGTAACAGTTTCATAACCAAATAATTAGATTTTGTCAGTTTTTGCTTTCATTTATAATTAACAGGTGTTTTGTCAGTGGATTTTGGTGGGCTCATGTAATTAAATGAAGGGTCAGTTAATTTGTTTAATCAGTTGTTCTGGTTTAACTGACCCAGAAATTGGCTGGTCCTGTTGTGATCAAATTAGAGTCATTAATCTGTATTTGTAAAGAAGGACTTCATATTTTTTTAACTGTGGTAATTTATAAACATTCTACAATGCTTGAACCTTTTGAAGGCAATATTTGAAAGCAACAAGTAAATCCATTGCTTGAGGCAAAATCTGATTTCTGGATTCCACTGACCTGGAGAAACTCCAAGTGGGCGATAATACTCATATCGCGCCCGGTCGATACAGACCACTGAAGGGAAGGACATTACAGCATTGACTTCACCTTTCTGATATTTGTTTCCCTTACAAAGTGAGCCTATGTGGTTCAATAGTGTTATTAGTCAGTGGCAGTTGGGTTCAGTAAGTACCGATATATAAAGTTATCAGGACCTCCGTTCCAGGCTGACAGCATTCCTGTGATGCCTTGTAGAATTTTGTCTCTAGCTCCTCTGAATTTACCACTGAAAAAACCTTATGGTGAGTTTTTGCACTAAAATAGCTGCCTGCCAGAGAATAATTGATAGCAGTGTAGATTGCATTTAAATAGGGAACTATTTTTCACTAATGTAAAACTTGTGTTGTGAAATTGAGCCATGTTTACAGTTTTCCTTACGTACCAAGTTTACAAAATAATGCCAGTTCCAAGTCCGCTATAAAGACAGTTTAATTTATCACATTTCACTAAAACTAACGTTTTCATATTTGTTTTTTGATGCAATGATTAAATCTGTAGAAGTCTTGAACATTTTCATATTTGCGTTACAAGTTTGTATTTGTTCTCTATGTGGGTCCAAACAAATTGCACGAAAAAACTACTTTTTTATAACTGTACAGAGCTAGAGAATCAGCTCTTTAGTTAAACCATTTTCTTAATGTGTGTAATTATTTTAACTGAATTGAATTTGAAAGCTGAAGTTTTTACAACTTTTTTGAAGTGTTCGTCATTGTGAAGAAAGTAATCGTTTATATCACGTTTTGAGTCAGTGAATATAAAAGATGTTTATAAAATCCATTTGATAAGGACAATTTATCTTTTGTGTGTAAGTAAAATTATTTTTTCTTCTTTTGTCGGATGTTGTGGGTCTTTTTTCTTGAACTGACCTAAACAGACAGCAGAAAGGAGGTCAGTCGCCCCATACTAAGAGAGTAGAGAGTGTCAGTTAAGGTTCATAGCTTCGGTCGAATCCTAACTGGCAGTCACGAATCTGTTGTATTTATTTTTACCAAGGCATTAAGGTCATTTGTCAAAGTTCACAGCTATGTTAATATCAACATCAGCCACAAGTTCGAAAAGTCGATTATACACGAAGCTATTTGGTACAGAGAAAAAACATTGTATAAAGTTTTCAAGTTGTCTAAGCGATCGAACATTCGCCGAGTTTTAGAGAAAAGGAACTTTTGAGCAGCAAAAAGCAAAGGTATTTATCGAAAGTTACCGGAAACTATGTTTTAATTACGGTATATGTTGTTGTGTCATGCCGTTTTGTGAAAACGTTACTTGCAGGAACAATTCTCAGTTTTGGAGTAGTGTTTAACTTAATTTCTATTCGTTTTTTTTTTTTTCACGAAGGTACGATGTTTCTGCTATTTTCATTAATTTTGTAGCGTCCTTGCAGATCGCGCGGCTGAATTTGTCTTCTAGTTTTCGTAAATTTGTAGAAAACATTTAGCGGTCATCGATGATAAAAATATGAATCGTTCAACTAGGCGTGTAGTAGTTTTGTGTGGCAATTCCTTTTTTAGCGTTATACCGAGGAAGATCTTCTAAATAACTGTTCCTCCGTACGTAATGTTTCGATGTTCTAAAATATTGTTTTGCTATAATTGTGACAACTATCTCCTTTGATTGGGTTCCGACTGTTGGGTCGTCTGTGAGGTCAAGATGATTAAAAACCTCTTCATGTTTTGCTGGTAGCGCTGGAATTTCGGTGCTTGCCCCTGTGAAATTTTTCTTTAAGAGCATAAAAATGTTCTTAGGCCAAAATTCTGCCCGGTTCTAGCCCTGCAGGCTTCCAAGCAACATCGGTGCATCGTAATTGTTAAGCTTGGGCGAGCACTCGAATGGTTCTTTCTGTCAGGTGTTGTCAAACTGCGCTTGGTCTTCAGCTGGTTTCATTTGTGCGCGAATGATCGTTGCTTCACTTTCTCGTGCATTTTTACAGAAAAAGAAAAATACTAGGCTGTTAGCAAAACTGGTTTCTTCCTTTTGCAGTTATTTGAACAAGTTCTTAAACGCCAACTGCAGGTGTTGTGCCAGAGAATCATCAGTGCGTAACCCCGGAAATAATTAGCCAAGCAACAAAGTCTGTAATTGTTAAGTCATAATTAAGTAATACCTGCATCGTTCATTTTCTCAATGACCTAATGGAGACTTCTTCTTTACGTATGTTTAGCCTGTGTAATTCGAAGCTTCGGTGGGCGAATCGACTGCAAGATCTGCAAAAGTAGACGCGAAATATGACCGCCCGTTGCTGTGAAACACGAAGCGGGCTTCTGCAAAGACGACGGTCTCGACTAACGGGTAACTCCACGCTTGCTTGCAGTACCGCAGCGCACTCTTCTTTGTTAGCAGGTGGCTATGGTCACAGTCAATAGACGGTGTTGCTTCAGGTTGTCGATCCCTTCGCTGCAGAATTTCCACAGGACAGTGGCTTCTTTTGCTGTAAAAATTGCCCTGAGCGACCACTTCCGCTACATGTCAACGCGCCAAGTCAAGCTGCAAAGTGTTCGACCTTCAATGGCTTTCTTATTTTCCACTTCCGCTTCGACTCGATAGGCAACAAAGTTGAAACTCGAATTGCGATCATGCTGTGTGATCCTTTTATCTTGCGGACCGATAGTTCGTTTTGGATAGGCAGTTTATATGCAGTATTAGGAGTTTGTTTCGAACGATACGATCAAGCAAGCTCTACCGGGTTTGGCAGTTCACCAGCTGTATGAAAAGTTGTGAAGTGAAAGTTTGTTTTGCTATTGTGTGTAATTGTTTCGAAAGTCTTGCACAAAAAAGTGATACTTTCGCGCGCCAGACGGTCATTTGCGAAACAATATTTAACTCGTTGGCAAGTAATTTCTGCTTTTCAAAATGGTTCTTCTCTTTTTCGACGGTGAAGTGGCAGATTTCCGAATTCGAGTTCTAATTTAGGCTAGACTGATTAACAATGCATTTCTCCTTACAGTATCAATTCTTTTTCGAGCAGACGGGTGATGAGAATACAGAAAATCATCCACTAGGCGATATGGTCTGGGTGAAACACCAAATTCTCACAACTGACCCTAAAAGAAATGTGTGAAATCAGTAAGGAGAGGTGATAACTCGAGATTCGGGCTAAAAACAGCTAAAATCGAGGTGGCTTGGTAATCACTAATATTTCATGGCTTGTGCATTTTGAAAAATTAGTCAAAATTTTTGAATTCTTTATTTGTAATCTGTATCAATCTTCTCCATCCTTAATCATCCTTGTTCCTTTTTGTTTTAGTATCAAGTCTTTGGTGTTTTTCTTCCTTAGTAAACTATTATTTTGACGTTTCCTACATTTTTAGGGAAATTTGGCACGTCGCAAAAACATGGGTCCTAATGCGATTGCTCTGTGACTTATCTCTTTTTGAAGGTGTCTGATCATAAAGCAGCTTATACCCGATTCACACCAACAAAACATGTTTAATTAAACCAGGTTTAACAAAATGAAAGATAGCATCAGAAAACTGAAAGATTAAAATTTTACATCGGGTTCAAGTAAGCTCTATTTTGTGATTTCATTGTGCTGAATTTGAAGTTGACAAACATCAGTTAGCAACTTATATGAAGAAAACAAATTTAAACTATGTTTAACTAAACAGCCTTTAAACGTATTTTAGCTTTGGTGTGAATGGGGTATAAATTAACTAATTCATTCGACTATTATCATTAATATTATTTCAGTCATGCTTTTACTAACTCAGCAATTTGTTTTATGCCACAGGTGGACTGAAGGAGTTTTGTAGAGAATACCAAAACTTGTGCGAAAATGCACCTGTAAACATCTGTAACGCGACTGATTTCCCGCCATCACCGACGACACGTGACTCGTGCCCTGGTCGACCTCAAGGAACTCCCGTCACGGCAATCTTACCTTTCTTGTATCTTGGCAACGAGGAAGGTGCGGCTGATGAGGCTTTGATTGACAGGTTGTCAATCAGGTACATTCTTAACCTGACGCCCCGATGCCCGAATTTTTTCAGTCAGAGATCGGACATGCATTACAAGCAGATTAAAATCAACGACTCGAATCAGGAGGACATTGGGCAACATTTTGACGAAGCAATTCAGTTTATTGGTAAGTCTCTCGAGGAGGACAAAAAGTACTTTTCCAAAAGCAAGGAGCTCTGAGAACTAATCCAGTTTGTGGACCTTTTCTGAACGACCTCGGTTGAGTATGAAAACCAAGTGCGAAGAACGGATAGTGGCAAAAATGACGGGGGAGGGGTGGGACGTGAGAGCGAGTCATCCATACCCCTCCCTCCTGTTTTTAGAAAAATCTATAAAAGGACCGTGCACAGAATGGAGGATGGAGAACCCCCGGAACACAACTTGAAATAAATGTCAAAACACTAGAATAGAATAAAAATCAGATTGAGGTTTGTTTTGTATGGGATAATTTTTAATGGCAACCGATAGGGAATTGCTTTGGTAAACGTGGGTACGTTGTCAGAAACCGAAACGCGTGGAACAGTGAAGATATTTAAAGTGTGGTGTCACTTGAATAATGCTTTGTATCTGAGTGCTACGCTGCACTTTAGAGCACATCGAAAATCTAGAATTCTAACAGCTTTTTTCGTCCTTCTTCCATAGACGAAGCCCGAGAGCGAGGTTACGGTGTTCTTGTGCACTGTCACGCAGGAGTGTCACGCTCGGCAACCGTGACAGTAGCGTATATAATGAAGCGACAGGGCCTTTGCCTGGGGGATGCGTACAAGTTCGTCAAGGAACTAAGACCGGTGATCTCACCCAACCTAAACTTCATGGGGCAGCTCTTAAAGTACGAGAAAAACAAACGGAACGGCGAGAGTTCCTGAGGTATATTCGCACAATGAACTGTTGTTTTGTTTGAATTTCTTTTGAAGCATTTTTGGCGTGGAAAACACGTGTGATACGCCAGTGTTTGGGGCTTAGCCTTCTCAACGTGGGGCATCCAGGAAAGGGCTGAAAACAAGGGAAAACCCGCAGATTCCACATAACGTTCGTATGTTTGTATATAGTGTATCAATAATAGTTAATAACAACCATAGTTAATAATTGTGAGAGATATAGTAATATAATATAACATTGACGATAACTTAATCAATATTAGTGGTTTAGAGGCGTGAAAAAGATGAAATTTTGCGTATCCTATATTTTGAAAAAAGTGTCATAATTTTGTTATGTTTTGTAGCTAGTTGTTTTTCGTAACTGTACGCATGTTGAAGTTTTCTTCATAACAAGTTGTGTCGTGTTCCCAACATTGTTATGATAGTCTCCCCCGACGATTCGTGGCGAGATATCATGACGTAGTTAGCCGCATTTCGAATTTGTGAACTCGGGTCTTCTCGGAAGGCCTCGGATATCTTCGTAGGCTCTTTGCTGAAACGACTCTCGGCGCCACAGTTTTCGTGATTGCGTTGGGGTCGATCGCTATATCTTCCTCGTAGCCTGCAAATGATGAATCTTTCAATTCATTTCATATCTGTAGTTGCAGTAGTACTAGGAAAGAAAGCTACCATGACTTTACGCTTTTACTACATTTGGCCATGGTTTTGATAAGTACTGTGTACTTTTGCTGTATGGAAAATTGCATATAATTATATAAATATAGCCCGAGAGTGAATCGTACAAACTACAGTGTAAAAATATAGATGAAGTTGCCAAATAAGAAGGGTGGGGATACTTTTAATCAGCAGATTCATTTACAGGTTTCTTTTTCTTTAGACCAAAAATCTCAAAGGAACTCTGTCACGAAAAGTTCAACGTAAGGTCAAGTTTGTCATTTTTAATTCTTCTCAATCTTCCTCGTTTCAAGCCATCCTTGTTTCTTCTGAGTTTATCGTGACCGCTTTGGTGTTTTTCTACCTTGGCAAACTATTATTTCAAAGTCACTTTCGATTTAAAGACAATTTTACACATTACCAAAGATAACTAATGCGGTGACTAAGCCCCTTAAGTCAAGCCATGACAATTTTTTCCAGTTCAGCAAAGAAATTTTCTTTAACATCTTCTAACTGGGCAGAATAAGGTTAAGAAACTTGTACTTGTTTACTACTAAATGGGAAAGAAATCTGAAGGTGAAATGGGACTTAATTTATTATGAGGTTAAATCGGAAATGTACGTCGAAATATTTTGATTGAACTATTGCATTGTAAAAGTGACCCAAACTCTGTTAGCAAAACTAGAGTTAGCGAGCTTATCAGACTGCTAAATCTCGAAGCCTTTAAATAAAGTAGCAGCTATTTAAAGACCCCCTCTTTGGGATTAATGGACGACTTCCAAGTTCTGGTTTATCGGGCGGCCGTTTTATCCCAGCTTGTACATAGTTTTGTGTGGGTATATGTTGGGGTTAAGGGGACTGAGTTTGAGAGAATTTAGAGGTTCGTGAGTTGAAGCTTTTTCTTGGATGCAGTGTTGCGTTATCGAAGAAACCCTTCCAAGTTGCGTTGCGTTACTGTATGACCCTTTACACTGTCACCCATAAGTCACGCAGTGGTTCCCTTACCTCACTCTCGTATCGTTGTTATTGATCCTCGCTTAATGCTTAACCAAGAAAACATTCGCTCACACTAAACTAAACTTCAAATCCTAAACTACCATAACAGATTATTGCAAAAATTAGCTGGACATTTTTCATTGACAGTTTTTTTTTCGCGTATAATTCGCCATTTCCACATATCCCACAATATACCTTGTTTGTCCCCCAAAATATTGCATAAACATTGTCTTCAGTTTCTCTTGAGACGACTGTAATACCCAAGAGAAATGGGAAACAAAGGTTATGAAAAATTTTCGGGGCAAACAAGGCATCTGTATTATGGGAGATGTGGAAATGGAGAATAGTTGCGTAATGTAGTTAAACCGCTTTTAGTATAAAAAGAAAACGTTTGTGTTCGTGGAAACCCGAAAACCGACGAACATCCAAAAAACTATCCGACGATGAGTCGGGATTTCCGAAGGTAAACGGCGAGGCTCGTAATCTTTCGTAAGTTTATCGTGTTAAATGTCACTCATTGGTTAGTTTTAGCTTCCCGACATAATGATAAAGTTCGTAGATAAAGTAAAATGCATGTTCAGACGATACCATAGTTTAGAAAATGTCAGGTTGATATTTTGTAATAACAAAGTTAATTTATAGGTCTTAAGCTGATAGGAAATGTGTTGATTTTTGCAATAAAACAGAGTGAACTTAATATTTAAATTTCCTGAATTATCTCCAGCAACTTTGCAATCAAACAATAGTTTTGGGCTGAAGATTTTCTCTTTCGATCTTCCCCTTCCTGTCTTGGCTGCGGAAGTCTGTCTTTTGCTCTAGTCAGTGAGAGCAAACGCGAAAATTTACCAGTTGCTTTTTGGAAGAGAGCGATACGTAGCTCGTGTAGGACTTCGTTACTCGTGTTCACTACTTTCGTGTTCACCCCTACTGACTTTTGAGCAAAGGAGAGATTGCTCGCAGTCTTATCCCCATGAGGCCGGAGGGTATCCCGGTTTCCTTACCATGAAGCGACTGAAAATATGTTTGCTCTCTCTCCAAACCTGAATAATAACGCCCGTGGGAGGGGTGCTGGGTACTTGACCAATGTTTGGGTATAGGAAGGTCCGAAACCCTGACCTTGTTTAGGACCAAAATAACCTCAACACATACCCTGTTTAGGACAAAAGAAAACGTTTTTTAAAGGATTTCGGGCACGGATGGCCCAGTTTGAAAAGTTTATCCTAAATTTTTCAAACTTGCCAATTGCAATCCTTCTCAATCTTTCTTATTCAAAGCCATCCTTGATTCTTCTTAGTTTATTGGTGCATCTTTGGTGTTTCTCTACCTTAGTAAACAACTATTGCAAGGTTTCCTTTAATTTGAAGACAATTTTTTACATTGCCAAAGCTGACTTTATTCATGGTGACTGTGCCCCTTTAATACAAATAGCGCAAATATTCAGTTCCGACAATGATCTTATGTTGGCTGATGACCGGCTAAATAAATACTGATAAACATTTCTGATTTCGGATACGCTTAAAACGCGACGCAAGTCTTGAAGTCATACCCTCCTTAATATCCATACTCTGTTTAGGACAGACTCGCTTGAATTATATACCCTGTTCAGGACTGAGGGGTCAAAAACCATACCCTATCCAGCGGCACGTCCCCATCGGCTGCTGCGTGCGACGCATTTGAAATTCAGATAGCAAAGCGCGCCAAGTCAAAAACAAAATACAAATTATTGACTCCTAGGACCCTCGTAAAACGTACATTACCACGTTCTGAGAGAAGTAGAGGGAACGTAGGCGAAGTTTCCGTTTCAAAAGTGTATCAGGATCGCTATTTCTCATGCACTATATTGAATTAACTGTACAAAAACATGCCGTCATACTTTCTGAATGAGGCCGGTTTTAAAAGAGAGCTGATAACTTTCGTATGACAAGGAAAAACAGTAACGAAACGTGCCGAAAGGTCTAATGTGCATAACAATGACTCTATACGCGTATTATAGTTGGTACAATTCTTTGCCTCCCTCTGAGAACACGGCAGGGAAAAACAACCAAGAAAACACACGAGGGGTTGTACCCTATTTCAGTAGTTGCTTTAAGATGTAAGATGTGTAACTCGCTCGATTCGCGGATGAACGAATTTGGGCTGAATACAGTATGGCGGTTTTCCAAAATTTCCGAAAAAGAGGACAACCTCACAAGGTAGACCCAAATTTTCCAGTTCCATTCAATTTTGCTCCTGGAATTTTCGAAATTTGCGGATGGATAGTTCGCATTTCGGAAATTCTACACTTTCCACTTTGGTCGAATGGAAAGCGCTCTTGCTGTTTCTTCAGAATCTGGGGACCGTGCTCTAATTGGCTGTTTTGGCAATTGGCATTTTTAGAATCAACCCTGATTGGTTAACATAAAGAAATATGCAACATAATTTAAGCATGGTGCAACATAATTTATGCATGGTGCAATATAATTATGCATGGTATTTCGCGTGTTTTGAATCATGATTACAGAAGTCTTGTTCAAGGTGGAGTTCACAGTTTGCTGTACACTAAGGATCCCTGTATACCTGGCAATCGATGCGTTGAAGAGCTATGGAAGCGACAGAGAATCTTATGAAAAATCGAAGGCGAACTCTTAAATGTGAAAGCGGTTATATAATATATAAACAGAAGCTTATCACCTAGTCTAGGTGATAAGCCTCTGATATAAAGTAAGGCTGGGCAGCTGGTAAATAAGCAGTTCCTAACAAAGGAAAGGACAGTGTGGAAACAACGAAGGGAGAATACCGTACTTTCGCATTATTGTTCGTGTACAAAAGGAGTTGACAGCCATATGACTCTTGAAGCTCGTGAAATTGGTCTCAATTTCGCTTCGTTTTTGTTTTTCGAGTATTGGCTCCATCCGGCTGTAATTTAGAGAATGCTTAGCTGAGGTCAAGGTCTTCACCGTTTTTCAACCGGCTGAACTGCATGAGCGATTTTCACCCTGTGGAGTTTTATCCAACACACGGAAGACCGTGAGCTGTAATTTGCCATATGTTCTTTGCGATCTTCTACTACTGGTTTTGCTAGTCCGGTTTCTACTCCGGTTTCTCTCTAAAACTGATTCGATCTGATCAGTTGAGCAAACGTCTTGTCTCTTGCGTTAATCATCGAGTTTGCAATAATAAATCTGCCTCGTCCCCAGCCGCCCGCTCGATAGTAAAGCGAGAAGCTCCCCGGGCTCGTTCCCAGCTCATGCTGATAGCGACCGCGCTCGGGTTTAGTCGGCGTTCGGATTTTATCGCCTGGAAAAGCCTGAGGAGGAGGTAGGCTTACTGTGGCGAAATAGTAGCCTAAACTAGAAAAATTCGTAGAAAAAAAATATTATGAAACAGTCGGACACAATTTAAGTTTGAAAAGTATAAGTATGTAAAAGCACGCTTCCGATCGTGGCGACTCGTTTTAATTTCAAGCCAAGCACGAAAATTAATTCTTGCAAAATGGTAATTAGTTTTTCGTGTTGGCGATGTGATTTTCTTAGCTACATCAGCCAATTGGAGAGAGAACAGCTGGGTTTGATCCGAAAACAAGAAAACAATCGGCAATAAATATGTTTTATTAATGATTTGTCAGTCTTGCTTTTCGATTTATGTCTAGTTTAGCTTCCTTGGCAAACAGATAAATCATCTGCAATGACAACAAGGAGTATTGGGATTAAATTTCGTTGACGCGAAGAGTTGTTTTCGAGATTTAATAACTGGCTTTAATGAATGTGTCAGAGCTTTTAACACCAAGACAACTAGTCGAATGAGATTTTCTTGTATTAATATGCAAAATACGTGGCCACATTGAGAATCCTGTTAAAAATGTTTACGTTTTGTCCTTCTCTACGAACTGTGGAGGAGATCTGCAAATAAGAAGCGAAAACAGCAACAGAAGTTTAAATTTATGTGTATATGTAATTGCGAACCTTTCCCATGGATTTTATCTGGATGTTTTGTTGATTAGATAAATTTATTTTAATTCGTGTGTTGCCGTCGAAATGTAAAGGTTTTGGAATTACCAAAATAATATTGTCAAATATGGATAGAAATTATTTACAAGGTGAAGAGATGTGTTTTTCAAGGAGTGATATCGACGTTGTTTTACCAGCACTTGAAAACACAACCAAGAAGAAATTCAACAGCTCATTTACTGCGGAGCAGAGGCGATTTGAGAGTTTGGAGAAGCAAATTCGCCGCGAGAAGCAAGACATGACGCAACGGTTATCTTTGGAGAAAAAATACTTCTTGCGGAGTAATTTGGTTTTAAATGAACGAAGGAGACTTTCGTCGCGGCGAACTTCTAGGAACACAGAAAAGGAACTTGAAAAGCCTGCTGAGGAGTCAAGAGTCGAAATACAGGACAAACCTCAGTCGGTGGTTGTTTCTGAAGAGAAGACGCAATTTGAGCGTTCTCCATATTTTTTCCCACCATTGTTCAAAAACGTCGAGAAAGATTTAAAAGAAATACAAACTGAAACGCAGTTACAAATGGACTTGGCAAAGAAAGAACCAGTTGATAACATCGAAAACTGTAGATATTTGCGACTGAGCTGCGCGCAAAAACGAAAAATTGAAACTGAGAAATCCATACGCCTTGGAGCTGCATTTGATCAGAATTCGTCAGCAGACTTTTACGACAACTAAATCGCCGGGTGTAGAAAAATAAATATGTTTTCAGGCTTAAGTTTATACCCGGTGTGAGCTCTCTGTTTATTTTTTAAGATCATGGTATGAATCCTATCTTGACTTTGAGCGGTTTTAATGGACACAAACAGGTAATGTTTACAGATGGAATGAAAATAAAATTAAGGTATATATCCAGCCGGCGATGTGTGGCCGCAAGGTAACGTGGGATGTTGAAATGTTCAAATGACCCGCGATCGCGAAAATCGAAACCATTAGAAACATGAAGGGGATACCTTAGCTACAGATCTAGAGCAGTTGCTAAGAGATTTCTCAAGACGGTATTTGGAGGCAAGCGATTTTAGAGCGTTTTGCAGTTCTAAATAGTGAATATTATTTTGAGGAAAGCCTACTTTGAAAAAAAAATCAATATTGTGCTTACGAAACTTGTCGGAATCCCAAACCTAGCGTTAGCCCGTAGGAGGTATAGTTTCTGAAATACGACGGTGAAAAGCCTTCCCTAGCAGCTTATTCATGATAGCAGCCATGTTTGTTTTCACATGGTAGTGCACCCGATTTGTGAGGGCGCAACAAGCCTAAATCGACAAATTTCAGCTGGTTTCTTATCAAGACTGACAATTTTTTAATAGCCATGCATGCATTTAGCCGGCATCATTTCAATGTTCGCATTACCTCCTGTCGACAACGTGGTTAATTTGCATTACAAAATGAAAACCATCATGGCGGCTGTCGTGAATATGGTCTATTTTATAAGCATCAAGGGTAACTTCATTCATGGGCTACGTCACGGTTCGTGCCGTTTGAAAAAAATAGCCTATATTTTTCGAAATCGTCATTTATAATCCGTTTCAGTCTTCCCCATCCTTGTTCCTTTTTGCTTTACTATCATCTATTTGGTGTTTTTCGTAAACTATTAGTTTTAGGTTCCTTCATTTTAAGAGGAATTTGGTTCGTGGCAAAAAAGAACTCAAAATGTCGTTACGTTGCTCCTTGAGATGTAAAGATTCATTGACATTGTCAAACATAGTGATAAAGGCCGTCAATTCTGTAATTCTGAAATTTTAAAAGCATGTTTTATGACAATATTCATGAAAGTGCAAACGATGTTTATGAATCGCTGAAATAACACATAATTCGTTTCCCAATGTTTTTATGTCAATTGTGTTTTGGTGCTAAAATGGCTAAATTACACTGATCAACACCATTGTCATAGACCTCATTAACACAACTGATTTCAATCGGGGTTATATTTTTCTTTAAAACAACTGAAGTAAACAAAACAGTTAATTACTGCGAAACTCAATTGTTCCATTCGATGGTAGCCGTTTTAATCGAATTTTCATTTCGTCACGTCATTAGTTTTAAAGTTTCATTTTTCGAAGCTCATTCAATTCTTCAGCATCCTTTTATTTACCATGCTTTGTGCGAAACCAAAATGTGTAAATTTAGTATTTGTGGTTGTCATATCCTAAGATAATTGGATAAAAATATAAAATTAAACGTAACTCACAAATGAAGCAATAAAACACTGATGCAGCTGGTGCGGTTTTCGATGTCCGTCGCGTTTGAGGTCAATGTCGTTTCTTCTTTGTGTGAAAACCCAAGATATATTATCACCTACAGAGTAAATCTCAAGGTATGTTATACGTGTGTTATTTGGTACTGTGGGCAGAAAATATTTTTTAAACATAGTGTAAATTGGACAGAAAAATCTTCAGTAAAACGTGTATTATTACAAGCAAGTAATTAAAGCTAGTTCTTCCTTCGCGAACAACATTTGTATTATTTTACTGTGGGTAGAATTTGTATTTTAAACTTCTTGTTTGGCCGCAACTGGCTCAAAACGTGTTACAAGCGAGTAATTCAAGTGACTGTATGTTGGTTTTTAACATTTTCCTTCGCGAAGACTGACATATATTATTTCGCACTTTGAGCAAAATCTGTATTTTAAAACTGTTTAGCAACCGTAACTGGACACAAAAGTATTTTAAAAGGTATATCATTACAAGCGAGTAATTTAATAAAGTTGCTTCATTACTGACTCCGTTTTCCTCGCTTACGAGTAACAATAGACAAATTCATTTCAAGAACTATATTTCTATGAGGAGCAAACGATCAAAACTTCGACTGAAGTGTTTGGAAACGCAACGTAAATATTAAAAGTCCCATTTTAATGAATAATATTAAAATACTGCAATGCTATCATCTCGTATTTTACCCATCAGTAACCAGATTTGCGTCAGCAGAAATTTATACGGAAAAACATAGTTAAATAAGGCGCACAAGACTGAAAGCAAAGTTGGGTTACCTTGGATAGCGATGTGTTATTTGTGATATTCGGCAAACCTAGTGCGTTCAAGCAAACTTCGTATCACATACATTTTGTCCAAGCCTAACAGAAGCTGCAATTAGTACTAATGTATTCTAATACTCTAAATTGAGAATAAAACAGCCATTTTTGCTCGTGCAGTTTGAGGCATAAAAATATTTCCTTTCAATTCCTTCTGGTATGTTCAGGAACATTTGTTACCATAGAAACTGTTGCAAATTTGGCAAAAAATATTATTCAGGAGCACTGATGTTGAAATATGGATTACTAGTGTTAGGTTTTTAATTATTCGTATTGATCTTCTTTACAGAAACTCCTCCGACAGGGGACGAAAAGTGTATTTCTGCTGTGAAACATTTGATAAGGTAGTTATGTCAGTCAATGTCTTTCTTTGAAAAGACGGCTAAATCTTGTTGTACTGGAAATTGAGGAGGATCATAAGTGTAAACCAATTAGAAGTGAATATCGACTGATGAATACAAATGTCAGAAGTGATAGAGCGACTTTCAGTTGAGTGTCGTAAAACCAAAATCATGAACTAATTACTTTTGCCAATCACAAAGGACGGAGACGTTCCATGCAGTGAACCAATCAAAACTCAAAGTAATTATTGCACGTAGCCCACGTAGCCGCAACAAAGCGCGGGAAAACGTGCGCGCGCGAGTCACGATTGGTTATGGTTTTACTCCTGATTGGTTTAAAAAGTGGCGCACTATTTTTAGACCAATCACTAAGCGAAGTAATGCAAAACCAAATCAAACGCGGAATTACTTTCGACACTGAAGTGAAAACCGCTCTAACATAATTAACATGAATATGATGAGAACTTGCTTCAGTTCTGAAGACTGAAACGATATATGTTCACTTCCCTCTCTATTTTATAGAATGGTAGTCTATTTCAGATTACACCTAAAACGTTTGAGCCTAAGAAAAAAGGTTGTTCCCTCAGAACACCCCCGCATACCTCTTGATGGAGAAAGGTGCAGATCCCAGCAAGAAGAGAAATCAAGCTAATACAGGACACTGTTAGCACATGGCATTTCGTGGCATGACATCACATGACAAGACTTAGCGTGACATGGCACGGCATGACCTGGCGTGACATGAAATGAATGACGTGGCGTAACGTGACATGGCATGACGTAGCATGATAGTACACGACATGGAATGACATGCATGTCGAGAAGACATGATGTGACATAGCGTGGCATGACATGACATGACTGCATGGCACGGCATGACATAACAACGTGACTTAGCATGACATGGCATGACATAACGACGTGAGTTAGCATGACATGGCATGACATAACGACGTGACTTAGCATGACATGGCATGACATAACATTAAACGAATGACTTGCTGTAACATGACATGCAATGACGTCACATGACACAACATGTATGGCTTTACATGTAATCAAATGACAGAACTGAGGAGGAAAGAGCATAAGATGACGTAACATCTCGGTTAGAGCTCATCAATCCTTGTGTGTTCTTGTTTGTGGTTTACACGCCCGGACCGTGAAGCAACTAAGAGTGCGTTTCTTTGGGAACATCCGGTACAGGAGCAACGAAGCAAAGTCAATCAGGGCATCAAGGGAGCCGATTGCCCAGAGCAGTACGCAGCTCTTTACAAAGTCCCACAGTATTGGCTGAAAAAATAAACAAACAGCAGTGACAATGGACCCTAGCCCTAAAACAATAGAGCTGCGTTCTATTACGATCCAATGATATTAGAGGTTCTAGAGAGCTGCGAACTATCTTGCCCAGGGTGGATTCATTGGTCCCTTGATGCACCAATCATCTTGGATGAATGATCTTGATCCGTACCACCCCATAAAAAGGCACTCGTAGAGTAACCGCCCCCCCCCCCCCCCCCCAACATCAACCCGTGGACGGACTGCTACGAGTCATTACAGGATTCTATTCCTTCATCCGCCTGCCCCAACATATCATTCGCCAGTGCCCATTTATACAACTGGTTGAAGAGAGGTAGCCTGCATCCAGGTCAGCCTGCTATGTCAATCGCAGGAGAACAAGTGACGGGCCTGAGCCCACGGTGTTCATCCCTCAAGTTGCTAAGCAACATGAGCTGTTTGCTCGCGTGATCACTTTCATTGTATTCGTAAGCTCTCGCCCTAGTTTTTGATTGGATAAAATACGTCGGAAACTCCTCGAGTGGTTCAACGAAGATTTGCCAAAACTGGCACTTGTTACCCCGACTGTATTTTCTCACTCAATTAGACCTGGACTGAGTGGTCTAACCATTTCTAGGCTACCGCATTCCCAGCGCACGTAAAACGGCCAAAACGCCCACTGAGCAGAAGTGGGCCTGAAATATTTTCTCGCTCTTTAACATTCATTAAAACGCAGATTTATTTAGTTGCAAAGTAAACAAGTTATATGAAATATTAAAAGCGTTTAGTTTTGTCGTAGCTATAAAATTCAATCACAAAAGAAAACAACAAAGATTAGATTTTCTTTTGTAAAATTACCCTTTTACACACGACAAAAAGTGCTCTTATAATTATTCGACCGTATTTACATGAAGCACGACATTAAATAGAAAGTGTTTTTCCGCTTCGCTTTTCTTAATAGCCGCATTGTATGGTACCAAATTATACCTCATAGCGAAGCTCACGAAACTTGAGCAATGGATTGCTTTTATACTCAGGCTATTGGTCATAAGTATTTGTGTTTATTAAACCACCTAAGCTTTTTAATAAAGCAAAAATGGCTTGCAGTATAGTGAAAATAATTCGTGACTCCCTTATTCTTGCATGTAAGCATTTCTCAAATTATATTCAAGAGTAACATGTGTTGCGAATCCATTAGCAGCCCTTTAGTAAAAAAGTGCATTATTTCGAACCTTTCTTTAATTTCGTTGTCTGTAAATGCCGATTCTCTGTTTAATCGCATTTTATTGTGCAATGTACAATGAAGATAAAATGAAAGCGAATCAGGCGAAAGCGCTGTTTTTTTAAACAAGAGCATTTTCATATCCTCAGGCCAATTTCATGGGATTTTGCAAAGGCTTTATACGCTTGTCAAATATTGACGATCTTGTTAACATTATATTGAAAGCTCCCCGCAGTTGAGTCTCATTTGAACATGCGCATGCTAACACAACATTAAGCACATCTTTAAGAACGTCGCCTGCAGTTTCTGACGGCGGAAAAAAAAGATAAAGTGCGAACAAAGGTAAATAGCTTCCATGAAGCATTAAAGTTGGTAAACTTTCCAATGCCCTAAGTGTTGTTTATACGGTTCAAAGTATCGAGTCACTTAAATTTGATGAAGCTGACAACAATGTTGAGTTGCATAGCTAGGTAAGTTACATTGTTTGATTTTAAATCAGCTTTGGTAGTTAAGTCTTGTATAAATGTCTGCATTATCAGCAAGAGGCATACTGACAAACAAGCTTGTCTTTCCGGGGTAGGTTTGAAAGCAGCGAAAGATGAGTGAACTCGAAGATGATGATATAAGCCGCCTTGAAGTGGCCGAAGAAGCCGTGCGGATTGTAAGGCGATTTAACATGGCTAAAGGCAAAGAGGAACGCCAAAAAAAGATCATTGAGCTTTGCACAGATATTGCTGGCATACTTGACGCAAAGCGTCGGTAAGTCCGTCATATTCGTCGACATGAACGTTGGCGTGGTTCACTTTAAAACTCTTTCAATTCGATGTACTTTAAACGAACTTATAGGCTAGCTAGTTTAAGCCTACCGACTGTAATATCTAGTTGTAATCTCTGATATAGCATATTTGGGAAATAAGAACAAAATTGAGCATTGTTCATTTTATTCACGAACGTTTATCGTTGTCAGCCTCCCAACATGCAATACAAACACTGGCAACTCCTCGAATACAACAGAGAAACATGTTCAAAAATGTTTGTTTTGGAACGGGTTGCCACTTAACAGAGATAGATGAGCCCAAACGAGTACGAAGGTCTTTTATTTTCATGGTTAAAAATTATCTTTAAAAAAAGATAAAAATAGGCAGATGGCTTTTTTAAAAAAGAAAAAACTGGTGAAAAGTGCGCGCGCGCGTGACGTGGAGAATGAACACGAGAAACCAATTATTCGGATTCTGATTGGTTTATTTATATAAACGCACGTGCATCCTATTTCGTGTGACTATTTGTGCCATGTTTGTGAGGTTGAACACCTTGACGAAAAAAAAAGTAAATATTGAATATGCTGCTCATTTAAATGCAAATTTCAAAGAACGTCACTTTAATTTGCACGTCAAAACGAACTGTCGTAATTTCGTTAACACTTGAATGGTAGTAAGTCATTATTGTGGCTCAGCGTTTGATAGGGTAAAATGCATATTTGGAGTTTTTTATTGATCATGCAACTGTCCTTTTTCTCATCATTAAAATAAAGTTCCAAGTGAGGATTCAGTTTTTCGTACATGATAGTTTCGTCTAAAAATGTCAAAATTTCCTCATATTTTATTTTAGCCATTCAGAATAAAATAATACGCTTGTATTATTTCTCTGTAGTAACACCAACACAAGACGAATTTTCTCATTTTTGAAATTTTATTCCGTTGTCGGTAATTATACAATTGTTCGACTTTTTACTTGGGGCTGAAATCACACTTGATAAATAACTCTTAAATATATATATGTATTTTACCTATGTTATGAGAATTTGGCAGTAGATCAAGGAAGCATTTACCTATTTAAAAATTGTCTCTTTTATTTCGCACCACCAACTGGTG
The DNA here is from genome assembly GCA_947652115.1 of Blastomussa wellsi. Lineage (NCBI taxonomy): Eukaryota > Metazoa > Cnidaria > Anthozoa > Scleractinia > Plerogyridae > Blastomussa > Blastomussa wellsi. The sequence continues at coordinate 15,586,003 of OX393572.1, read as the reverse complement.
TGAGATTTCTTAAAGATATTCTCCAGAAAAAAAATTATATCTCGATCCACCAATACTCAACGGATTTCTTTCATTTAACTGACCTTCAGTTTGAGAAAAATGACAGAAGCTAGATGAGATTGAGAACTTTGCAAAAAATACGGAAATTCAAAATTCAAGAAAGTCTCTTGAAACATTATCGCCTTATCAGATAACAGGTGCTATTGGAATGCGCATGACCGATCACGGATTTTATCTGATTGGTCAGAAGGGCTATTGACAGTGTCAATAAAAACCACTCTGCATTCAAAGGGTCTCCGATTGGAAGAAATTAACCTGAACATACAGCTTAGCTACTCCAAGTGTTGCCATAGAGAACGGAAGCTTTATTTACAAAGTTTTGAAAAGCTGTTCCACGACGTGAATTTTTCGATCACCCGTTGGCGAAAAGCGATATATAATTACTACCGAACTCGAAACTGGACTTTTAGTCGTTACAGTTTACAAGAGCTGCAAAATTTGCGATCGGTAGGTAAAACTTAACGAAAATTATTTGCTTTCGGGTAATATTATTTTGAGCACAAATTCATTTAATTTTTAATAGTTGGGTGATCTTTTACCGTAATTCGTGACCGCGACGAGATGAAAAAAACTGAGAACGATTGAAGATTGGTTTTAATATGTTTCCCCGTGCCATAGTTTTGTTTATGGACCCTTAATGCAAGGTTGCCCGTGGCATCAAATTGCGAGCCGATAAAATGTTCTCTTGCTTAAAATATTCCACGCATAATTTCATCTGAATCATTTGTCGGGCAAAATCTACCGTTGTTTTTGAAAAGGCTCCGTTTTCAGCACAGATGGCGAACGAAGCAAAGAAAAACCGAAATAATTTTCATTTCATAATATAAAATTGTTTTCACTAGTAATGTTTTGCTAATCAGGCAAAATAAAACAAGATAGTATTCCAGTGGGGGTGTTGTAAATTTTTAAATTTAATGAATTCCATTTTCTATCATCTCGCTTCCAAATTCAACTCAACAGAAAATCGTTTATACATTTTGGAACAAGAATATCTGCGTTAATTTCCTGGCGAAGGTTTTGAAAAGATTTTAAAGGGTTTCTACGGCATTCGCAGGGTATTAACTTGTCAATGCAGAAGACGTTTCCAGATCGTTATGAATTCATTGTTTATATCTTTTTGTGATATTGAATCCAAAGAGGAAGTTCTAACTATTATCAAATGAGGAAGAAAATTTACAAATAACCCAGATTATTCAGTTCTGTCGCCGAACATAAAATATTGATGAGCGACATAGCATTGATGGATTTCAGGTTAGTCTGTGGTACGGGGAAATGGGGTTGGGTGGGGGGAGGGGAGGGTAAGGTTTTTCCTCTATTAAGTAACAGAAAAAATAAATTTACTTTGTTTAGAAAGCCCTGGGCTTACACTTGGGTTTTCCTACAGCGCATTCTTTTAGTGTGAAGTGTTAACAATTAAAAGAACGTTAAAAGAAGACACATTGGCATCAAATTTTAGCCAATAGGTCATTTCCGAGTTCCCTTTTCCCTCTGTTTCAAAACGAGTCTAAGAGCAAAACTATTCATATGGAAATGACTATGGTTCCTGTCTAAATATGCATTCTTGTTCAGTGCGCATCGAGAAATATTGGCCCCTCTTTTCTTTATTGCTGTTTGCAGACTGGAAGATTTGGTCAAAAAGCAAAGAGCAGAACTTGAGGAGCTTCGTGACCAGCCCGGTTCAGCTAATACCTCCGCGACATCAGGACGAGGCTCATTAACCCCTGAAAACGCGCGTGATTCGACGTCCACCCCGCAGGTTTCCAACGCTCCTTCCTCTGGGCGAGGAACAGCTGTGTGTAGCAGGGGTACAGATCCATTGTATGAATGGCCAGAAAGATCTTCAACTTCCACTTGTACTCGGTCCACTAGTCCATTGTTGCTCCCAGACCTCTGCGTTGACATGACGTCACCTGCAGAGTCCCGCGAATATTTGACCAATCAGGAGCTGGAAGAAAAGGACAGCGACATGGCAGATGCTGTAAGTGTTGAATTATTATTGCATAAAAATTGGTGTGATACCGACCTGGAGGATATAGGTTCTTTGGTCCGCAACAACGAAATGTCTTATTAATGGGAGGCACGGAAGGCTAACGAGTAGTGTGCTGGACTCCGGGTCGGACGGTCCAGGATCGAATCCCGCTCGGGGCATTGCGTCCTTCTTGGACAAGACACTTAAATCTCAAAGCGTCTTTCCACCCGGGAGTATAAATGGGTACCAGTGAATTGTTGGGTAGTAACGTAGTAACGTCCCATGGGGGGGTGGGGGGGGGGTGTTGGGAGTAGAAATGCTCTTAGCTGCTACATCCTCCTGAAACTGGTGAGTTAAGTGACGATACCTAAATATTGTCTGCCAGGAGAAATTCGACTGCATGTCTCAGGCAGCCATTGTTTTTAACAGCGCATTTATCACAGCTTTTCATCTTAACCTGAAGGATAAACTTGTCAATGAAAAAGAAGACTACTCGGGCGAAGGTAGCACAGATGAAGAACATCAATCATCAAAGAGCAAAGAGGAATCGGATGAAAACAAAACTGATTTACAACTTGCAGCAAAAGAAAGCAACAAGAAAAGTGCACAAAGGTATGTGAAAAGCTTTTTTCTTAGCCTGGTATCACTTCTCATAGTTTGATTCTGTCTGAAAGTATGGTCGATATGCTGGAATCAGCGAGGGGTATTCCATGTGTGTGTTAAGGCTGATACACACGAAAGGGCATGTCACAGGGACATAAAGGGACGAAATGATGAACCGTTTGCACGAAGAAACGCGAAAAAGAGACATTGCAGGGATGTGTCCCCTCATGTGTACTGACACTTTTCAGACATCGATAATAATAACAATAACTTGTCTTTTTAGCGCTCCACAACAGAAAAGCACGCGACCCGGCAAGCCGGAAGTAACAATTCCTAAAAAGCAAGAACGGAAGAAAATCCCCGCGACACGTGATCAGTCTCCCAGGAAAAGTGGGCGAGAGAAACTGGACTCTAAACCCGCAAAAGAAAAGACCTACAAGACGCTATGGAAAACTAACCAGATGAACCTGTTTGACGACAGTCGGAGGTATACGATAGAGAATATCAAATTACTAATTCTACTTACTACTTCCCATACATTTCATGTAATGGAAGTGCTAAGAATTTGGTGTTACATAAACCTAACTGCAGCAAGCTAGTACCCTCTGGCTGTTAATTTTATGGGAGCCTGGGTGATGTGGTAGCGAGAGCACTCGCCTCCCACAAATTGTGATCCGGGTTCGCCGAATTCCCGGCGTCATATGCGGGTTGAGTTTGTTGTTGGTTCTCGTCCTCACTAGCTCTGAGGGTTTTCTCCAGGTTTTCTTTTTCACTTTATATCTCTCGTTTTTGGCGTTATAAAGGCAGGGCATTGCATCTTAGCGACCGTTTACAATTGCCGCTTTAAAGAGTATCTTGTTTAAAAAGTTTGAATTTGAATATCACTAGTGCAAAAGAACGCAAGAACAACGCAAAGAATCGAGCGAAAGTCCAAACTTCTGTTGGGTGAGTTTAGTGTCACTTCTACCTTAATAAATCGTTGATATATTTTCATCGCAAAGGGTGGTACCGCAAAAAAGAAAATGCTAATTAAGCGAGATTCAACTCGGTGTTGTAAAACCAAAACTAATTACTTTGGTCAATCACAGTGGCCCAATCAGAACTCGAATTAATTACACACAGGCGACAAAAAGCGCGTGAAAACGTGTGCGCGCGAGTCACGATTGTTTTTGGTTTTATTCCTGATTGGTTGAACAAATGGCGCGAAGTTTTTAAACCAATCACGAAGCGAAGTAATGCAGAACCAAAGCAAACACAGGTTTGCTTTCGAAACCGCTCTATCAACAAACATGGAACCTCGACCTTGTCATTTGTAAGACAGTGATTGAATAAAATGTTTAAAGCGAATTGTAAACTCTTTTACAACGGAAAAAGCCAGTATCTTCTAACGCCCCAATCTATTTTTCTTTCCCACTTAAATTAATTTTTTATTTGTTGTTTCATTCAAATTTCAGGAGCAAATCTAAAGGAGCCCCGCTCAGAGGCTCAAACAAGAATGCCACTGACAAGCATCAAAGTGAATCGCCATCGAGCAGTTGCGACAGTGAAGAAGACGAGGACTTGACAAGAACGGTACAAGCCTATTTATTGCCTTAATTCTCAAGATTAATTTGAAATTCCCCTTAATAATTGCCTTATATTTCTCTTAAAGTACCAATGAAGTGAATTGGTTTTGTATTTAGTTTTAAACTTTACCTTGTGAAATACGCGATTCCAAAGTATGAGTCGTCTGGCGTTAAAAGTAACGATTTTACAAGCCTTGAAAGTTGAGTCATTTTGCCCTCAAAAATGGTATTTGAATCGCGCGGTCAAAATACCACGTGACAACAACCTCTGGCGTCATTTGGGTGCCAAAAATCGTTCTCACAATCGTTTTCAGTTTCTATTTCCTCGGGGTTGCTGGATCTTTCTGACAAATCACACATTTGTTTCTCCCGTAATCACTCCTCGCTGACAAGAAACTTTGATCGTGCAAACAAAGGCTTGGCACAAAAGTGACGTCACGGCGTGGTATTTTCGGACCCATTGCCCTGGCTTTTTTTGGGGGACAAAATGATCAACTTTCAAAGCTTGTAAAATCGTTACTTTTAATCCCAGAGGTCTCCAACTCTGGTACCGCGTATTTCACAGAGTAAATTTTAAAACAAAGCACAAAAAAATTCCCTTCATAGGCACTTCTGTCACGAATTACACATCTTGAATTCTTCCCAAACTTCCTCATTTGAAGTCATTCACGTCTCGTTTCAGCTTATTGTCACCTCTTTGGTGTTTTCTTCCAAGTTAAACTACTCTTTCAATATTCCCGTTGATTTTAAGGCAATATTGTACATTAAAATTTTATTTTTTGACCTTGTTTTCTGATCTTAAAGGTGAAACCTGAACTGACCTCTGAGTACTGGGACATCCACAAACTTATCAAATTTCTGAAGGTGAGATTTCTGTAAAGTCGGTTGCAATATCAGAGTGACTTCTCGTTAGTTATTCCATGTCTTCTTCCAGTAAGACCCGAGTGCAGAAAGGAGATCGTTGCATTTTCAATTGTGTGTTAATTGTTCCATTTTCATTCTCGCCATCGTTAGTTATCCTCACTACCTAATGGGTTCCAGTCATTTTTCAAGTACATTTCTACAAAATAAAACCATTATTGTTCAGTTTCCTACATGAGAAGCTCCCGTTTTCAGTTTTTTCATACTGCAATCCGTTTTCATCCTCGCCATTGTTAGTCATCTTCACTTCCTATTGGGTTCCTGCCACTTGTCAAGTACTGTTCTACAAAATGAAACCATTATTGTTCAGTTTCCTACATGAAAAGTTCCCGTTTTCAAGTTTGTCCATACTGCAATCCGTTTTCATCCTCGCCACTGTTAGTCATCTTCACTTCCTATTGGGTTACTTTCATCTGTCGAGTACTGTTCTACAAAAATATCCAAAATATACCACTTGCCACCTGCTATCTAGATAGGTCTTTTAGTTTTTGCGATTTCATTCTAAATGAACCTGTGTTATTACCAGGTGGGGAACCCCACTGCTACAGTCATTGCGCTCTGCGCTCTTCGAGACGTCAGCCTAGAACAGGAATCAAGTCAGATGGCAATTCTCGAGCTGGGTGGGATCAATATCCTTCTAAACATCCTCAAGACTGATCACTGGTCGTGTGTGGTAAGGCAGACTCTTGAGTATTTTATTTTTCTATAACATGAAGCGCGCAAGTGTTATGAAAAGTATTTATAATTAATTAGATCACGAACTGGATCGGATTCAGATATCAACCTTGAGAACAAAAGTGTAAGTTATAGACTGCAGTGTACAAGGGACTTGTAGAACAAAACGTTTGCGAGTATAATTACTGATCAATTAGATTACGCCGGAGCAGAAGTTTTTTGCTATGAGCGATCATATAATAAGCCCAATTATTCTCGCATTTTCATTGGTTCCTACCTTTGATCTATTAAAGGACACACGCACTGATGACGTTTACATTTTGTTTAATTGCTTTATTATATAAACCAGACAGATCCCATGTTGCCGTGCGTCTGTTCAGTAATAGATCACAGAAGACGTCAAAATGTGGCAAGAACATCAGTGACACACTTGGCTGGCACCTTGTGTCACTTTTCCTTCTTACCACAATTTGACGTCATCAGTGATCTGTCACTGAACAGACGCATGGCGACATGGAATCTATTTGTTAAATAGTGAACCCCAGGGTAGTGAAGTAGGCGCAGCTAAGGATTATTTTCACTTTCAAGAGTAGCGATCTCGCGATTGTGTTTGATATTGGTGATTAATAAAAGGAGAGAACCAATCACATTCGTGGAGTTCTGCAAGACATAGTTGTATGCTTTAAAGATATACACTTGAATGGTTTTGTCTTTAAGGTTGGTTCCCTTAAAATTCTACGGGTAATAACAAATACGAAGAGGATAAATATGGAGATTTATCGTTTGGGAGGTGAGGTGACGACCTGCAAATATAATTACGAATTAGCAAACTAACTTCAACATCAGTCCGTGTAATGTGATCGTCCGGGTGCCAGGGAGAATTTGTGACAACCTGAGCGGAAGTCATCGTTTGAGTCAAGTGAGAAAACTGCTGTCAGTCAATGATGTTATAGGTTTGTTCCGTTAAACGTGATTGGTCGGTTTATTCGTGATGTTATTGGCTGTAACGAGCCTAGTGCCCAGTCAGGACAGAGCTTATCCTGGTTCCCGACTATAGGAGTATTTCTACTTCTCCCTGGATGGGATGCTAGTCCATCGCAGGGTTACCCCCCAGCAGTAAAACTCACTGGTACCCAATTATACACCTGGGTGAAAAGAGGCACTATGAGAGTTAAGTGTCCTGTAGTGCGCAGGCTGAGGTTTGAACACCGACCTATCGATCCGGAGTCGAGGGCCTCCCACATAAAGACTCGTTAGCCCGTCGTGTAAAGTCAGTGAAGTGCAATTGGTCAGTTTCGTCCCGTCCATTATTGGTCAAATTAGGTCGTTCCGTAAGAAAACCATTGGTTGGCTCTGACGTTAACCATTGAAACGTATAACTACGTTACAATGCTTATAAACCGACGTAGCAGATTCTGAAAAGCTTTAAGCCTTTGCTAATGCTACAACGTCATCTTTTCAAAGCTCGATTTAACATTAGCAACTTCCAACTGATAGCGACAACTAGGACCATGATTTGATTATCCCAGCATGTTACAAACATCGTACGATACATATTCTGTAAACTGCCTTTCTCGTATTTCACAGGCATTCAACAACTTATCGACTGTCTTCAACACAACATGAAACAGATCCAGTCCCTTGCGGCCGACACCCTCAGTCACTTGGTGACATTCCGTCTGGCTTACAGTGCTTTCAGGCGAGGAGGAGGAATCAAACATTTGGTGAATAGATTGTGATGTAAAACAAAGAGATTTCATTATACATGTCTTAGCACATGCTTTCTCGTTCTCAAAGAATCTCATAATCAGTCACTAAGGTTTAGAAATGAAAACAGGAAGAATATTTCCTATCTAGTAAAGGAATTATGTTTAATTTCTGTTTATAGTGTAAAAAAAGAATTGAATTTCGCAACGAATGTTGCGTGTGCACAAACGGGCTAACATTGCGAAAATCATATAGTCAGGGGAAGTAATCGCGCGAGCAAACAGGTCATGTTGCTTAGCAACCGACTTCAGGGACGAACACCGCGAACTCAGTCCCGCCTTAGTCCCACCTCGGTGGCGGGATTTGAACTGGTACTTGTTCCCCCGACTGAGCAGTGCTTTTTCAACACTGCTTCTCTTCTGTCGATCCATTAGTTAATGTAACACTGCTTTTAAGAGGCAGCAGACAAAGTTGGTATTTTTTTTAAATTAACTAAACGCTTGTTTGAACTCGTTACAGGTAAACATTATTCAACCCGAGGACAGAAAGCGCGGCAAGCCTCCGCCTAAAGACGAGGACGACTCTCAGCTTACCTGCAATGCTTGCATGGCATTGTGGAGCTGCAGTAGAAACCCAAAAAATATCCAGGCCATCCGCGCGGCCGGTGCTGTGCCCATACTCGCTTCCCTATTGGTCAGAGGAACGGATGACGTCATTTTACCCGCCATGGGAATTATTCAGGAATGCGCTAGCGAGGTATAAAAGGCACGTTGGGTAGCAATGTTGACTTCCTTAAAATAAGAATAACATGACACCAAAACTGAGTGGTTTACAGGGGACCAATGGATCGAAGAACGCGGAAGTTCTTCTTTTTATTTATAAGTAATCTTGATAACGGCATTTGAACATTTATTTGTCTGGTCCCAAGAGAAAACGTTAATTTTGCGTAGTGACGATCCTTAGAGCACTACGAAGTCACTAAAAGATACAACGTGAAACAAAGTATTTCTGCTGTGTTAGTGATTGTTGTTTATTTTACAGCCCGCGTTTCGTGAGGATATCCGAAGGGAGGGGATGGTGGAGGGAGTTGTCAAGCACCTGAAGAAAGGGGACGCAGCTCTGAAGACTCTCTGTGCGAATGCCTTGTTCAAGGTTGGTGTTAAGATCATTCGTACTTACTTAACAAAGAATCCTGTCGAGGAATTATCGCCCTCTCTGATTTTAAGTTTGAATGATCAATTGATTAATTTATTGACAGATTGCACTGACTCACCAACTTACTGACTGACTGATTAACTCACTCACTCACTCACTCACTCACTCACGCCTGACTGACTGACTTGCTGACTGACTGACTGACTGACTTGCTGACTGAATGAATGACTCGCTGACCGACTAATCGACTGACTGACTGATGACTGACTTAATTATGGGTGGACTGACTATTGCATTCCTTCAAAAGTTCAACTATTCCAGAATGTTTTAATACCCTGTAATATTTCTATCTTTTCGTTGGTCTTCCACTTTTATAGCTATCAACACTTCTTCGCATAATGCTAATACTTATAACGAAAATTAATTTATAATAGGCCTTATTCCAAAATGGCGGGCGATAATTTATTCTTTTATATGAATGTCAAGTGACCTTCTTACCTTGACAGCATGAGCAAAATTCAAAGAATTTTAACTTAAAAATGAGGCTAAAATGGTCAATTTATGTGTGCGTAAATCAGCGGCCATTTTGGATTAAGGCCTGTAAATAAATCTTCATAAACTAAATGCGAGGGCAGATAGTGCGGACCGCGCGTGGTAGGTTTTGTACAGAAAAGACCGATGGCCGGTCTTCTCCCAACTGTTCCGAGCAAGTTTGGTAAGCGATTTTCAGATGTATAAGCGGTGGGGTAAAATGGACGAGATTTCGACCGAAGAACCGCCAGGCGTTTTGGTTGGGTAAAAGTTCCCTAATGTTGTTAACGGTCGAGAGTAATTTCCACGCGAGCTTGTCAATTCCGGTTCCCATTGCAAGTCACCAAACTAGTTTGTAACTTGATTTTCTTGTTATTTTTCCCGCCACACAGTGCGCTGAGGATGACTCCACGCGCGAACTGATTTTCCGCTTCGGTGGCCTGGAACTGCTTGTCCAAATGATGGCGTCCAGGTCCTCAGAGAACAAGCAGCTACTCGCGGCCACAGTTGGTGCTTTGTGGAAGTGCGCCTTAAACAAAAACAACGTTAGGAGGTAGAGCAATAAATTTTCTGATAAGATTTCATAAGCCATTCCCTTGAAAAAAGAGATGTCCAGTGCTGACACTCCCCCCCCCCCCCCCAACCCTCCACCCAAATGCATCCCGTCTTGAAATCTTTAATCTCCTTAGACAAATGAGTCTAATGTTGAAGATGGAATTGTTTGTTTCAGGCTTGAGCAGTTCGGCGCAGTAAAAGCTCTGATCTTACTTTTGAAGAACCCAGAACAGACAAACGAGGTACTATTATTAATTTAAGATATTATTTTTTTAAACAGAATGAAATACAGAACCGCCATTTCGAAAGATTTCCACATAGGCCACGTTCGTAAGGTGCAATTACACATGACGTCACCAGACTCGAGATTATTTGTCTAATATGTAGGGTCATTTCGAGCTTGCCAAGTCAAATAAATTGTTTGTACATGTAAACATAGATTTACGTTTTTCTAAAAGTTGATCAAAGACAATACTTTCTGTTTATATTACTTGAACTATAAAACGGATAAATTCTGTTTGTAGTTTCGTTTTTCTTCTATGTCGACTCAGTTTTCATTGTGTTGTATTCTTGGGCAAGACACTCTCTCCACCCAGGAGTATAAATGGTCTGTAAATAGGTAATGGCGAATTGTTGGCGCAACCTGGCAGAATGCTGCAGAGTAACCTGCGATGGACTAGCATCCCATCCAGGGAGAGTAACAATACTCCTAGCCACTTCATGCCACAAAAATTAGAGTTAATTGCCGGCAGCTATGAGCCAGCTTGGCGTAAAACGTTTTAATACATTGGTAGAGCTGCATTAGATGTGTTTCTTAGTTTGATATGTTCAATACCGCTTCGATTGTAACACTCTTTAAGGCAAGATGTTATCCAACCATGAGCTCTCTCTTTTTACCAGGTTCTCGCCAATACTCTTGGTGCCATGCACGAGTTTGCCTACCGCAAGCGGACACTTTTGAGTCTTAAGGATGACAGAGTTATTCCTATTGTGGTACGTGCTCTCAGCATCACAGAACGCGCTGTGCTTATAAATGCTACCAGGCTCCTCTCGGTCTGTGCTAAAGAAGGGACGTGCCGAAGGTTGGTACCGATACTTCCAAGTAGTTTATTATTGCTGGTTTGCAACCAATCCCGAGAGATTCAAATAACAATAAGCGCGGCGGCCATGTTGGATTACCAAACAACAGATGCTTACCTAAAATCTTTTTTTCTTGTCATCCAACATGGCGTCGCTGACGTCACTTGCAAACCAAGAATATATTAGAGGGGGTAAGTTTCTAAAGAAACTGTGGTGCTGCGTCGGTGGGAAGTATAACGATATAATTTGGTTTTATCAACTGGGTTGATAATGTCAATTGGCCACCGTAAAGAGATTCAAGAGCTGACGTTTCGAGCGTTAGCCCTTCGTCGGAGCGAAGGGCATCGCTCCGAAAACGCTTTGTACTTTGTCGTTGCAGCATTATACTTCACACAGACGGATTGAGGCTGCTTTGGTCTTTGCTTAAGTTTCCTGATTTAAAGGTTAGTTAGTTTTCTTAGATTTAAAAGAGCAGCGACGTTGTAACAATGGACTTATCCTCACGGATTTAAAGGCTAAATAACCGCTGTGCGTTTCGGTAACTCCCACCATTTGCAGACTCAATTAAGAGCTTTTAGCTTGAAATAGACGCTTGGAGACCCCCTAAAAAAGCAATTTTAAGCCCCCTTAATTAACGACGATATTTTTAAGGTTGCTGAAAAAATAACGTCCTTTGTGGCCGGAGTTTTTTGGTTCAAATCAGATGGATTCGTGTTCTTTGGTTTTGAATTCAACTCCTCTACGCTTTGAGGAGGGAGGTAGTCCCGCTAGTTGGGAGTTTCAGAATTTTTTCTCTTTTTATAACATTTGCTTGTTTATTTACAGTGACCTTAATTACTACGGCAGTGCTCAATTATATTAACATCTATGTTTAATATCTTTCTTAATTCCCTTTTCCAGGTTGTTGCAGGCGCTGCTGATGCTATCAGTGAGTGTGTGGTCGATAGAGAGGTAAAAGATATTTGTCATTTAGGCGTCGTCCTCACTAATCCGGACAAATTTGAAAACGCGGATTTACCTTCCGTCCACACTAAAAAGACGTTTTCGGTCACTTTTGAAAGGGTTCTCCTAAGTGGATAAATTTGAAAACGCTGGCTAGGTGTGTTAATGTGGACGGCGAAAACGGAACTTTTTGAAAACGCTGACATCAAAACTGTCAAATATCGTAGCTTAGGGAATGTGTGCATGCTGTGGGCAGCGTTTCAGTAGCGATTGGGAAACAATTTGGAAAAGGTATCGTGTGGACAGAAAACATTTTATCCGCTTTCGAGGCGAAAACGTCGTTTTCAAATTTATCCGGCTTATTGTGGAAGTAGCCTTAGATCCCACATACGGATAACTATTTGAACTCAAATAAAATGCAGGCAACCGAAAGTTCAAGCCCGTGCCATGTAATGCAAATAAAATAGATCGAGAAATCATTGCTACGATAAATGCAGTGATACTCTATGAAGTTTTGCAAACATTTTAGGGTTTATCTCGCTAGGTGTAAGAATCTGTGACGTCCACCTTTCTTTGCTTTGAAGCTTTTGTTTACCATGCGCTACATTGTTTCGAGGTTTTTTTCTTGTCTTGGTCCTTTTCTGTCACTCGTGAGTTTCACGTGTTCTTATATCGAGGATGAGCCGAAATTTGCGAGTTTCTTTTGTTCCGTACTTCATGTCACACGTGCTTGATCTGTTCTTCAGGAGTCAACTGACATGGTTCGCTCATTCGTCGGAGGGCTGCAACTCATTACAAATCTTCTACGGTCAGATGATAAGCAGGTGATTTTTAAATGTTTGCTCTTTAGTTTTTGTGTTTGTTCTCGACTTGTAGAAGTAAAGGAAGTGAAAAGTTGAGGTCTGGGACAGAGTATATTTATGGTCGAAATCCCACGGCCTCGTTCTCAGAAAAGAAGTTGGAAACCGGGTCTTCGAACTGCGCCTGGAGATTTTGTTTGCGTTAGAGAATGGATTTCGAGAAGGGATGATAGCTGTTACCTCGCCATTACTTACAGTGTTTCAAACAGTGTATATGCCTTAAAATTGTGACATGTATACTGTAATGCGCAGATTGAAGTAGAAACAAACTCTGTTTCTGTAAGGGTAGGGTAAAAGGGGGTAAAATCTTTATTTAGACACGGTATTTCCTTCAGGACTTATAGTTTACAATATTAACTATAACTAACTACCTAACTAAATCATTAACAGCTAATATAAAAAGAGAAATAATAAAAAACCTGCTTTACAAGGAAGCCGTGTATAAAATCAAAATAAGATTTACGTAAATCTACCATCAAAACCATAATTTTTCAACTTAGATTTAAATACATCAAGAGTGTGTGACTGACGAATATCCAAAGGTAAGCTATTCCACAGTACAGCTCCGCTGTATGACAGACTTCTTTTACAATAATTAGTGCGGGGCTGTGGAATGGCAAGCGAAAAGTCACTCTCTCTTAAATTATAGATTAAGGTATCTGAACGGAAGACAAAGTGCGAGCTAAGATAATCTGGAGCCATTCTATTTACAATCTCTCTGTGAAACTTTCATGGTTTGATACTATCTTTCTCGTCTCCTACAGTCCATCCTCGGTTGGAGCTGCATGCTCCCTATTCTGCGCTCTTTTCCAGCCGCAACGGCACCTGAAAACGAGTCAACAAAAACGACAACAACTTTATTGTGCCATCAACGTATCAGTATGAACCAGTATGGGTTTATGGTCGCTTCGATAAAAGTCGTCTTGAATTCGAGAAAAGCCGAAGTTGATTCGGTACACATGTGCAGTCGATTCGAAACGCTAAAGTCGTTTCGATACAGAAATATATACTGACAATTATTTTAAGATTATATAACTAGGAAACACAAACCTTCGTCGTGTGAAATAAGCCGGTCCATACACAAACGCCGACTGAAAGTCCTTGATGTTCCTATGATATGAAAGATGGTACATTTTCAGCTCTGTGGGTAAACGAGAAGATGAAATAATCAAATATGACACGAGCGTGGAACAAAGAAAAAGTGTTTATTATTTATTAGAATTTATTATTATTACAATATTTATTATAGGCTGTAGTAATCAAAAGGCTACCAGCACCCTAAAAAATTAACTTAAACGCTATAAATGTGGCACTTGTTATCTCGGTGTTTAGCAAACGTAGGTGCATACTTTTTCCCCTGAATCACACCCTTGAAATAAGTATACATCTGGTATATGGTATATGAGCTCAAATACCATTGGCCTACACATGGTAGGTGCACGCGTAAAAGCATGCATTTTTCGTAATGTTTGTACAATATTTTTTGGGCGTTTTTAATAAAACAATTATTCCACTCGCGCTTGTTAGATATGAGATGGTTATAGCCAACTCGACGCTACGCGCCTCGTTGGATATCTACCATCTCGTATCCAACGCGCGCTCGAAGAATAATTGTTAATTATATCATTCATTTATAATCTGGTAATGAGGCGTTTCTTTCTTCATCAGGTGCTGATAAGTGTAAGCAAAGCAATTATCAACATCGGCAAAGACAGAGAAAACCTTTCCATCCTGACTGATTATGAAGTAGTACCGCTTCTAGTCCAACTTGTTTACACGGTAAGTATTTCAACTGCCAATAAAATCCTGTTCACAAAACAGAAATATTTTTATTTATTCATCTGTTGTTTTAGCAGTGCCTGCATAACAAGCAAAACCTATCGTTGTTCCAGACTAATGTTTGACTGCGGCCAAACTAAAACATTCAACACCACTTCAAGTTTTCAGTTTCTAAGACTTTGAAGTTGCGGTTAGTCATTACTTTCACCATTGCATCCCCCTGTTGACAGTCGCAGTATACCTGCATTAACTGATTCGATAGTTGTTCTTTAAAATCTAACAATGTGCTTCCGACTATTTTCTATCTTTAGGAAGATGCGGAGTTAAAGCGATGGGTGGCAGAAGCAATTGCAACGTAAGAAAATGATTGTATTTTTATTTGAGATTGTGCGAGTTAAGTTGAATAACCGGCTCAAAACCCGCGACAATTTGACAATTCAGAGAAATCGTTCTCAGTTCCCTTCCGTAAATATTAATCGTGTTTTCTTGCTGTCAAAAGCTTATAATTGTTATATAACACTCGTATAGATGCAGCGGATTAGACAAGAATGTGAAGGCCTTCTCGTCAGCGGTAGTTCCCCTAGCTGACAGCCTCAAACGCTCTTCTGACGTGGCAGTAAAGCGATCAATCGCATGCGCACTGGAAAGACTATCGCGGGAGCCATACAACTGCTATCTTATTCATCAACACGACGCGTTGAAGGTAAAACAAATTTCTTTTCATTTATCGAAATTTCACATAAAAATTTTATCGTTTTGAGAAGCCTTAATTCATCCAGCGAGAAAAGATGTGTGAGATGTAAACCAAAAAAAATTCACAATAATGTCGTTGCTGTAATTTGCAACGATCTTCCTAGTGTATTCGATTGGTTAATCCTTGCATTTGAACTTTCGCGCGCCCATCAGAGACAGCACCAGATCTCTGCAGAGCGACGTCATCATTTTTCGAGCCGAATCTTGCAGCACCTCTCTTATGGAGAGAGGGGGTGGGTGGATAGGTTAAAGTTTCGTGATGTAGTGTACATTATTTGATGGAGCATGTCTTCAGCCCATTTACTCCGACATTTCAAGCCTGAAATGTTCATTCCCCCTTTTATTTAGCATTTATTTTTTAAACCTTGGCGGTGAGAATTTGGTGTTTCATCAAGACGATATCCCCTAGCTGATTCTCGTCACTTGTCTGCTTGACAATGTATTGATAACGGTTACGAGGAGTGACATATTGATCACTCGGGGCTACAAGGGTTTGTATTTAACTATTATTGTTCTTGTGTTCATCTTGTGACGTAGTTACTATTCTTTTATTCTCCCGCAGACATTGCTTACGCTGACAGGCTCAGAGGATGAAAGAGTACAGGAGGCAGCGGCTGGCTGTATAAAAAACATGCGTGTTAATACCATGAACATGCTTTCAAGATAGAACAACGCAAGGCCATGAAAGTTTTATCGCATTATCACTTCACACTCGCCTGCTATACAATCCAAATATTAAACCACGACATTGTTAAGCTGCGAAATCTGCAGAACAAGAATTTCAATTAATTAACCCCCTACAACCCACCCGTCGCCTTTCAAACTATGGGCCTGTTTACAAGGAGAGAGGGTGGCCCCAGCACGCGGGTCACCCTAGCACTCACACACTTCATCTTTTTTTTCTTCGTCGTGGTAGGGCTACCCTGGCTGGCGGGTTAACTTTTTCCCTCAGGCTTGTAAACACTCCAGGTAGGGTTAACCCGCCTATCCGGGTTGACTTTCTAATTTTTTCCCTCAGGCTTGTAAACACTCCAGGTAGGGTTAACCCGCCTATCCGGGTTGACTTTCTAATTTTTTCCAGACCCCTTGAGTTCAACCGCGCATTAAGTTGTCTCGGGATGTAGGGTTACCTTACCTGTGAAATTTTGTAACCCTGAATAAAGTTTCAATTAACTGCAAAAGGTACACGAAGAGGAAGACGTCGTCGTCCACCAAAATGTCATCTCAAGAGGAGCCACGTGATTGTGCTTGCGTTAATTAAAAAGGATTTCCAATATCTGCCATTTTTCATTTCGCTGTGAATATGGAGAATCATGCAGGGATTTTGATATTTATTACGGCATTAAATATTCCCCTATCGATAACTGTTTTTTTTGGGAATATTCTAATAATTGTTGCTCTCAAAAAGGCCTCGTCGCTTCGACCGCCATCAAAGCTTCTTTTTGGCCGCCTTGCAAGCACCGATCTCTGTGTGGATCTAATTGTGCAGCTTGTCTTTGTTACCTATATTATGTCTACAGAGCACTCCAAGCTTTGTCACTATGCTGTTGTACTTTTCATGACCATGCGGACCATGACCTTTGCTGACATCAACTGCAATAAGCGTGGACAGACTTCTCGCTCTGGTGTTGAGGCTGAAATATCACCAGGCGGTAAATTTGAGAAGAGTACGAGCTCTTGTTGACTCATATAATTTGGTTTTATCAACTGGGTTGATAATGTCAATTGGCCACCGTAAAGAGATTCAAGAGCTGACGTTTCGAGCGTTAGCCCTTCGTCGGAGCGATTCGCTCCGACGAAGGGTTAACGCTCGAAACGTCAGCTCTTGAATCTCTTTACGGTGGCCAATTGACATTATCAACCCAGTTGATAAAACCAAATTATATTGTTATACTTCCCACCGACGCATCACCACAGTTTCTTTAGAAACTTACCCCCTCTTGTTGACTCACTTTGGCTCCGTTGCACAGCTATTCCGTTCGTCCCTCGCATTTCTTTACAAATCGCCGCCGTCGCGATTGTTACGTTCTGTATATCAATCTCAACATTCTGTTATTCCATCATCAAAATCAAGTCCTTTTCACCGAGAGCAATCCAACGGAGGGGAAATTCCACTGAATATAGCAAGATACAGAAAGACAGTCTTCAGTGCATTATGGATAATATATAGATTTAGCCAAGCCTAAAAGCGGAGTCCATATTTTTGCTGGTTCTTAATAAATGAAATACAACTCGAATTGCAGAATTTCCCTTAAGAATGACCATAAAAAGTTAAAAAATGCTGCCAGAAGGAAAAAATAGGACCTGACCCGCGATTAATGAAGAAAACCAATGCCTGGTCAACGGTCAACTTCAAAAAAACTCGTTAGCTCGATGAGTTCTAACCTGAACACGCGATCTGGTCATGTGATACTGGTCAGCGGATACCTCGATTTGACAGCTGTCAATTGACCATAAAATGGCTGCCCTATAATAAAGATGTAAGCTGATAAGGCTGACAAGGTGTTGACACGGCCGCCATGTTGCGCGACTCCGCCGTCGTCGTCGCCGTCGTCGTGCGTACGCGCCCACGAGCAATACCGCTAGCCATGATAACCATGAGAAAATCAACTCATGGGTTTCGTTTTCTTTCCCATAGGAGTATGGGGCTCCGCTTGGAGCTCCGCTACAAATGACATTACTGGCTTGTTATCTTCCGGTTAGTATAAACACCGCAGTTTTAAGTCTACTTGGTGGATCTTATGTACCTACACCATCTTTTGACTTCTTTCACGTTATGTCAGTAACCCTCTTTTTGTTGAACTCATCTCTGAATCCATTTCTGTACTGTCGGAAGATGAGAGAAGTGCGACAGGTGGTGAAGGACACGATCAGTCAGTTTTGGTGTTTCGCGAGCTAATGCGTCTCGTAGACATTTTCACATTCTGAAGGCAAGGCCTATTACCATTCAATCAGCAGTTCTACAAAAAAATTAGCTGTAGCTGTGAGCTAAAAGAAAAAAAACTGGCCTAAGTTTGATCATATCACAAGCTATACTTACGTAAATAATGGAATGGAGGCGACGACCTAATGTTTATGCTAAATTGTTTATGCGGTATTTGTTGCGCGCGCAAACGTCGAAACATTTTTTGTGGACACAAAATGTTTCTGAATAAAATCAGAAAAATTATTTTTGTGTCTCGGACGCAAGTTTTATGTCCGCAACAATGTTGTGCGCGCGGGAAAACAGGGAAACATTTCTGTCGGCAACAATGTGTCCGCAACAATATTATGTGTCCTCGTTTGCCAACACATTTAAGCTTAGGATCGGCCCGGGTGAAAGCTGCTGTTAGGCCGGGGTAATTGAGTTGTGTTAGGTCTTAGGAAAACACTTAATATACTCTCGCAGTGCCTCTCTCCAGTTGTATAAATGGGTGCCTCTCAGGAAACTTTTTTCGATCGGTTACTTTCGATCCTAAAGTTTTAGGAGCATCTGTTTTGTTGCATAGACGTCGTGGTTTCCGTCACAAATACGTTTTCGGTGAAAAAATGACATGTGCAGTTTCCTTCTCTCACCATAACCGCGAATAAATGTTTACGAATGGTGGCGGGGAGTTTAGAATACTAAACGGACTCAACACAAATGCATTTTCCAAAAGATGGCCTGAAATGTTGAGGAAGAAAAGGAGTTGAACGCAAATAAAATAACTGAATTCACGGCCTGGTATGTTTAATGTATAACGGACCCTACTCGTGTTTATTTGAATACTAACTTTATTTTCCTCTTCTCCTACTGACTTTTTTCTATCCTCTCTTTGTAATACCATCAAACTGTGGCGGTGAATGATCATTTTCAAACTCTTGAAGTTTCCATTAATTTTGTGACCGAAACTGCTACAGATGTTGTTCAAATTTTAGTAACAGAAACTACTACAGATGTTCTTCAAATTTTAGCATACATACATACAACTTTATTTGCTAATGCGGATTTGAAAAAAGGCAACCAAAGGCTTGTCCCTGAGTTCGTATTCTGTGTTGAATGGTATAAAAAAATCTTTTAAGTACGGCGGCGTTAGCTTATTCAAGGTTTTAAACAATAGTTTCGCTTTTTGTTTCTTCCATCTGGTATAGAGGTCATCCCACCGTAGATTTGAGCGAAGAGTGGTAGCACTAGAGTCATAACCAGATTTTGTGATAACCCTAATGGCGCGATTTCGAAGCCTTTGTAATTTATCAGCTAATTCATTGCTGGGACCGTCCCACACAGGTGAGCAGTGGGGGAGACTCGCATATGAAAGGGGCGGGGATGCTCGTCGTCTCGCTTAGTTGTGTAAATTTCGGATTTTGGTCTCACTTAGGGTGTTCTCGGCAAAACACCATTATATTTAATCGTGAATGTCTCATTTAGGGCTGTAGGCGAAGAAATATAAAAATATATATTAAATATGTATATTTTTAATTATCTTTTAGTGGTCAAAAGAGCTTGGCCCACGCCCAGATCGGTTTTCTTTTCAGTAGGGGTTTCATATTCGAGTCCTCCCCCGGGCAATAAATACGGTAAAAGAAAGAAGGAAACAAACTTGAAAAGTAGATGTACGGGTTACAGCAGTAGCTACCTACGGAGGGGCGGTTCCAGGATTTTTGACAGGGGGCCAAGGCGATCATTATCATCGTGGCGATTAAAGAATTTAGAGTCAATCAAGTTGTAAAAACAAAACATTCGGTTAGGGAAGGGGCAGGGGGTCCGGCTAGAGACTCAAAACGCAGTGCCCCGGCTAGAGACGGTTGCAGTGCGATATTTTTTTGCTCATCAAACCTGTTGTTTTGTGGCGTCCTCGTTGCCGTTGCCGTCATAGTTGCTAAAACTCCCTAAGGTGCTCACAACGTGGGATACGCCGAAACAGTTGTACCAAGCTACACTGTTTCGAATTTTGCGAAGTAATTTTCATCTGCTGACGGACACCTTTGAACTGCTTAATATTTTGCTTTTTTAGTAAAGGCTCTTTTTCCTTCGCCATTAAGGCTACTGTCATTTTTGTTTGGTATTCCGCTTCCTTGAGCAGAATACTTGGAATATAAATTAGCGACACTATCGAACGGACGTTTGGGTTATTCCAAAGCAATCTATTCTTATTCCGGAAATAGGGTTTCTCGAAGGCCACGAAACGTTTTCGCACCCGTGACTCTGAAACCATAGCAAAATCTCAAAACGTCTGATTATACAGAGCTGTTTTATTCACATGTTTTTGATATGAACAGTGGTTCCCTTCATACAGAGTTTCAGGCCTGTACACTTCTCTGTTTTTTTTTTTTTTTTTTTCATACAGATAGCTAAAAATGGCTTTTCTTGCCTGACAAGTTTCCGGAGCTTTCGAGAAACCGGCCCCAACACACTCAGGGCAGACGCAGACTCGCGTGGGTAACGCGCGAGCTTCGTGATACCTCCCAGCATTCTTAGCAAGGGCAGTTCGTCCATGTTGTCGTGCGGTGGTGAACTGAAAACGTGGAGCGAAAATGCAAGGTTATTCCATAATTACCCAAAATTTAGCTTGTTTTCATGTTTCATTGCCTCGTTTTGTTCTTAGGGTATGATTTTTTTAATTTCTCATTTTGTTTTCTGTTGATATTCAGGTCAAGTGTGTCTCTGGAGAGTGGTGTTGGCGCGAGATGCAACCTGGAGTGCTGGTTTATTAAAACAGGTAAGCGTTAATTTACACCGAAAAAATTATTGTAAAATTATTGTACGTTTCCGTTGATATTGTTATTTACGCGTTTTTATCCCTGTTAGTTCCCGTGCAAAGCGTATCCTACTTTGCAGTTGGTTGTGGGAGTTGTTGCCCTGGAGAGGGAGGGGGGAGGGGGTGGGGGATGAACTCTCCTATAAAAATGACGATGGTTTTCGTCACACGTTTTATGGGAGGGGTGTATTAATGAATTGGAACTGCTTAGGGCACTTTACCCTAACATTAATATTGAGCCAAGAGATTAATGACAGGAACTGCGTGACTCCACTGATTTTTTTCTGAAGTTTCCATTTGGATGAAACCAAAGCCAGTGGACGTAGGTGCATTCAGTTGCAAACTCTGTAGTATGGATTTGTGGAGATTCCCATTAGTCAAAAACCTATGACATAAAATTTTTGTGATGTCATAACTTAATTTATAGTATTGTGAATTTCAACAAATCCATATTGACAGATTTTACATCTGAATGCACTCTAAGACTAATAACTAAGGATTACAGCTAAGACTAAATTAAACAAGACGTTCGTATGGAACGTGAAGCCGTGCTCTTAAAATTTAACTGAATTGTTGTTTAAAAAGTTAATTATTATCGGCTTTTGCTCATAAAAACACTCAGCATGAAGACATTGCGTGACTCAAATATAATTTGTCTCTTTGGTCTTTGTGTCATACCGCTTGACACAAAATGTGTATTTCACACTAAACAGATAGCAAACTAGTCTAAAAGAGAACTTAAAATTCAAAATAAATGACAGCTGACGAGAAACGGCTACAGCTGTAGATCGATCCGCCAATTTAAAAGGAATAACACGGAGACGTGGGAATGTTTTTACAAGGTAAACAAATTCCGTGGATGATGTGGTGCTCTTCATTTATGAACGTCACATGTCCAAACATGTTTTGGCCTGGCCGGCTACATGGCTCGCTGACGTAATGCCCCTTTTAGTGTATTCAATATTCCCTTCGAATCCAACGCTTTGATGAAACCAAAAGAAAATAATATTTTATACACAATAAAGAAAACAATATCCGTAACATTTTCCGTACATTAATGTTTCAACTGCTTTTGGCGAATAAACATCACACATTGTGCGATTCAAAGTTTGGCCGACAACGAAAAAAAAAATTCTCCCGAGGAAGAGCCGCCCAGGCCTATGGCCATTCGGCTAAATGCAGTGCTTTCAATAAGACCCGGCACCCGCCAGAGCTCCGGCGGGTACTATCTTCCAAATCGCCAGCTATTTGACCTGCATTAACGTGCAATGAACAAATAAATAAGAACAAGCAATTCACCTTGATTTAATGGTTAGTTTGTATTAGAAAACTAATAAAAACGTTAAAAACAGAACAATTGTTTGATTTATACTCTCCCTTGTGATTTTATCACTGAATACGCTGCAAGTTAGTGGTACCCGATTTAGTTTGCGTCGTCGTAAACATCTTTTTCACGGACAGTCACACTCCAACATACTTCACATAACATACCCTCTGATTTCTGGAGCCTCGTTTCCATGCTACGTCCTTAAACATGGCGGACATCAGCGGACGTATCAATATTGAGGATCGTCAAGAATTTGTGTGATTTCATAGTCCTTGAAATTATTTAGCATCTTTAGTTCTCTGACATGCTACAGGGAAAGATATGAGTGCTGCTAAGCGTGTAGATGTTGGTGTACAACTCGAGAGCACTATCTACACACAGGAAGTCATGGCCCAAGAAAGGCTCAGTTCAGACTGAGAGCAATGATGATGAGCGGCCACACAATGTATGGATACAGAAATAGCAATGGCAGTAATACTATTTGCACTTCCTGAGAGTGATTCAGAGGGTAGCGTGGACTCTGACTCTGACTGCAACAGAGCTCTCAAGTCTCATGCATTACAGTCTTTCCCGTAAAACCGTGAACATCAGAAATGTATATGGAATGTTATTGTGTTACAAGAAAAAAGCCAATCAGGTGTGAGAAAACTAAACCGCAAACACCAACGGTAATTAGTTTGTGGTTTTGAGGTTTGTTAGCGTGTCCTGAACTTTGCTGTGATTGGTCACCACATAATCAACATTCCTGAAATATTTCAGGTGTTCGCGGTTTTACGGCAGACTGTAAGCGTGAGAGTCGCACAAACGAATTCAATCTTGCGCTGTCACACTGAATCTATTCTCGCGCACTTAAGGTTCCTTGCTGCTTAAGTTAAGTACTGACAGAATTAGACGTATTTTGGGATATAATTACTTTGTACGCGCCTCAAACTCTTTATTCTTGTCCAGAGCCAACGTTTCTCTGGTCAGTGGGATCTAAACAGTTGCTTTTAAAGCATCAATTGACTTGTTCAGAATGAGGGAAAACACGTCTTAGTTACTTCAATTTTGTCAAATTTTTCTGGGGTAGCGTGCCCCTAACCCCCCCTAGGAAAGTTAAGCCTGCAGCATCACAAACGATGGCTATGCTGTCTAAAAACTCACTCTTCGCCAGCAAATCAACTTTGTGAAGAACCTGTCAGTGGGCACTACAGAAAAATAAACCAACCAAAACTCAGTTGTGGAAATGTTCACTTTATTAATTCAATAATATACAAATGCAAACTTGTTTTGTTAAAAAAGCTGAAGACACTTAGTTCTTTTGTATGTATGCATGTACCAAATGTAGGCAACCACAAACCGGTTTGTATTCTTTTCGGTCATATAATAAACAGACAGCATGATTAATAAATATTTTAGTAATTTTCATTATGACATGCCTGGTTTGGCACCATGAATTATAATGGACTAAGATTTCAACACTCTTTACATTTAAAAGAGCCTTGTCATAGACGGCACTTGTTTCATGCATAGTGACATCCACAAATATATATGTACATGGATGTCACGAAATGGCCATGGCAGAAATGAGATTGACCACATGGGGATTTAGGAGCTCACTTCTCAATGTCAAAGTACAGTGAGGAGCAGATGCTGCAAGTGATGATCATCTTGTCAGATGCAAGATATTACTGAAGCTGGCAAGAAACCAAAACTAATGGCAAGGACCATCTATGACATTGCAAAGTTAAAAGATCCTTTGCAAAACCGAAACGTCAGCATAGTCCTGAAGAATCACTTTGAAAACTTAGCTCTACACAGTGAAGGTCCAAGTGTGGATGATGCATGGACAGGGTACAGAGGCTACTGCAATGCAGTGGCCAAAACACCTGGAAAAAGAGCAAGAACACGAAAGGATTGGTGGAGATCCTCCAACTGGAACTACATCAAGGAAAGGAGTGAGCTGAAACAAAACTTCATGAACTTCCACTCAGTGTGAAGGAACAAAAATATGTGAAGGAAAGAAAACAGCGGATGTACCAGCTGAAGACAATGAAGTGAAGAAGAGAGCTAGAGACGACAGGTGAGGAGCCTTGGAAAGAATTGTGGAAGAAGCAGAATAAGCAACACACCAGAACAACCTGCAAGATCTATACATGAAAATGAGACTACTAAGTATAGGCCTCAAAAAACCAAGCACTGGAATACAAACTAAGGATGGTAAACTTGTCACCACAGAGGAAGAAGTTCTTGAAAGGTTTAAAGAACATTTCTGTGAAGTGTTGAATGTGGCTTGGGAAGAAACCGAAATCCCAGAGGGATTTTCATTCCAAGAATTGAGACGAGCCATAATATCTCAACTGAAGAATGGTTAATATCCTGGTGCAGACAAAGCCAGCCCTGCAGTCCCCTTAAATCAGCTGCTGAACATTTTCAGCCAAACTCTTAACCAGTTCAAAGATTCATCTGACTGGAAGAAAGCACCACTGGCAAAAATATCAAAGAAAGGTGACCCATCTATATGATGACAACCACTGAGGGATATCCTGACTTTCAGTACCACACAAGGTCTTCTGCAGAATGTTCCTCTCTAGGATGCAGGAGGGAGTTGAAAATAGATTACGACGAGAACAGGCCACCTACCGTAGTGGACGGGAAACAACTGAACAGATCCCCATCCTTAGAAACATCTTGGAACAGAGTGCTGAGTGGCAAATGCCCCTGCTCATCAGTTTCATTGATTTTAAGAAGGCTTTTGATAGTTTTTGATAGTGTGAGAAAAGACAAGATCTGGATAACTTTGTCAACATAAACAGGAGCTTTACAAGTATGTTGGAAGCACCTGTTGTGTTGTTCAAAGGGGACGTACATCTGCCTGGTTTCCTGTGGAGCTTGGAGTCAAGAAGGATTGCATTATGTGTAGATCTGCCTTTCTATCCAACGTGAACACTGGCTGGATAATGAATAACATCAACAATGCAAGGAGAGGTCTGACATGGAGGCTCCAGGGATGTAGCTAAAAAATTACAAATCTGGCCCACAAACAAGCTCAGCAGACTTTTCTGACCATTGTAGCTGCAAAATTTCTTCGAGTCTTTGTTTTCTCTAGTGAAATTTAAGCCAATGATAAGCTCTCTTTCAGCTGGTGAAATTAGCTGGTAGCCGGCGCTTAGCTATATACCTGATGCTCACCATAGTCCTGGAAGATCTTGACTATGCAGACTACATAGCCCTCCTCTCAAGCTGGCATAAAGATCTCCAAGAAAATTGCAGCTTCCTCCACAATATACTGGACTCCGCATCAACGCAAGACAAAGGTGCGATTTCCATCAATGGTCAAGAAGTTAAAGATGTCAACTTCTTCATCTACCTAGGAACCAGGTCCACCATACGCTATCCTCAATCCTGTCTGGAGGTCAAAAATATACGGCAAACACACCAAAGTGAGAATTGTCAAGAGCTGCATGACCTCTGTCCTCTTGTTTGCCACTGAAATGTAGAGGTTTGCATCAGTAGACACTGACCAGCTGGATGTTTTCCATTGGAAATGTCTTAGAAGAATATGTGTCATATTCTGGCCATGTACCATCTCCAATTCTGTCACTCCATGACAGAACCAGAAAGAGTCCCATCTTGGAAACTGTCAAGGCAAGGCGATGGAGGTGGATCGATCATGTCTTGAGGAGAGGTAAAGGCAACAACTGCTGGGTTGCTCTCACCTGGAATCGTAATCCGGCAATCATACAAATTTGTATGGGACCTTTTTGGGGTAATAACCCTCTCGAAGGGAGTCAAAAGGTCCCTTGGTGTTTCAGTGATATTACTCTGGTTCTCTTTGAGTGGAATACATGTGCTTCTTTACATCAAATTTGCTTAAATTCTGATTTAATTTGGTTTATTGGTGCTACGAGTTAAAATTGAAGGGCTGTGATAATATTTGCTGCAGATGGTCCAGGGTATAAAATATACCGGTTAAAGGGGTGTGGCAGTCGAAAGAGTGCAGCAGGCCAAAGACCATGTGGAGGAGAATCATTGAAGCAGAGTGGAAAGAACTGGGCTGGCCAAACTGAAATGAGGTGGAACAGTGTGCAAAAGACCATGATGGATGGACGACGATGCTGTGTAGCTCGTAGGGGTGAAGAGGACGATTGATTGATTGATTGTCTGCAGTTCGTCTGTTGCCCATTGGGGCTCTGAATACTGTCATTCATGAGCCCCTCTTTCTCTTGGCTTGTCGTTTTTCAGCTTCGAGGTCCTCTGGCTTGGCATGGGAGCTAATTGCTGGGTTGCCAGGATTTACCAGCTATGGCAGCAGTCTCCATCTCGGAGCTGGCTGCCAATAGTGGAAGCTCCTGGAATTCTCTGTCACCCAACCTCCATTATTTCGTGATGCAGTTGTTAAATACAGTGGAGTTAGAAACAAAGCATTTGTGTTCCCTTGAGGTTCAGCAGAGTTCTGTTATGCACATGTGCCACTGAATTCACTGAAAGTCAGCATTTCCTTGTGGCCTGCAGTGTTTTGTGATGCATATGCGCCAGTGCATTTGTTAAGTGCCTACATTCCCTTGCGGTTTGTGGTGTTCAGTCATGCACATTCACCAGTGCATGCTTAGAGCTGGCATTGGTATTCCTGTGCAGTCAGCAGTCTTCTTTTGTCCAAATGTGTGTGGATTTCTTGAACTTTCGTCGAGATGTTTTAATTTTATAGAGTTCAAGTGAGCGCTGTTTCTGCCTGGTAGCTGATCTTCGGAGATGTTCCTCCTCCTTTCACACCGAATGCTGATGAGTAAGTGGCCTGCGATGGACAAACATCCCATTTCCGAGTAGGGGTAGGGTAGCAATACTCCTAGCTGCTTACCCCCATTCTGGTACCCCCCCTCCCTGACAGTCCTGTCAATCTCCTAAATTTATTCCTTACATTTTATCCTTTCCACTGTACTGGTGAGTAAAAAATGATTGATTTATTTTTCTTCAGCCAACAGTTTCTGGACAGTAACATTGATGGATCAACTCGTAAAAAGGAAAGAACTTCTCCATCATAACAAAACGTAAGTACAGTTTCCCTTTAGCCTTTTTAAGAAGATTTAGTCTGGTAGCCAGCTGAAATCTCTGTACTTTTAAGGTGGCTCAATAGCAGTCTTCTTGGACTCAGATCAATATCAAATGAGGAAAAGGTATTGGTCTTACTGAAACCTCGAGAGGTTGTCCAAAATTTTCTAAACAATCGTTTCGAAAATGACCATTCCATTTGATTCTGTACCGGAATTTCTGGAAATTTTGGTCCAATGGATCGCGCCCCTAATCAACAGCATCTCAGATTAGACAGCCAAACTTTGTGCGGCATTTCTTTAGAACTGTAAATTGGTCTTGTAGATTATCTCAAAACCTGACAAAGGGTCTGTTGTCGTCGTAATGGACAAATCCGATTATGTTCGTTTGCTATCTGAAGCATCGATCAATGATGTAACAAAATTTAAGCCAGTTGAGTCTGAGAGATCAAGTAAAATAGGCAGGCCGCAAAAGCATTACCATCCTTTACTGGAAAAAGAAAAACACCTTTAATCGGTAGTCCACAGAATTCTCATTTCTATGGACTGCCTAAAACACATAAAAAGCATCTGGCCATGCGACCAATCCTTTCTGCTGCAGGGACTTACAACTACGCCCTAGCAAAATGGCTGGATGAGAAGTTAAAGCCCTTCTCAACTAACGAATACACAATTTCTGATATCTTTGAGTTTGCTCAAGAAATCCAACAGTTTCAAGTCAACGAGAATATCTTTGTATTGTACGACAATTCTGCATTATTCACAAGCGTCCCCTTGGATGAAACGATCCAGATTCTCGCTAGCAAAGCCTTTGCCCAGAACTGGTTCAACGAAACGCATCAGTTAAACATCACCCAGGATGATCTTGTTGAATTATTGACGGCTTCTACAAAACATCAACTCTTTCAGTTCAACGGACATTTCTGAACAAATTGACGGAGTTGCCATGGGCTCTCCCTTAGGCCCTCTTATTGCGAATGGCTTCATGTGCTCTATTGAAGAGAAGCTAGAAAGCGGAAACAAATTGCCTTCCTTCTACAGAAGATACGTTGACGATACCTTAGTCTTGGTTCCCGATATTCCATCTGCTGAAGCCTTTTTGACAACATTGAATGAATCCCACTCTTCCATTAGCTTCACGATGGAATTAGCAACCAACAATAAACTACCCTTCATTGGAATGGAAATTGAAAAGAAAGGAAATCAACTAGCAACACGCGTCCACAGGAAAACAACCAACAAAGGCCTCTTGTTGCACTATCAAAGTCACGTCGACAATAAGTATAAACACTCACTCTTGAAAACAATGTTAATTCGTGCACATCGTCTTTCATCTTCTCCAGATCTTTTTGTTGATGAATGTAACAACTTGAGGCAAATGTTCCTGAAATTGAAGTATCCTCCGCGGCTTATCGAATCGATCATCAACAGTTTCATCCGTTCACAAGATCAAGCCGAACCACAGCACCAAATCCCACTAGATCAGCCCATTAGAATTATCTTGCCATTCAAAGATCAGAGGTCGGCCAATGCTGTACGAAAAGATCTCAGCAAAGTCAGCAAGAAAATTGGAAGTAATTTGCGCCCAGTGTTTACAAGTAGAAAAATCATTGCTGATATCAAAGGCGTGGAGGCCAAACCTCCCCTAATTAACCAACATATTGTTGTCTACAAATTTTCATGTGATCTGTGCGATACAGATTACGTCGGATACACATCCCGACACCTCTTTCAACGCATCGCTGAACATAAACATTCTTTTATTGGTAAACACTTGAAAGAAGAACACGGGCTGCAACCAACTTATCTACAAGACCAATTTATAGTTCTAAAGAAATGCTGCACAAAGTTTGACTGTCTAATCTGAGATGCTGTTGATTAGGAACATAAAACCAAAACTCAACGCCCAATCGGATTCAATTCGTGCCAAACTTTTTACATAACAATTCAATATTTTAATACCCTTTTCAATTGCCTTTTTAATTCCCTACATATTTTCTCACTACTACTACTATATATGCAATCAATTCTATCATGTACTTCAAACTTTATAATGATGACATGGAGTCATTGAAACGTCGTTCTATTTTTATATCGCTTACATTTGTTTATCATTGCCATAGAAATAACAATTTCCCTTAACGCCTACCAGAAAGCCTGCTAAATGGCCAATTGAAACTGTGTGATATGGTCCAGAAAGAACTGTATTGAGCCACCTTAAATGGAATGAAAATCACTATAGACTCTTTTGCAAAAAAGGCTGCCATATTCATTCTTTTGCATGTATTTAGATTAGCCACACTAACCTCGTTTTTGAGTTGGTAATTCAAAAGAATTTTTACTGGCAAGAGAGGTTGATCATGAGGCTAAGGGAAATGCTTACAAGACGATTTTAAATTGGCAGCCATTTATGAAAAGGGTCCATGAAACCAGGTTATTAAAGGGCCCTAATCAGCCACGCCCTTGTTATTGTTTACATGTGAAAGTTTCAGTGTTATATTTTACGGGGAGCGTGTCAAAATGAAAGAGACAACTGAGAATTTGCTAAAAGTAATTTAAACACTTCCAGTACATAACTTACAGCAATGCATTACGATTTGCATAATTTCGATGGCATCGAAAATGGCAGAGGCTGACTAGGGCCCTTTAGTCAATGAAATATTGTAATACCATAGTTGACCATCATCTAATTTCTCCTTACACTATCAATACATCTTCATCAGAGTGGTGATGAGAATATAGAAGATGATCATCTCTTTGGGATATTGTCTTCATTTAGCACCAAAATTTGAGATGAATGTAGGAAAGAAGGAATTTAAACAAGGGTAAGGGTAGGGTGTGAATCAAATTACAATCACTGTACAAGCTATATTTGCATGGTTATTAGGTGATTTCTTGAATGTAAGAATAATTTAAAATCAAGTCTTCAGATTAAGGTGGCTCGATCGGATTTTTGATGCCTTTCAACTTTAAGCATCTAGTGTACCACCATAGAGTATCTGACAGAAAATCCATTGCTCCAGGTGCACTAGAGAAAGATGAAAGTTTCAGATGAAGGTAATTTTATCGTGATCGGAGTTACCATAGCAACGTAGTGACCTCATGCCCCACTTTACGCGAGACCGAATAACCTGTCATCAAGGGACAATTTTGGAAAACCCTTCCAGGATCTTTAACCTGACATAATTTTCTTGAGGTCTGCCAAATTTGAAAAAAATTTATAAGAGCGATTTCGAGAAAAGTTTTAAGGTGTTAAAATACAACAAAATCGTATTACTTCCTGAATGTTATCAAAACGTTTGTTCACTAGGCCTGATGTAAGATGACTTTGGTCTGAAATAAATTGAATAGCATCCAATTACATTTGGTGAAAATCTTAGAAAAATCGTTTTATTCGATTTCTGAAAACACTGGCTTGAATCTGCACTGGAGTGGAGTGTTATTTTGCATTTTCGTCAAATTGACCCTACATTTATTAAAATGGTCGTTATTTAAGAAGCAGTAGATAATTTTTTTTAAAAATTATTCTTCAGGTAGATTAACCAATATTTAATATAGTCCCTGAGTTTCAACCTCATTGAAACATTCTAAGGTTGTCAATTTGTAGCCTCAACTTTGGTAAACATTGCACTTTCATTTCATTGCACATTGCAATTTCACCCCTTCTTCGAAGGAACCAAACACTAAGTTCGAACCACGAGGAACCGAAGATTAAAATGCAAATTATAATCATCACCTCGATTTTGCATGTGCGAAATGTGAGGCGAGGTTCCCTAGCCATATTGGTCCCTGACTTCACTTTTTCTGAGAACGCTGCGTTAAGGCAGGCTTGGTTGAAGCCGGAGTAGTCTCAGTGTCTGCGACGCAGGCTACGTTAAGGACGTTTCCGCGAAAAGTTTCTAACATTGATTTTTCTCTGAGACTTTCTCCACTGTAAGATACCGAGTTAAGAATGTCAGAAATGTACAAATATCGGGGGTCACTGACTTCCACATAAAATTCGCGGAAGAACACTCTGAATCGCTAAAATCGGCCTCGTTAGCGAAATCAATATGGCTAATTTATCTGTAAGCCCATATAAAATATTGCAAATAAATATCTGAAGTGAAATGTTCTCTGCCGAATAATGTTTAAGGTTATCTATTTAGTGAATTTGTTCAATTGATGAGGTTTCTAAAAGTTAGCGACCACAATTTCACTCGCATTAAAGCCAAGATGACAGGAAATTTGCAGCTTTCCAGACTGAATTTAAAAATTGTAAATAAAATCTGTTTATGGAAAAAACAACAGAGGGTAAACTGCAACCAAATTTAACGCAACGGCTTCTGGCCTTTTGTGTGTTTTCCTCAACGCGCACGCTCGATGCATGACGTGGCGTGATTTGGCGACACGAATTGCATGCGCAGTAAGGATGTACACAAACACTTAGCGCGTACTTCCAAAAAGGAAGCCTTGTTGAACTTCCTAATGGTACGGGAGCCGTCCAGGGATGACTATTGACTCCCTTTGCCTTTATACATGTGACAACGACTGAGAGAACTTGTGTAAGGAAAATCGAAACTGGTCATAAAGGTAGACCCGGGGTAGCGGCGATGGGAAAGGAGAGGCTAGAAAGCTTGAAGCAAAGAAAAATTTAAGGATCGGACGGGCATTGAAGAAGTCTAGGTACAACCAGATGAGTCAATACGGAAAAATGAGAGAATGGCAGAAAATGTGAACATTTTGGCAATTTTCACCTCCGTAAGCTTGCTTCCCGTTTTACGTACAAGTATCATAAGTTCGCACGTTTGGGCGAAACTTATATTATCAATGTTTCATGGCCTCCCCTGCTGATGGGTCCTGATGATAACCACCTCGCGAAATCGTGACGTCAATATACAAGCGCCGTGCATTTTTCCGCGGTGTCCCAGAAGTATAGTTAAGTATAGTACCATTATTTTTGTGCTTTCTTTAGAGAACTTGGCAGTATGTCCTCTTCAGCTACCCGTTCTAGTGAGTATCTAGTTCAGTTGCCGGATTGTATTTTTTTTTCATTCAAAATGACTGAAACAGGGTCAGAGGCTTAGACTTTTTGAGAACAATTTCATAGTAGCATATTTCCAGTAGCATAACATCGTACTTTTACAAGCACAACTGAAAGAAAAATTTATGCGTTATATGTTAATTGAACGTTCATCTGTATATCAGCTTCATGCTTGTCAAAACTGTCCTTTTGTACCTTCAGTTAGTTACAAAATACTAAAGGAGTTCTTTGTTTTTGATCTATTGTTTTCTGTTCTGTATTGTTTCGAGGTTCTTTGTTGTCTTGTTCGTTCTTTGTTTTACGTCACTCGTGAGTTTCACAGGTTTTTACACCGAGGATGAGCCAAAAATCGAGGCAAAATTATTGGAATATCTTGAAATTCATGCGGAAGAAATATGACATAAAATTTTCGAAAAATGTTGTAAAAGGCAACTTTGAAGGTCTGAGGAGGTTAACGATCATTTTATAATGTTTACGGAACTTGGGAATACTTTTTAAAAGTTTGGACCATCGACAATCGGCTTGGCACTCTGAATCAGCAAGCATTAGCGAGGCTTGCCACAGACATTTGGGTTCGTGGCAAAGAGCATCAACAACAATGATAAAGCTGAATATAAGAGACTAAGATTTTCGCAATTCTGCTCCAACGATTTTCTTGAAACTTGGCTATGATATGTATTGAGTTAATACACCCTGATTCTGGAAATTTAACAAAATTTATCAGCAAAATTTTTTGCTGGATGCGATTTTGTTCAAGAAGGTAGGTCCATGAAAGCGCCAATAGCATTGAAAATATTTTTCATCAGTTAAATCAAATATAATTATATTATTACTGAATCATAGGAAAATTCTTCCCAAAGTTTCATTGCCATCGCGCCAAAGCCGTAAAATTTCTGACACAAAGTTTGGCAATGACGAATTCGCTCGGAATAAATACGGAGTCACCTTAAGACTTTAGTTCACACCAGACAGTATGCGCACTATCAAGTACGCGCACTATCGTCGTCGTTGTCGTCGTCATCAACGCCATTAATCATCATTGTCGTCCTCGTCCTCGTCCTCGTCATCATCATCGTCATCATCATCATCATTCCCCAAAATTGTGACCTAAGTTTAGTTTTTCCCCTTGGTATTTTCTTAGTTGTGATGTTGTTGAATTTTCATTTTAAATGATGTGGCAAGGAAAATAAAATCTTTTCTGGAATGAGATTGTTCCGAGAGTTTTCGTTCTTGTTCCTGTCGTTTATTTAGAAACAAACTGAAAATGCTCGTAAAGGAACATCAAAAGCAGTGATGGGAACAAAGGTGTCCGAATTCATAACAAAGGGCCCCTTTTCCATTATTGGGAACAGCTCGTTCATTTTTGTTTCGAATAAAGGGAACAGCTCGTTCCTTTCTTATCGCGATCGTTTTAGGAACAAACGGTCCATTTTGAATGGTGCCGATATTGTTTACTGGTTACTGTTTGTACAGTTCGTTCTTACTTACCATCATGGGAACTTATGAATTTCGGCAATAAGGAACGATTGTTCCCCTTAACCATCGGAATTTATCAAACCTCTGCTTTGTGATATAGAAAGGAGGCTTTTAGTGTTGGAAGCGTTGATAAAGTCAAGGTGAAAAGACTGTATCGTTCCAGAAGACTATAAAATTCAGCTGGAATTCCATCTGATCCAGGTGCCTTGTTTATTTCTATAGTTTTTAAGTGCTGATGACCCAAAATTTCAAAATTTCATTTTATTTTTCCTGAGGAACCCCTTTGGTGAACTATTTTCAAAAATAATATCAGAAAGTTCTATAGCTTTTTGTTTTTCTGAAAAATCGAAAAGTTGAAAATACGGGTAGTCGGCGGCAAAACCGTAAAAACAATGAAAAATAGAGCAACTTCAGCAAGGTCGTACACAACAATGAGAAGAATCCAAAGCTTGAAATTTTGAGAACTCGAAGAAGGGCCTTTTATGGGAGGACCATAGGAAAATTTCCAATTTTTATAGACGCGTCCGATTTTACCCTAATTGGTATGGATCGACTTTGGAGCCGGCCTAGATTTGATCTGTGCAAAAAACCGCTTGAAAAAGCCAAATTGGCTGAGAAATGATGCGATTTTCAAAATGGCCAATTTTGGGTGTTTATCATAGGATAATTTCCAATTTTTTTCGACTCGTCCGATTTCAGCCTAATTGGAACGGAAAATTTTAAAAATCCGCCGATGGTTTGCCTCGACTTCGAAAAGATCTAAAATAGCAACCGCTTGTCCGATTATAGCCTAATAGGACTCATTAACTATCCTACTTTGCACCTGTTGAAAAACCCGCTTGAAAAAAAAAGCCCAATTGGCTGAGCAATTACACGTTTTTCAAAAGTGGTCAAAATGGACAATTTTCGATCTCTTTCCTAGGGGGGACCACAGGAAAATTTCCACTTTTTTCGACTCTTCCGATTTTGCCCTAATTGGTACGGATCGACTCAGGAGCCGGCCTAGATTTGATCTGTGCAAAAAAAACCGCTTGAAAAAAGCTCAATTGGTCCAAATGACCAATTTTTCAACTTTTTCCTAGGGGGACCATAGGAAAGTTTCCAATTTTTTTCGACGCGTCCGATTTTACCCTAAATGGTACAGATCGACTCAGGAGCCGGCCTAGATTTGATCTGTGCAAAAACCCGCTTGAAAAAAGCTCAATTGGCTGAGAAATGACGCGATTTTCAAAATGGCCAATTTTGGACTTTTTCATAGGAGGACGGTAGGAAAATTTTCAAAATCGGCCGATGTTTTGCCTCGACTTCGAAAGGCTCTAAAACAGGAACCGCTTGTCCGATTATAGCCTAATTGGTATGGATGGACTAAGCAAGTATAATACTTTTCACCTTTTCAAAAGTGGTCAAAATGGCCAATTTTTGATCTTTTTTTAGGTCTTTTACCAATACTTTCGCTACCGATGCGTGGCATAATTGCACGGTTTCAATCGGTCCGAGATTTTGACATCGAGGCTAATGAATCATGTGACTATTCTTTAGTCCCAGACTCCCAGTTTGCACGCTCCTTACGAAGAAGTGTCATGGCTGAACGACGCCAACATAATATGAAGAAAGAAAATGGTTTGTAGTTTAACCTTTAACATTTCTTTTTAGGTGGACTTTTCTAAGGTTCCTAGTTGCCACTGATATTTTTAGCATAACAAAGAATTGAAAGAATACAAAACTAATATCGTTTTTAGAGCACACAATAAGGCTTCTATATTTCATTTGTTTTTGATTGACAGATGAATC